>JAKELL010000031.1:0-468199 GCA_021524915.1 Lactarius akahatsu
CTAGACGGAGCTTGCCATCTTTCTTTTGATAAAGAACACTGGTGAAGCCATCGGTGATTTTGATGGGACCAGGTATCCTTTAGAAATGTGTTCTTGCAGGAATTTATCAAGTTCCACTTGCTCGTTTGGGGACATAGGATATGTTTTGACCTTCCAGTGTTTAACTGCATCTGGTTCTAGGTCTATGGCGTGATCCCATGGTTGATGCTTAGGGAGCCTCTGGGATTCCTCCTCAGAGAATACTTTTGTGAAGTCTCTGTAGTGCTTCGGTACCATCTCTTCAAAGGTTTTCTTTGGTTTGGAGGCTGTAGCTTTCTCTGCAATCTGCTGAGAGTATGTGAAACCTGCCAAACAGAAAACTTCATCTTGGACCGTGTCTAGCACTTTCTCCGCAAGGAGACGGCGGCATTCCATACGGTTTGCCATGATGCGCATCACCTCTACCTCCAACTCTGGTTGCGCTATTTCAGCAGTTGAGTTGAGGCGCATAGTGCCTTCCTGCCAATCTATTTGCGGGTTCCGTTGTCTGAGCCAGGGTAGTCCCAAAATGACATTCTCTGGGCCTAGTGAAGTGACAAGGAAGTCATGACTTTCTTCACTTGGGCCGACTTTCAGAGTAAGTCTGACTTTGTGGGTGATACTACCGGCTTCGTTGAGAGTCCCATCTATGTTATATAGAGTGATGGGGCTTGCAAGGGGAACCTGCAACATCTTGTGGCGGTCAGCATACTTCTTGTCTAGGAACAACGAGGTTTCCCCAGAGTCTACCATTGCTGCTACTTTTACAGTACGATGACGTCCTTTTAAATACACAGAAATATGAAAATGTGATTTTTTATCTTTTGTTTCGGGAATAATAGTAGAAGACAGTGCTGCATCAGAAATCATCACGTGCGGCATTGCTTCTGAAGAAGGTGGAGCAAAAAGAACACTACTATTGTTCATCTCCGAGGCAGATGTAGATGTAATTGAATCAGAAAAACAAGAAACCAAACCAACACTACTATCTAACTTACAGGCAGAAACATGGTGAGTACGAATTACAGGAGGTGAGTCCGAAACGAGGTGAGAGCGTAAGCATATATTACAACTACATGAGGCCGAGTCATCTACTGTAGAGGGGTTGGTCGCAGCTATACGCGACCCCCGATCTAAAAAGCCGCCTTGAACGCATCCAGCTGTTCTTGCTGCTTTCCAACATTCCCAACAACTTCGCCATGTCTGCCTGGGACGTCTGGGTGGGGGAAGTACTTGTGGCGGCTGCTGCTGCAGTATTGGATGAGGATGGTGGACTAGGGGATTCCGTTGTTGCTGCAGCTTTCGCTTTAGCCGGCTTCCCCATTCGTTTGTTCTGGCAGACGTTTGCTTGGTGTCCTACTCTTTGGCACCAGTTGCAGACGTTGCATTTGTGATTTCCATCCTTCTTTGTGTGTTCTTTCGATCCACACCCGTAGCATCTCCCTCTCATCCATACTTGGTACTCGCCCCGAGTTTTGAAGATCTCCTCTTTCCCTTTGTTGCCTTGCTGGCACATGGCGTCGACTTGCATGGCATTGGGGTCCGAGGCTGTATTGGCTGGTGACGACGAAGATTTTCCTTTCTTCTCGCTCTGGCGCTGGCGCAGTCTTTGATTGATGACTTGCATGCTCTGCTTGAGCTCGTCATAGGTATTGTGGGGTTTGTCTGTGATGGCTAAGAGATCTTTGATCTCATCTGTGAGACCGTCGTAGAAGCGGGTGCGGAGGTCAATAAGAGACCACCCGGTTTGTCCAGAATACTGCTCGAATACTGAAGCGTATTCAGCAACCGTCTTTTTACCCTGTCTTGTTTTCTTTAGCTCCTCTCGAGCTATATCTTCGACGTCCAGGGGGCTGAACCTGCGGTTGAACTCCTTCACGAAGTCGGACCAATTTCCACTGAAGGGGATGGTCCCCTTATTGGCCAACTCCAAGTATGGGAGTGCCCAGGTCTTGGCATCCCCTTCCATCAGATTGAGGGCAGCGGCGATCCATCTGTGTTCATCCGCATACCATTTACTGTCTGCTGCGTGCCATGTGTTCATGGCGTCCCTGAGTGAGCCTGCCCAGTTGTGGAAGGCAGCAAGGAAATGACGGGCATCTGATGAAGAGCCTTTCCCATCCCAAGCTTTGGGGCAGGCCACTATTTCCTTGTTCTTCCCATTCCCTGGGCGGGTGGCAGTTGCCGAGGCCACCTGCGCTGTCAGTGCTGTGACTTGTTGCACTAGGTTACCTACGGCAATGCCAAGGTGGTTTATGAGGTCCAGGCAGTCCTGGACTGTGGGAGGGGGTGCCGGCATGGGTGGTGCAGCGTGTCATAATGTGGAGCTGGAGGGTTGCGACATTGCTTCCAGCTGTTTCTCTTGTTCTCGTTTGTCTTGTTCCTCATTTGCCCTGTTGAAATCTTCGAGTAAACGAAGTTGTTCGTCAGGGGAGATGTCATCCCAGTCCTGGATGCGTGAGATAAACTCTTTCTCGCGTTTAGTTGGAGGAGGGAGGGTGTATTTCGAGCAAGCTCCGCTGGGATACTGAGCTTGTGCTAGACGAGCTGTCTGTTTCGCTTTCCTGGAAGCCACGTTCTTCGTTTTCCCTTATGTGGGAGAGGAGTGGGTGAGGGGGAGTTTCGAGACGAGGGATGAGGCTTGCAGCGATAGCAATTAGCTGTGGGACTGTGAATTCGGTACCGAGGATGGGGATCTCTAGGCCGTAGAGTTCTAGTAGACCGTAACGGTACTCGGGGTAGTGGTAGATTGCCTGCACGTATTGCTTGGTGATGTTACGAGGGGGTAGTTCTAGTTGGAACCCCTGGTAACGGATGTTAACACCGTCTTCATCTATAAAACTTTCGCCTGACTGGGCGAGTGTGGCTTGGGAGGAGGAGTGGGCGGAGTGGAAGGATTCCGCGGAGAGTGTGGGAGAAGGTGAGGTGTACACCGGTGATGGGATCCGGTCTTGTTCAGACTGGGTGTCCTGGTGTACATGCAGCGATGCTGAAGCAGAGGCTGTAGTTTGGGGTGGTGTGATGGATGCTTGTCTCCTCCTAAAGAGATGACGAAGGCAGGTGCAGACGTTCGCAAATATGCGAGGCAGTTTGGAGATGTGGGGAGGTGGATTTGGACGACGGGATACAACGAGCACAAAACGTTAACTCGAGGATGATAGGAGAGTTCTGATCAAGCGAGACCGATACACAGTGGTGTTTCACACTGCATGAGGCTGCAGCGATAACAGAAAACTCAGGAATGGTGTAGGGATATGTGTAGAGCTACAAGGCTGTCTGCCTCAGTCTTCTCGACCTGTTGGCTGCCTCTCATGCCAAAGCGCTCTCAAACTTTTCTGGTTGGTACGCGTACAGCTGTCGCAGGCTAGGCCTGGCTGGCTCAACGTCTAACTGCAGCTTATCTGGCGTGGTGACCAGTTCTGCAGCCAGTACCCAGAGGCGTCTACTGATGACCAGATAGACCCAATAAAGGCAAGCACAATGTATGCCAGTTTTACGGACACTACAGTTGTATCACAAATGCACAGATTCTGCTTACAGACTTCCCCGGGCAAAGAGTGAGGTAGATAACACAAGGGACTGATGGTCGTCAACCACCTAGAGGGAGAGATGATAAAGCTGGTGAGCGTAGAGCTCAAGAGAGTGAAGAGGAACTTGTCCTAATGTAGCGGTATGACACCTCGCTACGCTAAGCTCAAGTGAAGGAAGTATTTGGAGTGAACTGTCTGGCCTTCAGGACTCAAGCCTAGTGCAGAGATAAATCACACGCCGAACTTACAGTCAGCGTGGAGCGTGCAAGGTCAAAGGCGGTCCTTATACAGGAGTGCGACTCGCGATGTCACACGATGGTAAGCTGAGTGGAGAACCAAGAGGACAAGTTCAGATTGGAGAGTAAGGAGTACAGTGGAAATATGCACCTGAGTGGAGAACCAAGAGGACAAGTTGGTTCCATTCAGGATGCTACAGTGAGGTTTATATACGCTACTACAGCTGAGCTTAAACTGAGTCTAAACACTATTACTAAGTGTATAGTAAGACTCCATGACTCAGGAGCTGACGTGTCGTGTCTATTAATAGCGCTATCTATTGTGCTGACTGATGCACTTGTCATAGCGCTGACGCGATGCTCTATCCTGCTGAGTAAAACCTAATACCATGCGTAAGTGTAACCTACTAAGTGAAGTCTAGAACTATCTAGAATATTCCTTCCTTATCTACCAATTGTAAGAGTCTGTACGTACATGGGATGTGACCAGATCAGGTTGTCCCATTAAGGGCGCAATTGTCTCAGGGTCACGTGCTTCAAAGGTGCACGTGGTGGCGTCACGTGACTGACGAAGTCTCATACTTTGGCCCTTCATATCTTCCTCTAATAATTCTGTATAAATACAGAAAAATAGGAAAATAATATATGCGTCCATGACACCAGGCGCATCTTGTCCATCAAACACGATCACCTTGATAGTCAATCGAGGCTTGGATTGTGAAACCGGAGCTTACCCAGCTGACTGATCCTACAAGTCCATGACGATATACTGCTGATGAGGGTGTCATAGCCCTTAGTCAGTGTTCACTTCTCGGTCCGAGACATCCGTCGGTCTGAAATGTAACATGGACATCATTGAGGTGCTGGAATCGCATATGGGCACCAACCTTGCACTCGCATTTACCAAGGTTCTAAATGACTTCGGGATTGGCGACAAGGTCAGAATGTTCATCTAAGTTGATAATGGAAAACACTCACCTTTTGGAATAGGTTCTGAGTATCACTGCCAACAACATGTCCAGCAACAACACGATGATCGGCCACCTTCACACGCTCCTCAACAACTTCCCTGGCCCTGCAAATCAAACTAGATATTTCCTTCACATCCTCAGCATTGCAGCAAAGTCGATCATCAAGCAATTTGATGAACTGACAGCCAATAATGGTGCAGTGCTGGACAAGGCAGCACAGGCACTTGCTGACTTAGCAGATGGGATCAATATTGAGGAGCGGGGAGAGTATGGGAGACAAGACGGTGATGATGAAGAAGTGGACGATCCACCACTGGATGCGTGGGCTGAGTTGCACAGTGAATTGACCAAAGAACTGAGGAATGAAATCAACTTGAGGATCCAGCCAGTGCAATCCATGTTGACTAAGGTAATTTCTATTTCGAGACTATCGAACCTGACTAATCATTTTGAACAAGCTGTGCAAGCTGGCATATGCAATGACAAAATCAACCACCATTCTCTTCCCACAGTGGTATAATAAACTTGTTTCCTGTTGTCTACCTTGTCATAGGATGCCTTGAGACGTGTCAACTCGATGGAACTCAATGTTCAACATGCTCCACTTTGCACTCCAATATCACTTGGCAATCAATGCAATGACTGCAATGCGTGCCCTTGATCTCCAGAAATATGAGCTATCTCCTGAAGAATGGGAGATTGTGAAAGAACTTAGAAATGTTTTGAAGGTACTTTTTTGCTCTATGCTTCCTTTTCATTGCTAAATTTTCTCATAGATCTTCAAGGACACGACACTCTTCTTCTCATGTGGCACCCCAAATCTTGCCACTGTCATCCTGGCAATGGACCATATTGACAAAGTTCTCACCATGACGTCTGACAACTCCCACCAATTCTCTCTTCCCATCCGTGCTGCTCTGATCATTGGCAAGAACACAATCAACTGGTATTACAACAAGACTGACCACTTGGAAGTTTACCGCATTGCCATGAGTATGTACTGTCATATTTACATATTTTGTTTCTAATGCATGCTGTTGGATAGTTCTTCACCCGCAACACAAGCTTGCATATTTCAAAACACAAGGTTGGGAAGAACTTTGGATTGAGACTGCCCAGAACCTTGTCTGTGAGCAGTTCGATCATTTGTATGCCTCAGCAGGTGTTGAGTCTGTCAACTCAGACAATGACAATGACAATACCTCTACTGCAGACCCCTTTGATAATGTGAGCGGCAACAAGCCATTTTTGTTTTTCCTCTTATTTTTTCTGACTTACTGTCCTCCACAGTCAGTTTCAAGTAATATATTTGACAACTTGCCTGATCTAGCCCCAACCTTGTCTGACCTCCACGATGAACTTGATCGCTATCTTGCTGCCGACACTGAAGATGTCAGTGATGGCCTCATATGGTGGTATGAGAGATGTGCCACCTTCCCATGTCTATCCCAAATGGCTCAGGATTATCTCTCGATTCCAGGTAAAGTGTCCATCTGCACCTTGGGTTGTCGCTCATTACTCACTGTTCTTACTAGCAACTTCAATTGATGTCAAATGTGTGTTCAGCCAAGGTCAACTTCTCCTTTTGCATGTACGCAGCCACCTCTTGGTTCACTCGATGCATGCCCTCTTGTGTGTTGGCACTTGGAGTGAGCTTGGCCTTATCAAAGACAGTGATGTCAAGGGATGCCTTGGTCTAGACGAGGTTTGTGGGGAGGAGGAGGAACTCGCCGAAGATTGGGACACCATTCCCACTTTTTAGATTCATCATGTTCCTATTCATGTTGTTGTTTCCACTGCCTCAGTGCAGTTAGCTTGAATCGTACATGCGTTAGTATGTGAATTCGTGTGGTCTGCCAGTCCCAGTTTTCACATTGACTTGTCCATCTCCCCGGTGCACATACCCATTCTTGACTAACCTGTGTGCACCTACACCATACAGTCCTCAACATGTTCACCCGTGCCTTGTGATTCAATGACAAGCCAGATTACTCTATTCATGTGGGTACTCGACAAACCTGCACACACCTGCAAAACCTGCTGTGAACCTGCATGAACCCACATGAACCCGCCACCCATACGTTGAGACGCGACTGATTCAAGTCACATGTCTCGTGGGATATGATTGAGTCATCCCATATACTAAATACGGTATCTGTCCCTTATGGACTGATTTGGACTTGGCCGGACTCTTACGGACCGCTTTTGTTTATCTTTATTGTTAGAGTCATATATGGCTCTTATTGTTCTACATTGTTAAGATACCGGTATTGTCTGCTTTAGGCAGCCATTGTTTACTGCCCTCCAATGGCATTTCTCCCTCTGGCGCACAGACCACCTGTATTGTGTTTGGATCACCTGTGCGCACAGACCATTCTTAGCTAAGCGTCCTGTATATAAGGACTGCTGTTTTTGCCTTCACACTTCAGAGTTCCCTTCACCTCTGAAGTGTAAGTCCCTTCCCTTTACTTCTCCAACTACCTTTACTCATAGACGTTCCATAGTAACTTGTCTACTAGGTATGCAGTTGTAATAGAGTTCCCTTCACCTCTGAAGTTAACTTGTCTACTAGCTCTTTTGCTATTAACGCTTCGCTCGTTAGTTCTGCGCTTCAACACCATACTCACGTGAACCCATACCCATGGCCAATGGGTACAGGTTTTGGCAGGTATGGGTACAGGTTGAGTTGAGTTGACCCCAGGGTTACCTGTGGTAATCCCTAGGGGCAGGTGAGTGGGGTTGCCTGTGTGTGTGCATGAAGGGAGGGTTGGGTTAGTGATGAAGACAAAGAGAGAAAAAAAGAGACACTACCCAACTTTGGTGGCGGCAGGGTGGCCTGTGTGTCTGGGTCTTTACTTGCCAGTGTGTCTTTGTACTTGCCATTTGCCATGATATGGAAACAAGGAGGTGGGAGAGGTGGTAAAAAGTGGGGGTCAAGGAGGTTGGAATTCAAACAGGGGGCCGAGCATTCGTGACTCAGAGTCTAATAAGGAGCACACTGTCATTGGTGGAGTATTCTGAGAGTTGAATGTTCAAATTCAAAGTGCAGCATCTGAACTGAACCAGTAATGGAAAGGAGAGAGAAGGACAAAAGTCCACCCAACTATCCAACAAGTCAAATCACATGACCAACAGACTTTGTGCCTATTGTAATCACTAGGGTAATTGTAACGCCACCACAGGGGTGTTAAGTACGATGTGTACTTCAGCAAGTCAACGGGATCGGATAGGCATGAGTTGGTTAGGACTCAGTTTGGTGGTGAACAAGTATCACTTGGTCTCCCAGGGACACAAGGATAATAGTGGAGAATCAAGGCTCAAGCGAAGAGGCAAGCAAAAGCGAGGACTCAAGCGCAAAGGTGAGTCAAGGTCGGTTCGTGAGGCAAAGACAATGTGGTATTACACAAGAAGTCAAGTCTACCATACATGCTAGGTAGGGTGTGACTTATATTGTTACGATCGAGGGAACGGACGCTTACTATACGGATATGACCACGTTAGTAAGTCGCAATGTGTCATGGACTAGGGGATCAGTCAGCACGTAGCAGAATCACATGCCGATGTGGCATGACTCATAAACTAGGATAGCGATAGTAGGGTTCGAGCTACTTTAGCTATTCGTCGTACGGATTGGAGAGGAGCTTTAAAGCTGCCTCGAATATGTATAAATAGTGGCCCAGGGAAACCAAGATTCGCCATCTTGGTCTTCTTCAATCACCACCTTCTTCTCATCTTGCTCACGCGTGTTTTCGCTTGCCTCTTCGCGCAAGTCGTCTCTATCAGTCGGAACACCTAGTGGCGCGACTCGCCCTAGTGTACGTTAAGATCACGTGCCGAGACAAGCGCCGTGTATCTCGTGACTAGATCACGTGACCCTCAAGGAATATTTCGCTAAGTCGTGAACGCCCTTTCGAAGTCCAAGTCGGACTGACGCCAGTGGTGGCGTTACATTAAGACCAAGATCCTCTCACCGTGGCGTTCACAACTCGAGACCAGTGGAGAAACTTCCAAACCTACTCCCTTGAACGAAGGGGAGATCGCAACGTACCAACACAATTTCTAGGAGCCGCTCGCTGGAGAGAATATAGAGGAGAGACCGGGTACTTCGTTGACTTTGCATCGGGCCCAACCCGATACCGCCCCGTTGAGTTCAATTTCGATCACTTGTGCTGGGTCGAGATCACTTGGAACCCCGTAGACAATCGCTACGACGCAGTACGCCCCGCAGGACGAAACTACAACTGTGATATCGATTCAAGGAACCTACCCACACGCGCAGAGTGGGGACACATAGACGGACAACCAGAAGAGGAACCAAGTACTTCTGAACCAAGAACCCCAGCACCATCTGAAACAAGCGGAGACGACGAAGACACCGACCACGAAGACGAATCAGAAGTCGGAGACATTATACAAACAGCTGAGTCCCTGCAAATAAACGAGCCAGAACGTATCGAAGTACACCCACCCGCAGATATGGCCACAACAACAATAGTGCAAGAAGACCTCGCGATCGAGGAAGTACGAAGAATCACAGAAGAAGCCGAAGCATACCTACGCCCCATCAACCCTACAACCGGACATCGCATGACGGCCGATGACGCCGCCATATTCAGAGCGGTAGGACCAGACGTACCCGACCCACCACCAGGAGCGGGTGGACCAGCGCCACCAAGAAGACCTGGAGGAAGCTTCGGCCAAGGACCGCCAGGAGGCGGAAGACCACCACATGGGAGCAGACAACCCCAATTCGGAGGAGGAGGTGGAGGAGATCCCTTCGGAGGGGGACCACCACCACCGCCACCAGCTGCAGGACCCGCCCCGGGAGCACCACACGGAGCAGACAAACTCGTAGGAGAACCCCCGAGCATATTCGACGGAAACCGAGATGAGTACGAGTCGTTCCTCACGCAGTGGCACATTTACTGGGGGCAAAACTCAGAAGCGCCAATTATGACCAACGTCTACCGACGATGCCTACTATTCCTAGGATTCGTCAAAGGACCGCGAGTGTCCAATTGGACGCTCGGGTTCCTCCAGTGGCTCAACAACAAACTACACCACGGACGCAACCGATACGATCCATTTCTATGGGATACGTTAACAGCAGGATTCTCCGACCGCTTCTCGAACGTCCTAGAACAGGAACAAGCACAAGCCACACTGGCCAAGGGATTTAAAATGATCGGAGACGACATCGATGCGTACGTAACAAACTTCGAACAGCTAGCGCGGAAAGCTGACTACCGCCTCAACGATCGCCAAACGTTGGATCGATTCACGGCGGGCCTCCCGCGAGCCCTCTTCACCAAAATTTATGAGTTGGACGACCCCCAAACCTTCAATGAATGGAAGGAGGCAGCACTGCGTCGGCAAAAACAGTATATACATTTACGCGCACGCTTGGGACTCAACACTACGCCCCGCACAACACCACCACAGCGATCACAACAGAATCGCGGGTATAACCCGCAGTGGGCACCACCCAGATTCCCACCACCGCGCTACGACCCAAACGCCATGGACACATCAGCGGATCGAACCCGCGCACGCCTCGCAGAAGTAGGAGATCCGAACCGTGGAAACCCACGACCACCGTTTCCCCCAAGAGGCGGACCAGGACAAAACCGAGGAAGCGGACAACGCCGGGATATGCGGGAAGTCATTTGCTATAACTGCAATAACCCGGGCCACTTCTCACGAGACTGTACACGTCCCAGAAAGCCCAGACAACAATTCCAACCACGCGCGAGTACAAGTCGCAGCACGGAAACCGACTACGACCAAGAACCCGTAACCGCACGCCGCACCGAAACCACTGGCCGAAGAACAAGCCAAGGGGTGGATGGAAACACTGAGGGGGGCTAGTGACGAGGTCAAAGACCTTGTATTCAAAGATCTCTGGACCCAAGAGGGTTTTCAGGACGCCTGAACCCATCGGCCTGGGTGAGGGCAGTCAATTGTAATTCTGTAATCATGACTCGCTACCGTTCGCTCCGAATTCCAGTATCGATTCGTACAAATTACTCTATGGCCGACATCAAAGGGCTCGTCGACTCCGGAGCCACCGACAACTTTATAAGACCCGCGTTCGCTAAACGCATGGGCCTTGGGCTACAAGCCCTCGAAAAACCAAAGAAAATCTGGAACATCGATAACACAGAAAATAAAGCTGGGTCCATTACACACTTTATTGACCTAGACGTCCAGACCAACAATGTTTCTAAGACTATGAGATTCCTCGTCACCGACATAGGAAACGAAGATCTCGTCCTCGGATATCCCTGGCTAGCAACCTACGAACCAACCATCAGCTGGGCGCACGCCACCATCCACGAAGGAGCCCTCCCAGTAGTGCTTCGATCAATCAACCCCATGGAAGCACAAACCACCATCGCCGGTGCAATAACTCAAGACGAAGCCGAAAACATCGTCCAAGAGCTCGAAGAAGAATGCCAGATACGTACCACGGCTACCGAACTAGCCATTGCAGCTAACCAGAACACCGTCGTGGAAGCCCTCCCAGAACCATATCAACGTTTTGCGAAAATCTTCAGCGAGGAAGCCTCCCACCGATTCCCACCATCACGACCTTGGGACCACGCAATTGACTTCAAACCGGGCACACCCCCCAGCATTGATTGCAAAGTATACCCAATGTCACAAGACGAGGACGGACAACTACGCGAATGGCTAGACGAGCAACTCAAGTTAGGATACATCAGACCCTCAAAGTCACCCTACGCCTCGTCATTCTTCTTTATCAAAAAAAAGGACGGAAAGCTAAGACCAGTACAAGACTACCGGCGAATCAACGCCTGCACGGTGCGCAACCAATACCCACTACCTCTCATGTCGGAACTCATCAACGACCTCGGAGATGGGCACATATTCACCAAACTCGACGTCCGCTGGGGGTACAACAACGTACGAATCAAAGTGGGCGACGAACACAAGGCCGCGTTCAAAACAAAATATGGACTATTCGAACCCCTCGTCATGTACTTTGGACTTACAAACTCACCGGCAACATTCCAGAACATGATGAATGACATCTTAGGCGACACGATCCGAGTCTTTGCGGCAATGGGAACGATCATCCGCGTCTACATGGACGACATAGGAATCGCAACGCGGGAACACGCAGGCCTTCAAGCGCACATCGACGCCGTCTGCGCAGTACTTCAAGTAGCACTGGACCATGACCTATACTTCAAACCGTCCAAATGTACCTTCCACCAACCGCGAATGGATTACCTGGGGGTAATTCTTGAAAAGGGGGTGACTCGCATGGACCCTGTAAAAATTGCTGGCATACGCGACTGGCCCACACCCACGAAGGTACGAGACGTACGCTCCTTCCTGGGCTTCTGCAATTTTTACCGCCTCTTCATTCGCGGTTTCGCCACATACGCACAAGCCCTCAACAAACTCACACGCAAAGACGCAGAGTGGACGTGGGGCAAAGACGAAGAAACGGCCTTCCAAACCCTCAAACGCCTAGTCACAAGCGAACCAGTACTCGCACATCCCACGCTGACAGACCAATTCGAACTCGAAGTAGACGCATCGGGATACGCAGTAGGCGCAGTACTCCTACAGAAGAAGCAAGACGGGAAAAGACACCCCCTCGGCTACTTCTCGGCCACCCTAAACGAAGCGGAACGCAACTATGACATCTATGACCTGGAACTCCTGGCGATCGTCAAGGCACTACGACATTGGAGGCCATTCCTGGCAGGATCCCCCCACAAAATCAAAATCTTCTCGGATCACCTCAACCTTACGCACTGGAAAACACCGCAGAAGATAAGTCGTCGCGTAGCTCGAGAGGTCTTGGAACTTATGGAATACGACTTCGAGATCCATCACATCAAAGGGACCAACAACGGCCGTGCGGACGCACTATCACGAAGACCCGACTACGACCGAGGAGAACACGACAATGAAGGAGTCGTCGTCCTACCCGAAAAGGTATTCGTACGAAACGTCACCACACAGTCACCAGAAACCCTGGAACAGGACGAAAACACCCTACGCCCCTGGGTAGACCCGCACAAACTCAAAAGGGTCGATGGGATTTGGTACCACCAAGGCGCACGAGTAGTTACTGGAGGCCCAGAAGAAATCCGCACGGTTATCGCCAACCACCATGACCCCCCTGTCTACGGTCACCCCGGAATCAAACGAACCGCGAGAATTATCGAACGCGACCACTGGTGGCCGAACATGCTGAAGCACGTCACCGAATACGTCCAAGGCTGCGCGGA
Organism: Lactarius akahatsu; assembly: GCA_021524915.1. Lineage (NCBI taxonomy): Eukaryota > Fungi > Basidiomycota > Agaricomycetes > Russulales > Russulaceae > Lactarius > Lactarius akahatsu. The sequence continues at coordinate 13,026 of JAKELL010000031.1, forward strand.
ATGTCAACGCCACAAGGTCAACAACCGCCCGACAAAGGCCCCGCTAGTACCCATCACGCCGACACCCGACGCTAAGCCATTCGAAGTCATTGCCCTTGACTTCATCACTAAGTTGCCGGAATCACAAGGATACGACTCCATCCTCACAGTGACCGACCACGACTGCACGAAGGCATCAGTGTTCATCCCCTGCAACGAAGAGATATCGGCGGAAGAAACCGCAGCCCTGTACGTCACTCACGTATTTCGGAGATTCGGATTACCGGCGAAAATTATCAGCGACCGAGACCCGAGATTCGCATCAAAGTTCACACGCGAATTATGCCGAATCCTCGGCATCTACCAAAATATCTCCACGGCGTACCACCCCCGAACTGACGGACAATCGGAAAGAACCAATCAATGGCTGGAACAATACCTACGGTTCTGGACCAATGAGCGCCAAGATAATTGGGCGCGATTCCTGCCAATGGCGGAATTCGCGCATAACAATTGGCCACACGAGGCGACGAAGAAGTCCCCTTTCTCACTCATGATGGGATACGACCCGCGCGCTGATTGGATCGACAAGCCATCCCCTATCCCACAGGTGCTCACACGACTTCAACAATTCCGAGAGGCGCGGAAAGAAGCTCAAGACCTCATCAAAAAGGCACAATCACTGTGGGTCAAACATCGGAACACACCCAAGTACCAAGTCGGGGACCAAGTATGGCTGGAGGGGCGACATCTACGGACCAATCAACCAACTGCCAAGCTGGCGGCACGGCGGCATGGCCCGTTCAAAGTCACGCGCGTCCTATCACCGGTCAATTATCAATTGAAACTTCCCACGCAGTGGAGTATTCACCCCGTATTCCACATCGATTTACTCACGCCTTATCGCGAGACGCCCCTACATGGGGAAAACTTCCAGCGCCCACCACCGGACCTAGTGGATGGGGAAGAGGAGTATGAAGTGGAGCGCATTCTAGACTCCAGACGATTTGGCCGGAGCAAGAAGTTACAGTACCTCGTGAAATGGAAAGGGTACCCAGACTCGGAAAACCAGTGGGTCAACGAGAATGACGTATTCGCCGAAGAAGCCATAGCGGAGTACAGACGGAGTTCAAAGACTGCGAGGATACATATAAACCGAGCAAACGACGCTAAGTCTCCCCCACTCCTTCACACTGGATTCCAACCTCTCATCGACATGTCCTCCTCGCTCTCATCCCCTGCCATCACAGCCAACCTCCGAGGGTCCTTCACCCATGAGGAACTTAAGACCGCTCTCGACAACCTCGCCCCCATCGAAGACCTCGACAACCCCAACACCCCCACAACATACTGGTTGCTCGGCACCGAAGGCCAGCACCTCAACCACCGACCGTATACGCAGGCCGAAGTTAATAGGCTTCGCGCAGCTCTCCGAGACTGTGCGCCTTCCTCACCGGGACCTCTCCCGGTTCGAGTGGAGCACTGGGTCGAAACGCATCAAGAACCCGAGCACGATGCGATGGGAGGAGTGGAGGCTGACAGCGGAGAGGTGGAGGCTCGAGCAACTGGCGACGGCAGCGACAAGGAGAACGAAGATCCTCGAGAGGAGGAAGTTGTTCGACGAGACGATGCGCGCCAAGTGCGGGAGCAGCCCGAACGCGAGCTCAGAGAGTGGTACCCAGCTGAGCACCCCTTCATCATCACAACCACGGACTCTGACCACCCCGACGAGACTCCCTACACCCTTGATACAGTGGGCCGCCCCATCTACCGGGGCTCCCTTCGGGTAGACATTCCCTCCTCATCTCATCACACCACAACTCTTCATCGCCGTCTCGCCGACTCCCGTTTCGCCCCCTACGGCTACACTCACAACCGAGGGGACAAGTTTGTCCACTTCCCCATCACCAACGCCCAGGGTATCACCACCCAGGCAGCGTACATCCAAGTCATCATGACCGCTGACCCCATCGTCCTCGGCCTCGCTGCGGACAGCGACAAGACATACTCAAAGCCGCTTTACGCGGAACCCCAAGTTCGGGAACGAGGCAAACCTCATTATGGGGAGCTGGAACTGCGCTCCCTCGCCGCGGGTCACGCCAACCAGCATCGTCTCGACACAGCAGTCAACGAGTTGAAGGACGTGGGGCTAAAAGCTGAGTTGCATAGATTCCGCTCGCTCAGGGCAGAAGCTGAAAGGATCGAGCATCGTCTCCACGCCCTCTCGACAGCCTTAGGAGGCGTGCAAGCCGACGTCGCCCGCTCCAAGTTCAGGCTAGAGATGGCGGACATCCACAATCGAGTCGAAGAAGTGCAGGAAGGGTGGCTTGGGGGAATCGGACCAACTCGGCGCCGTGGTCGTCGCGGCTGAAAAGGGGGTGATGTTACGATCGAGGGAACGGACGCTTACTATACGGATATGACCACGTTAGTAAGTCGCAATGTGTCATGGACTAGGGGATCAGTCAGCACGTAGCAGAATCACATGCCGATGTGGCATGACTCATAAACTAGGATAGCGATAGTAGGGTTCGAGCTACTTTAGCTATTCGTCGTACGGATTGGAGAGGAGCTTTAAAGCTGCCTCGAATATGTATAAATAGTGGCCCAGGGAAACCAAGATTCGCCATCTTGGTCTTCTTCAATCACCACCTTCTTCTCATCTTGCTCACGCGTGTTTTCGCTTGCCTCTTCGCGCAAGTCGTCTCTATCAGTCGGAACACCTAGTGGCGCGACTCGCCCTAGTGTACGTTAAGATCACGTGCCGAGACAAGCGCCGTGTATCTCGTGACTAGATCACGTGACCCTCAAGGAATATTTCGCTAAGTCGTGAACGCCCTTTTGAAGTCCAAGTCGGACTGACGCCAGTGGTGGCGTTACATATATACTAGTACAGGGTGTTTGTGAAGTACAAACACAAGGTGCAATCCTGAGGTGCTGGCCCCAGCGAGCTAATGAAGAAGCATGAAGGGGAAGTCTATAAGAAGTACAAGGGAATTCCATGGGGGCACGCAGGGCTCAAATGAGTCAGTGGGCTCTAGAAGTCGTAAGCCCAGCTTCCCTACGGTCATGAGGTCGGTGCAAGATAAGAGTCGGAGAATGAATCGAAGCGGGTCATGGGTAAAAGTACACGTGAACATGAGGCGAGATAACAGAGCACACCATACAGAAGGCAAAAATTGTAACAGTAATTGTGTGGCCTTTCTTGTAATGTATCCTGTAATGTATTGTGAATTTCTTATAATGGATGTTGTAATCATATGAATATCTTATAATTGATTGCAGTCACGAGACTTTCTCATAATAACTTATAATTCCCAACAGATCTTGTAATCTTATTCTAAGGACATTACATGATCCCACCATGCTTTGTAATTATCTTAAATTGTCATTATAAACTGGACCGGTTTATAATGCATTCCAGAATTTTGCGACATTGTCGCGATCCATAATTAGAAAATAATTATAAATAACTTTTATGTCCTTTCAGGAATTATCACTGCATACAAAGCAGAGTTTTCTGACCAATAAAACCCTTAGAAAACCCTAAAAAAACCCTTGATAAGTGGTTATGTTTAACACTCCATAGGGTTTTCTAAGGGTTTTATTGGTCTGAAAACCCTGCTTTGCACGCAGTGTATCACACAAGAAATAATTGCGAACAACAATGTTGAAACCCGTCGGCCACAATCACGTGCTCGAAGCGGCCGCTGTTAGTACATCACGTAATCCTAGTGTCTCTCAATCATCATGGAGCACAGGACGAACTCAGGATTTATACCAGACCTGTTCTTACCCAAGCGCCGCCAGTGTGACTGGCACCATGGCTCACTACGACATCTTTCGCCACCACCTTTTGATCACGGCCCCTGCCTATGGATACGCACTTTGGAATCCGGATCCAGGGAATCTATATCCCGCGGTGGAGATTGGCGATGTCGGCTACATTCGCAAAGGCAGATTCCATCGTCTCTTCAATGTTCTACTTCCCGCGAACCATCCGTCCCATCGCAACGGTGTCCCAGAGTACCATGAACAGCTCGACATAAAAAACCATATCATCAATGGTACTCTGAGTCCCCACAGTTTCTGTTCAACCAGCGTCACCTTGGGGTCCGAATCGGATCGACAAGCCGATGGGTAACTGAGTTCCATGGTTTGAATGTATTGTCACTTACGTCTTCTCAGGCCCAAAAAAGACGGCGAAGTCTCCTTTTTGTGTCGGATGAATCAAGGTGCAGTATTATGCCTTCCAATAAGGCTAAAGAGGAGGACACAGGTGGCGATTAAAAGATTTGGCAAGTGGATGATTAGGCATATTGACACCTGGTTCGCGTGGGCCCAACAGCTTGAACTGGGAGTTGACCGGATGGAGGATATCATCCTGGTTACCGGAACTCATCGCACAAGATCGTCTACTAATGTGGCTTTCCCTGGGGGTCGGGAAGATGCACAGGTATCGTTCCGGGCTGACTTGAAGGTGGATCATTCCCAGCGACATTGTTACCATTAACTGGCAATTCTCACACGAGCACGTTCGAGGGGCGCATTTGAATCCTGGCCCTGATGGCAAGGTATGACTGTACACAGCTATGCTGGCCAATGAATTCTGATATAACTTTCGCGTGATTCTATAAACGTTAGGACCTACCGGAGGATCAGTGCATATTCATACGAGGGTTCCGTGTCATTCGTAAATACAAGATATTCCCAAGACTTAAGGGGGCGGCAGGACCCAATCCAGACCCGGAAGGATACGACGAGGAGCCAGACACGGAGCTTGAATCAGTACCGGCTGTACCAGAGGTGACGCTGCGCATCTTTTTCAAAATTTCTTGTCTTCATTTGGCTTTCAAAGTACCGGGATCCTCTTCACATACTACTAAGGTTCATCGCCGAAGTAAGCACTTTGGATGAACGGTTTCCCCTTTATCGTGATCGCGTTGGTACCAACATCAACTTTAGGAAACACCCAATTGCGATATGATCCTCGTTCATGACAATGACCTTGCAAAGCTTCATGGAATTAACGACGGTACTGTGAGTAGGAGTTTATACTGCACACCAATTGTATCAACATTTTTTCTTGTTCGCAGCCTGTAGAATATCTCCAAGACACGATGTTGAGTCTCCTTCGGGGCGCCGAGCTGAAGATTCACGAGATTCCGTTTGGCCCGGGTAAGCCCCTACCAGTCCTGTCGCAACCCCTTTATTTCTCACAGCGGAGTGCGCATCCAAAAGATCTGTTGTCCGTTGACAATGGCAGGAATGTGGATACAGAAATCGTTTGGGTTGCTACCCTTTCAAACCTATTTGAAGAACTGTGTGAGTTTTACGTTCTGCGGAGCCTGAGGCTGCATCTTGACCGCATAGCTATTGATAGCTCCGCCATCGACATCCCCCTCTCCAAGTCGCTATCACGTCAAAGCTCCGTTACCCAGAGTAGAACGTTCCCCACCCCATGTGCCACTCAAAGGGTCGCGCACTCTGTTCCGATCGTCTAAGAGCGGGGATAACTCTGCCACCTCAAAGTCTCATGCGCACTTGCCAGTAGCCCTACACAAGACATCGGGCTTCCACAAGCCCGAACTGGCGCATGTATCTGATTTCGGGTGAACGAGAAAGACAACAACAGGAAAACCCCGAAGGTGACCATTCGTGGGAGGACGTTTCGGACGACGAACCAAATCGTCTCTCCAACATGCCGTCTACATCAAGTACTCCATCCAACTCGTTCAGAAGCGCTAGACGAAGGACAGCTGTAGTGAGCTCTCCTCGACACTATGTTCGTGGAGACTCCCGTATCCCTGCTCGGCCACAAGCACGAGCACGCAGTTTTACCGCTGGACCGCCGCCTCAGCCAGCAGCCATTCCGGGCCCAGGCCCCGGAACCCTGGCTTTGGATACGCTCCGTTACGTCTCAGACATACTCGGCACAGTGTTACGGACGTTGAAGACACCAATTTATTTTGTCCTCGTTATCTTTGCTTGCACATACGCCATTTCCATTGCCTCAGGAGCCACCAGGACGGCTCTAGCACCGATTTGCAGCATTCCAATCGTTTCGCTCGTCTGCCCCACTTTCCAACCCTATCCCACTTCGCCTTCGAATCATGTCCTTCGAAGGGCCGATGTTCCACGCCTCTTGGACGTCGAAAGCAAGATTCTCGAGCCGCTTCTTGAAGAAACCGCGGAGGGTTCTGGACTCGCTCTCGAAATACAGAAAGCCGAGATTGCGACGAGCGACCTCGTGACGCTAGTCCGTGTCAGCGACCTCAATGGTCGCGACGTCCTTGTGGACTCCTTGAGCGACTTTGTCAAAGACGCGCGCAGGGTTGGTCGTGGGCTTACGCGCTTCAGCTCTCAAGTTGATGCCGTGGACAACATCATCGCCATGAACGACCATGCTCTGCGCGTTATCGAAGCCGCTGGCTCTGAAGATGTGATCTCATATGCATTGATGTCCATCAAGAATTCGCTTCTCACCTTTCTCTCTCAACACCTTTCATTCTGCTAACTCAAGAAGTTGGTGTGCGGACCTTCGTCGAAGTAATGGACACACTGTCGGCCCATATGCAGCGTCTCGTCTTGGAGGCCGAAGTGTCTATATCTGATCTCAATAAACTAGAGGAACATCTAACATCTATCCACGAAATCGTTTCTCGTGAAGACGGCTCGATCTCCGCGGCCAGAAGAGAACACCTCGCACAGCTGTCGACAGTCCTCGGCGACAATAGAGAAGAAATCAATAAAATGGACGAAGATCGCGCCCTGCTCAAAAGCATTGACAGATATCGGGACCGTGCACTTGCCCATGTAGTCGCGGCGCTGCATATGTTGGAGACGATGGCGGAGGAGATGGAAACGCTCCGTGAGCGCATGGCCGTTCCCCAGCTTGTGGGTGAAACCATACCGATACATGTTCATATGAGGAGCCTTCGGAGCGGGATGGAGGGGTTGAAGGGGCGACGAGATAAGTTGATGCAGGAAATGGTGAAACGTATAATGCCGGGTGACTAAGGTCAATGTCGATTCTGAGCGTATCTAGCGTCTAGCGTCAGGCCGCAAACGCGACGCAACTAGGTTGAATGGGAAATTCAACGTCACAATTAAATGCGATAGTCTACACGTGCGCCACTAACAGCAAAGGGAAGAAAATGCAGAGTTTATCGAGAATAAATACGCATAAAAACAAGACAAGCTGAAACAATTCTACAACAACCGTGTCGCGCTACGAACATTGTCATCCTCCAGAGGTACGGGTATCCCGATGCGCCAGTAAGAAGTATGTATGGTCGAAGGAATTGTGTCTATTGAGAGCTCGAATCGGTGTCGTTAGTCACCAGTGCTATATCTGATACCTCCGGCGCATCCTCAGACGGCTCTGCTGGAGGCAGTGGTGGTGGTGGGAGAGCGGTCGCTTTCCACCCACTGCGGAAGGACGCAATCGCGGCCGCAAAGCCAAATAGCGAGATCCAAATCTAAAAATAAGTGCTTGTCAGTCAGCGTCGCGCAAATAAAGAATGGACTAACGTTGTTCCCGAAAAGACCTTTCTCAAGTGACCTGGGTTGGGCGTTGTGAGAGCATACAGAAAAGCGGGAGAAGAAAGAGCTGATCCGTGGATCGTCATGGGCAGATAGCTCAAGTTGACCGCGAGCTCGTTGTACCACGCGTCCCACCGCCGCGCAAGCTCAGCGCGCTCCTGCGGCTGCAGTTTCTCGCGCACGCTCAGCTTCTCGAGCGCGCGTTGGCGCTTGACGAGCAGCGCGCGGTCCTCGCGGAGGTGCGCGAGCTGGAGCACGACGTACGTCATCCAGAGGCGCGTCGACCACAGCGAGACCGCACCGTCGTGGATGGCCACCCGGCGGGGCCTGCCGCCGGACGGGGTGGGGAGGTGGAGCGCGGCGGAGACGAGGTCGTTCGTGCGGAGGAAGGAGAGCTGCTGGAGCGGGAAGAAGGAGAGCATGGACCATCCCTGTGTGCGCTCGATGGTGAGGAGGCAGCGCGTGGGCGGCGGGGCGCGCTCGAGCGCGATGAGCCATTGGATTATGGGCAGCATCCCTGGTGTTGGATCCTTGAGGGCGAGAGGAAGGTGGAGAAGGCGCATGTGCACGTACCCCAGAGACCCCACAATGAGCGAGCGCTACAGATGGTGGTCGCCAGTTTTGCGAGCTTCGGAGCGATGGAACTGGTCGGGTGACTACGCATGCCCGCGTAATGCTGGAGGCGCGCTCGTGCTTCCAGAATAGGGATCAGCACTTTTGCCCCATATTGGATGAGCTTGACCACAATCAGCGCTGTGGGACCGGTCTAAACAACGGCACAGAACCCTACCATGAACAGTTTGCTGTCATGTTGATGCAGTCATTAGGGAAGAGGGAGAGAAGGCTATCGTACTCGCTACCGCTCCAGGTGCTAAGATACCAAATGAGGTGGTTCAAGGTTTCGGATGATCTCAGGTTCCCGAATGCACCTAAGATCACATCCTCGATACGATCAGCGGTGAGGGGCTTGAAGGTCGTGGCCATTGTCATAGCGTGGGTGTTCAGAGTAATCGAGGGGACGCCATTGGGGGGTCCCCTGCGCGTTCTCGTCTCCGAAGTCTCGTGATGGGCGACGGGCTCGCGTTCGTCTCGGGAAACCTGTCGGAAAGCGAGTCATAGGACACAATTTGGGTCGCCAAATTCAATCAGACGGCCTTCGGGCAATGGGGCAGCTGGGCCATGTACCTGGTGTAAGTGCAGTTGAAGAACTTGGTGAGAGTGATGGGGCTGTCCCGGAGAGGCGCCGCGTTGTCCTTGTCGGAGCCCAAGTCTGGCGAAGGACAAGGTGGTGGCGTCGATGGTTGTACAGAGAAATTAGGTCGAGGAGGCTCTCTTGGTCGATTCATTGTGGTGACATGCGACGCGCTGGCAAACGGGCAGACTCTCAGGCTCATGGTGGACGAAACGCGAATGCGAGGCCGTGTGTTCAGCTGCTACGATCACGTGCTCGAAGCGTTCACGTAATCTTAATCAAATCTTAATATCTCCTTCCTTGGCTGGACTGCACTGGCTGGAGCACAGGACGGGCTCAGCGCTCAGGACTTATATTACCCTGTCCTTGCCCAAGCACCTCCAATGTGAATGGAACCATGGCCCACTATGACATCTTTCGCCACCAACTTTTGATCACGGCTCCTGCCTATGGATACGCCCTTTGGGATCCTGATCCAGGGAATCTATATCCCGCGGTGGAGGTCGGCGATGTCGGCTACATTCGCGAAGGCAAATTCCATCGACTCTTCAATGTTCTACTTCCTGCGGAACATCCGTGCCATGAAAACGGTGTCCCAGAGTACCACGAACAGCTCGACATAAAAAATAACCATATCAATAAGGGCACTCTGAGTCCCCATAATTTCTGTTCAACTAGCGTCATCCTCGCCCGAATCGGATCTACAGGCCAATGGGTAACTGAGTTGCATGGTTTGGATGTACTGTCACTCACATTTTCTCAGGCCCAAACAAGACGGCGAAGTCTCCTTTTTGTGTCGGATGAATCCAGGCGCAGTGTTATGCCTTCCGATAAAGGCCAAGAAGAAGGACACGGTAGCGATTAAAAAATTTGGCAAGTGTATAATTAAGCATATCGACACCTGGTTCGCATGGGCTCAACAGCTGGAATTGGGAGTCGACCGGATGGAGGATATCATCCTGGTTACCGGGACTCATCGTACAAGATCTTATACTAATGTGGCTTTCCCCGGGGGTCGGGAAGATGCACAGGCGTCGTTCCGGGCTAATCTGAAGGTGGATCACCGCGATGGTATTACCATTAACTGGGAATTATCACACGAGCACATTCGAGGGGCGCATTTAAATCCCGGCCCTGATGGTAAGGTATGATCGTACACAGCTGTACTGGCCAATGAACTCTGAAATACCCTTCGCATGATCTTAGTTAATGTCAGGACCTGCCGGAGGATCAGTGCATATTCATACGAGGGTTTCGTGTCATTCGTAAATACAAGATATTCCCAAGACTTAGGGGAGCGGCAGGACCCAATCCAGACCCAGAGGGATATGACGAGGAGCCAGACATGGAGCTCGTACCAGTACCGGCTATACCAGAGGTAACGCTGCGCAGTTTTTTCAAAATTTCTTGTCTTCATTTGGCTTTCAAAGTACCGGGATCCTCTTCACATACTACTAGAGTTCATCGCTAAAGTGGGTACTTTGGAAAAAGAGCTCTCCTCCTTTTATCTCTGCTAATACGAACTGTAGGAAACATTAAATTGCGATATGGTCCTCGTTCATGATAATGACCTGGCAGAGCTTCGTGGAATTTATGACGGTACCGCCAGCGTGTGTAGGACTTTATACCTACCGTACATCAATTATATTGACTTTTTTTCTTGCTTGCAGCTGATAGATTCTCTCCAACCGGACGCGATGTTCAGTCGCCTCCGAAGCGCCGAGTTGAAGATTCACGAGATCCCGTTTGGCCAGGGTTAGCCTACCAGTCTTATCGCAACTCCTTTATTTCTCACGGCGGAGCGCGCACCCGACAGATCTGTTGTCTGCTGACAATGGCGGGAATGCTGATACAGAAACCGTTTGGGTAGCTACCCTTTCAAACATTTTCGAAGAGCTGTGTGAGTTTTACGTTCTGCGGAGCCTGAGATTACATCCTGACCACATAGCTACTAATAGCTTCGTCATCGACACCCCCCTCGTCTCAACGTTCTCTACTCCATGTGCCAATCAAAGAGGAGCGCACTCTTTTCCAATCGTCTAAGAGCATGGATAATCCTGCCACCTCAATGTCTCAAGCGGACCCTGTCACTTCTAAACTCAAAGAAATCCTGGAAATTTACGCCAAAGCCCATTCCAGCTCCGTATGTCTATTTTGTCATCTGTCAATACACCTAGGCTCACACAATATGTCATCTGAAGTCGGCCACTGACCGCGAGTATGTGGGAGGCATCGTCGGTTCACAGAGATCGGGTGTCAACAAGCTTCGCGGCTCGCTTGGCGTAGGGGTCGGCATTTCAGATGGTGGCGATGGGAGTAAGAATGCGAACAAGAGGAAGGAGACGATTCTCAAGTCGAGCGCTTCGTCTCAGACTAACGAGTTCGTGAAACGCTCAACCGCCCGCGCAGACCCCAGCGGGAACAGCAGCCCTGGAGCACCGCCGGCGACGCTGCACTGGAAGCTCCTGCCCTTTGATGCCCGGCGCTCGAAGGGCGAGATCAGGTTCGACTTTGCGCGCGACGTGGACGAGATCTTGCTCGCCCGGGAGGGGCAGGGCGGCGAGCGGCCGCTGAGCGTGCGAGAGCGTAACGAGTCAGCGACGGAGCCGGGCCTTACGGAGATGGTAATCCACTGTGCAGAACTGCCGGACTGGCCCTGTGCACGTCTGGCGGCGGTCGGGCGTCCGCTGCGTGGACGTCTTCGAAGCGATCCGTGACACGTACGACGTCGTCCTCACCGGGACCGAGCGCGTCATCCACCAGTCCCGCGTCCGCGACAGTCGAGCGACGTCGCCAGCCCACAGCTAAGGAGAGTGTCCGCAGACGCGACCTTCTCGAAGGAAAGACGCTCTTCCTCGGACTTGACTGGCACGAGTCTGACTCACGCTACCCCCACGGCTGCTGGTCCCTCAAAGTCGGCTCTCCGTCCAGGGGCTATAGTAATACTAGTACACTACAGGAGCACTACGGGAGTACCTTGGGACTACAGTAGTACTATGTCAGTCTACTGGACATAGAACATACACCAGATCACCAGCTCGCCCTGGTGATACCGCGGGCAACAGTGCTTTAAGCGGAAAGGCAAGCGGAAAGGTGTCACCAGTCCTACCGTGACAACGCTTCATACACAATGACTCGCTGAGTCACTGGATTAAGTTTTACTTAGCAAATAAGGTGATGCATTGTCCAAGATGTATCGAAGAAGGATCACAACTGAAGGATTTCCTCCGACCTCTTAAAAACTATGTTCTGCAACTCTCACCCATTTTGCAACGCACAACACGTGATAGTATTTTGATAGGGACGTTGTCTGTTACAGGTTGGATGGGAAATTCAACATCAGATTGATCTCTCGAATTAAAACGCGATAGTACACGTATGCCATTGACAGCAAAGGGAAGGAACTGCAGAGTTTATAGAGAATAAATACGCATGTGAAACAAGACAAGCCGAAACGATACTACAACAACCGTGTCGTGCCTACGGACATCGTCATCCTCCAGAGGTGTGGGTGCCTCGATACGCGTATGTATGGTCGAAGGATTTGTGTCTATTGAGGGCTCGAATCGGTGTCGTTAGTCACCAGTGCTATATCTGATACCTCCGGCGCATCCTCAGACAGTTCCGCGGGAGGCGGTGGTGGTGGGAGGGCGGTCGCTTTCCACCCACTGCGGAAGGATGCAATCGCGGCCGCAAAGCCAAACAGCGAGACCCAAATCTAAAAATAAGCGCTTGTCAGCTAGCTACGCAAGCACGACCTAATGAACTGACGTCGTTTCCGAAAAGGCCCTTCTCAAGTGACCTGCGTTGGGCGCGTTTCGTAAGCGGTGTGAGCACGCAGACATGGGAGAGGGGCTGACCAATGGATCGTCATGGGCAGATAGCTCAAGTTGACCGCGAGCTCGTTGTACCACGCGTCCCACCGCCGCGCGAGCTCGGCGCGCTCCGGCGGCTGCAGTTTCTCGCGCACGCTCAGCTTCTCGAGCGCGCGTTGGCGCTTGACAAGCAGCGCGCGGTCCTCGCGGAGGTGCGCGAGCTGGAGCACGACGTACGCCATCCAGAGGCGCGTCGACCACAGCGAGACCGCGCCGTCGTGGATGGCCACCCGGCGGGGCCTGCCGCCGGACGGGGTGGGGAGGTGGAGCGCGGCGGGGACGAGGTCGTTCGTGCGGAGGAAGGAGAGCTGCTGGAGCGGGAAGAAGGCGAGCATGGACCATCCCTGTGTGCGCTCGATGGTGAGGAGGCGGCGCGTGGGCGGCGGGGCGCGCTCGAGCGCGATGAGCCATTGGATTATGGGTAGCATCCCTGGTGTTCGGTCCCTTGAGGCGAGAGGACGGTGGAGAAGGCGGAGGCGCACGTACCCCAGAGACCCCACAACGAGCGAGCGCTACCAATGGTGCTCGCGAGTTTTGCGAGCTTCGGAGCGATGGAGCTGGTCGGCTGAGTGCGCACGCCCGCGCGGTGCTGGAGGCGTGCTCGTGCTTCCAGAATAGGGATCAGCACTTTTGCCCCATATTGGATGAGCTTGACCACAATCAGCGCTGTGGGACCGGTCTAAACAACGACCCGGAACCCTACCATGAACAGTTTGCTGTCATGGAAGTGCCGTTAGTGCAGTCATTAGGGAAGAGGGAGAGAAGGCTATCGTACTCGCTACCGCTCCAGGTGCTAAGATACCGAATGAGGTGGTTCAAGGTGTCGGATGGTCTCAGGTTCCCGAATGCACCTAAGGTCATGTCCTCGATACGTTCAGCGGTGAGGGGCTTGTAGGTCGTGGCCATTGTCATAGCGTGGGGGTCGAGGGAAGGGAAACAAGTAATGAATGTATGAGCCTATCCCTCACACTTGCCCAGTTTCGGACATTTCGGAATTGTGGGGTTAACCGGGCCGTGAGAGTAGCTGATGTAATCAAACAGTTGCTCGTCTCAAAGGCATCGTGTCAACTCTTTCCTAACGAACAAATCCCTGGGGACATAAAAGTTCGGGCGGAGCCAGCTCCCAGCCTCTCTGTCCGCGTTCCAGTCCCCTAGACAAACGTGTCATACTTCGGCCGTGTTCCTGTTTCGTTTTACAACCGTATCTCGTTTGTCCAGAGGCGTCGCCCTTTGGTTGGTGCCCATGACTGACGCGGGAGAATATGGGAGGAGCGGAATACGTCGCTGGTGGACGGACATTTCTTTCGTTGGAGATGGTATGTTTTGTCTCGAGTAGCCTGTGTCGATACTGTCGGAAAATCTGAGTCACCTTCATTCTGGTTATCTATACGCGATCTGGGTCTATCCACGCATATATCCAGCCTCTGCATCGCCATATCTTTGCATGCGTTCGCACTTATTGGTATCATGCGTCGTGCAACTGATCACGCCCATAAACGATGTTATCGCCCGGAGTTTTCAATAGATCATATATAACATATCTACGTTAGAACGAGCGCAGTAGGCTTGTAAGTAGCTTGACTCGGCAGCCATACTAGATAGACGAATCAAAAAATCGATGTACAAGCTAGAACGCACTCTTTCCTTCTACATTACTAACCGCCATCATACCAGTCCGCGACCGCCCATCACGACGGTATCCCAGACGGCCCTCACCGCTTCGTCCCACACCGCGCTCAACAGTCCCCGCCTGCCCTGCACACCACTCAAGCGCCGCCGCACGTCTTCCACCGCCTTAGTCCTCGCACCAACTTGGGCACCAGCGCCGGCGGCCGCCACCGCAGCGGTGGCCTTGTGTCGGCGACGGAAGAAGCGCACGAGCACTGCGAGCGCGGGCAACACGACGCATATAATGAAGATGGGCGCGTGGCGGAGGTACGGGCGGAGCGCCTCGAGCCTCGATGAGGCCGACGCGGCGCCGCTGCGCGTGAGGAGTGCGTGCCACGACGAGCTGCCCGCATGGCGTTCCGCCGGCGCGGGGGGCGTCCTGCTGCGGCGCGCACGGCTGGCGGCGCGGTACGTGGCGGGGGTGAGCGTTGCGGTGGACGGGGTCGACGTGAGCGGGACCAGCGCGTGTGCGTGCTTCGCGACTGACCGGAGCGGGTTTGCGGGCACGGCGGTGTGTGTTGAGTTGCTGGACGCAGAGGAGCTGGAAGGTGTTGGGGAGGACGGGCGCGAGGGGGTCGGCGTCACGGCTGAAGATGGTTCTGTGATGGTGGGCGGCTGTAGAGAGGAGGTCTGTGGCACGGGCGCTGATGCCGATGTGGGTGTTATTGGTGGGTCGACATCAGGTTTCCGGACGAGGGATGCGAGGTGCTGCTCGTGCAGGGACGCAAGGGACGCGATGAGACGCTGCGAGCACGGGGCCAGTCAGTAAGTGACTGATACTGCGGGTGGCAGTAAGCGCGTACCTCTCTGCTCTGGGCGGGGAGCTCCGTCTCGTACTGAAGGAACTGCCGCGCATACGCCCAATCTCCGAGCGCGGGGAGAATGCTCAGACAGTACACCTCGAGCACTTTCTCGTAGCCGTCCTCGGGGCGCGCGGGAGGAAGCCTACACGCCAGCCACTCCTCGGTGATCCCGCGGCCCGCGGCGGGACAGCCGATCTTGGCACTGGAGAGGGCGAGCGTGACGAGCACCTGGGCAGGTAGAAAGGCGGGGTTAGTGGCGGGGCTGTCCGCTGGGGTAAAGAGGCGGACGGAGCGCGAGTGGAGTGTGGCGAGGAGCGCCGCGCCGGAGAGTAAGGCGTTCGAGCGCAGCGTTGCTGGCACACTCGCCGTGTCTGCAGGCGGTGATGTATAGACTGTGACATCGAGAGTGATGCGGAGGACGTCCCATTTGCGCCGATGGTCGGAGAGGGAGTCGAGCGCGCTAGTAGATGGCGGGGTGAGGAGGGCGAATGCGGAGGTCAGGAGTGAATGGGTGAGGACGACATCACGATGGAGGAATGCGCGGACGGCACGGGCGTAGAGGGGGCGCAGGGTAGTTGCCGCGTTATATTGTTGTGGTGAGGACGGTGATGGTGTGTTGATGGTGGCGAGTTGTGGCAATGGTACGGTGATAGCGGCTGCTTTTAAGGGAATGAACGATGTAGAGGGGACTGTCGGCGACGTGGTGAGCGTCGCCGTAGGCATTGTGAGAGAAGTGATACAAGATCAGTCGAGGGGGTCTGCTGAGAGCGAGTTGTCTGGGTGGCATTCACGCTTGAGCCGGACTTTCACATGTAACCCGAGTCAGCACTCCTCACGGTCAGCCAACAACTCTAATGACTTGGGTGCGTGACCTTAACTGTTTGCCCGCTCAACTGAGACCACCCTTTTTGTCAGCTGGCATGGGCGTAACATAGATAAATAAATATTGTGATTGTGATTGGACAGGACCGCCAAGTTCAACACAGGGCAACGGCTGTGCAAAAGTGGCGTGGCAGGGCCAACACCTTCTATCGCTCTCCCCAGTTGCTCGTCTCCTGCATACCTCGTCATGGCATACCCTCGCGACCCGTTCGGAACCCCAGAACCAACTGGCTCACAGGCTAGCTTCCAACAACCCTATAGAGACGCGCCAGGGCATTCAAACCCCGATAACATGGACTTTTTTGACGCTTCTGCCATTCCGGTAAGCGACGAGCGCGGCAACTAGTTCGTTCTAACTTTAGCTTCCTCGGGCTCACTCTTTCTCCCAACTCTTTCTTTCTTCTCTCCTCCAACTCGGCGTTGCGTTTGGCCATCGTCGTCCGTCGTCCTTAGCCACCGCATAGGCTTTCCTCGCAATATCCAGTTTCTTCAGCTCCAACGCACACTGCACCAGACTCGGCTTCCCGCGGCGCATATACACTCCCCACTAGCGCCGACTCAGGACAGGACATCGCGGCAACACCAATACCCATGGCATCGGCATATCGCAACGTGGAAGACCCCGTACAGCCCTTCCAGTGGCAGGAAAAGTACGGCACTGGCTCTGGTACCGGCCGCCGCAAGTGGATAGTGCGTATTCCTTCCCATTCTGTCACGCGTCTCCAACCTTAGCCACCACATCGTAGATCTGGGGGTCGGTCGTTGCTCTCCTCGCTATTATTGGGATTGGTGCTGGCGTAGGTGTTGCCGTCTCGCACAAACATGGCAATACGAGCAATCGTTCCTCCACAAGTAATGGTAGTGGCACAAACAGCTCGGCCGTCCCACAGACGGACCCCAATGACCCCAGCACGTTCGTCAAGGACTCGCGACTCAAGCAGAGCTTTTATGGACTCGCATATACCCCTGCCGGCTCACAGCTGCCCAACTGTGGCAACGCGCTCAGTGCGTTGTCTGTTGGTTTCTTATCTCCCGAGATTGACTGGAATCTACAGGCGATGTTATCACTGATATCCAGGTATGCTCCGAGTATTGTCCCGATGTGGCTATATGCTGACATTTTGGAAGCTGATTTCGCAACTCACCACCGTAAGCAATACCTCTTTAACCCCGTCTCTCACACTTGTCCAACTAAGCTAATGGGCCGCTCATTTCCCAGCGCATCCGCTTGTACGGCGCTGATTGTAACCAGTCTGCCCTTGTGGTAAGGTTGATCGCGCATCTTTTTCTGCACACGCTGATATGTCCGTAGCTCGAGGCGATTAAGCAAACGAAAGTGGATCTTTCCGTCTACTTGGGCAACTATCCTATTCCGACCGACGGAGGTGCGGCGTACACACGCCAGCGTGACCTGATCATCGATGCGGTCAAGACGTACGGCACTGATCACATTGCGGGCATCACCGTTGGTAATGAGTGGATGCTCAAGTGAGTAGCCTTTATTTCGTACATCGAATGTACTAATATCATTTAGTTACTTGAACGCGAATGGAGCGACAGACCCGAACAGTGCCGTTGGAAACCAAGGCGGGCAGATGTTGATTACGAACATCAGCGATACCATTTCCACACTCAACTCGCTGAACTTGCCAAAGCATATTCCGGTTGGAACCGCAGATGCTGGCGCGTACTTCAACACTCAGGTGCTCGGAGCCGTCGAATATGGCGTGGGTGTTGGATGTTTGGGTGTCTGCGCCGCAGGAAATGACATGTTTTTGGTCAGATGTCCAACGTGCACCCTTGGTTCGCCAACGTGTCCATCGACCAGTCGGCGGCCTGGACGAACGAATTCTTCCAGGAGCAGAACGCGCAACCGGCAGCGGCGCTGAGCAACCATCCGACGATGTACATCGCCGAAACCGGCTGGCCATCAGTAAGAGCTGGATCTGGTCAGCAATGGAATTCATGAACTGACACGGCGCAGCAATCATCGGATGCGGGGAACGAGAGCAACGGGCCGTCAACTGCATCCATTGCCAATCTGCAAACGTTCTTGGATACGTTTGTGTGTCAAGCGAACAAGAATGGGACAGGCTATTTCTACTTTGAGTTCTTTGACGAGGTCTGGAAGGTCGGTGATCCGTTTATATTTAGAAGCTCGGTCTGATCGCGAGCGCAGGATCAACAATTCGGTGGCGTAGAAGGTTGGTGGGGCCTTTTCACGTCAAAGTAAGTTCATCTTCCTCTTTTTGTCGCTATTAATTTTAAAATCCTGTCAAGTAAAACCCTCAAGGACATCACCATCCCGACTTGCAACTGATAGATTTATCCTCGGACCTTTGAACTATCTCTTGACACTTTCTCGTTGTAGTTTTGTTTTTGTGTTATTTTTTTGTTCTCGTTGGACGATTGGACATTTGTATTGACGCCACGTTCTTGGTCACTCATTTGTCAATTCTTGCCAAATAACGCATTTTCTTGCCCGCGACCCGCTGCAGCACCGCATCGTGGTCCTTAATACTCAATCACCCCCTCACAACCGCTGTCACAAAGTATCTGCACAGCTTCTCTTCTCGTTCTTTCACACAAACCTAATCCGAATAAACTTGAGTCATTGTCCCGCACTGGCCGCCTCCTTGAGCACAACAGACACAAAGCGCCGTCTCCATCTGCCGTTCACCCATTTCCCTTGGCGTCGCAAGCAGCAACGCCAGCAGCAACAACAGCAACCACAACCACAGCCACCACACATCCCGACTCACGACCGTCGGGCATTTGAGCCTACGCCCGAGCCCGAGCCGGAACGTGACCTAACGTACCATCCGACACGGCGGCACACACACGAACACGCGCACACGCACACGCACACGCCTACACATACCTACCCACATACCTACCCACGACCGCGCGCAAGATCGCGAACGAGCACGTCCGAGACTGAAAGGGACCGGATCCAAATCCCCAGTAGCACCGCCTCCTCGAGACCCGTCATCCAACAACAACAACAACAACAACGCGGCCCCAAATTTGGCCCCGTCCCCACTTTTGCACCTGCACCTGCACCAGCGCCCGTTCCGCAGCCCCCACCACCACGCAGACCTTTCACCACCACGTCTTCCATCCCCTCTTTTCATCACCCGCCCCCTACCCCATTACAACGACGATCAGAACAACAACTGCAGCAGCAGCAGCGGTCGCCGGGTATGGCTACTGAGCAACGAGATCATCATCGTGACACCAAGGCCGGCCTGCGCACGTGGTGGCAGCAGTTCACCACCGCGCAGAAGGTACGCCCGTCGCCGCAGCATGCCCACTCGTACCCGCATTCCCACCCGCGCTCGCAGACACAGCCCCATGAATACGTGCCGCCGCCAGCGGGCGCGGTGTTCGGGCGTCCGTTGAAGGAGAGCCTCAAGTATGCGAACGTACAGATATCGACGGCGGACGCGAATGGGAAGTTGTATGTCTGGGGTTATATTCCCGTTGTCGTGGCCAAGTGGTGCGTTCGCTCGTTATTTCGCTTTTTTTTTCTTCTTCCCCCACACTTTTTTTTTATTGGTCCCGAGAATCGGTGCTGACGGATTTTGTGGCGGCGTATGCAGTGGTTTGTTCTTGAAGGAGAACGGTGAGCGGGAGCCCCCTCTGTGTCGATTCCGGGGAGATCGTTGACTCGGGGGCTTTTCCCCCAACTGTGCAGCGACCGAAATCGAGGGCACGTTTCGCGTGAATGGCTCCAACAAGCGCATGCGCGAGCTCCAAGCCATCTTCGAGACTCCACCTCGAGTGCGTGTCTTTCGCCACACATACACATACACACACTTCCCTACTTAAACTCGTCGCACAGTACGGCAAGTCGCTCGACTGGAAGGCTGAGAACTACACGACGCATGACGTCGCGAGCGTCTTTCGCCGCTACCTCACTCTTATGCCTGTGCGTGGCCGACACTTATGAGCGCGCGCGCGCGCGCTGCTCGGATTCGCTGACATGCGCGTGTTTATGACTTAGGAGCCTGTCATACCATATGTCCTCTACTTTCCTGTACGCGCCGGCCCTTCTCTTCACCCTCCACACTTTTGACCCGTCTTTCCGTTTTTGTCAATCTGACGTAGTTCCGAGAAGCGATCGGTATGTGTTCTGTGGAGCAGGGGAGCGAGTCTTTACCTGATTGGTTACAGCGAAACGGCCGTACAATCAAGAAGTGGTCATCTCGACATACAAGCGACTCATCCACTCGATGGCCCACGCAAACCAATATCTCCTTCTCTACGTCCTCGACCTCCTCTCCGTCTTTGCCCGCAAATCCGATAAAAACCTGATGACCGCACAAAGTATGCAGTCGCTCCTTGACCGTTTCCTTGGCGCTTCTTCACTACGACTCCACAGATCTCGCCGTGATCTTCCGCCCGGGGCTGATGTCGCACCCAGAACACGAGCTCTCGCCCTCCGAGCACCAGCTAAGCCAAGACGTGCTCGAGTTCCTCATCGCGCACCAAGATTGGTTCATGCTCGACACCCCCCCACCCCCCACGTTCCCCCCGACCCCCTCCCGCTCCTTCACACCGCCCTACGACGCCGGCGCACGCACGAGCGTGAGCGACGGCGAGGGCCCAGACGGCTGGCGCATCATCCAGCGCCACCAGCGCACCGCAGACGAGCGTGCGCGACACGCCGCCGGCGCGTCCAGGGACAGGATCGTCACGCCGCAGCCGCAGTCGCAGTCGTCCGTTGCGGCACCGTCCGGCATCGTGCGCAGCCGCACGCTCCCCACGTCGCGGAAAGGCCGTTCTGGCCCGGCGGATGCGTCGGCGGCGGCTGGTACGAGGCATGGTGGTGCGGGGGTGGTGAATCCGGCGGTGCTCCGCAAAACGCGCCGCGCGAGCGTGCAGCCTAGTAGTTGACGGCGCTAGTCAGAGTTTTTTTTTTTTTCCCTTTTTGCGCGCCTGAGCGGCCCGGGGCGGGCTGCCCAATCTTCATGGTGGGCCGCACGGATGCGGGCACTCCAGGCTTGTCCCGATAACTACCAACAACCCACCCCCGCTTCCTCTTCAAACTCATGGGCGACATCTTCGTTGGGTTACCGCTCACTCGGTCCCGTTATTATACTACCTCCACTCTATTATGAATCTACGAGACCCCAACGCCGCACAAATACCTACCATATGATGTAAAACTTACCTATATATGCGTGCCTCCCCCGTTCTCCCAGCCGTTCAGGGATTTTTTTTTCCTACACTTTTTCTAGTTGTTGTATTTCTCTTCCCGTCTCTCTCCTACCAGGTTTTTGTCCACCAATAATTGAAAAATTCCCTCGGGTGTGTGGTGGTAACTTACTATTGTGTGAGTATAATATATATAGTGCATTACGCATCCACCGAAGGCATAGCTACAGCATTCATTTTAATTGTTCACAACCTGCATCAGACGCGCTTTGTGATACAAGTATCGCTCTCCGACTCCGAGGGATTTACACAGGCTATCGGAGTATTACACAAGCAACCCCACGTTGCGTTATCAGTACGGCTACCATACAGCAAGTATGCGAGGATCCTATCCTCCAATAGTAACCGGTAGAATTACATGCATAGGTCCTTCTTCGTCTTGCAACCTGGCGTCTACGCTCCGTCAGCAATCGCGTGACCTCCTCGCGTCTGCAAAACGACGCAATCTGGAATGGGGTCAATCCACCGACGTCTTCGGCGTCCAAGTTTGCACCGTGTTCGAGCAGCACGCGTACGACCTCGATCCTCCCATTCGACGACGCCAGATGCAACGGCGTCGAGCGTTCGTTGTCACGTGCATCCGCATCCGCCCCGCACTCCAGCAATAAGCGCACAACGTCTGGATGGCCGAATTCCGAGGCCATGTGTAAGGGAACGCGGCCGTCGTCGGTGCGGGAATGGATGTCCGCATCGCGCTCGAGCAACACTTGTGCTACCTTGAGCCGTCCTTTCCACGCTGTCAGGTGCAGTGGCGTCCAGTGGTCATCCTGCCGGGAGTTTGCATTGGCGCCGTGATCGAGCAGCCACCGTACGGTATCGATAGTCTCGTGCACTGACGCTGCGTGTAGCGGAGTCCTCTCCCACAGGCCCGTAATATCCACGACTGCGCCGTGGCGATAGAGTAACTCTGCAATGTGAAAGTGTTTTCTGTGCAGCGCCGCGAGGAGCGGGTTCAGGATACGACCGCCAATTGCGTTTACTTGTTCTGGACGCTTGGCAATGAGGTGAGCTGCCAGGTCATAGAATCCATAAAATGCGGCATAGTATAGGGGGACAGGAGGCCGCACGAGGGGAGAATACGAGAGGCCATCCCAGTACCCGTCTATGTAATGCACTCGGAGCCATGCCGCAAAATGTGGCTTCGATGAGTCAAACAGACCTTCCATCCCATCAGGTATACGCGACGAAACATTCTTGAATTGCGCGTGGTCTACCCAGTGTCGAGCCGCATATTCCACGAGAGGGAAGCTCTCAACACTCTTCTTGTCAGCATGTTCATCCAAACAGAGTAGGACTCCAAGGCAGGACCGCGCAAGGATGGTGTGTGCGACTTCGAGGGTGACATGGTGTCGCGAGACGTCCGGGTCGATCGAATTCGCCAGGCGATGTGAAGTCAGGCACTCTTTCACCGAAAAATGTGAAAATTGAACCACACGGGAACCAGCATCGTCCACGGCGACGACAATCAAGCTCGAACACGTGGACAGCACAGCTTGTTCGTCCTCCCCCCACCGCCAGTCCGTGTTCAATTTCGGGATCCCACCCTGAGCGCCTTCAAAGTCGAACGCGAGTATTTCTGCAAGTTCTTGCAGACGGAGCGGCCGACTTGCTACCGTGAGGCATTACAATAGACGGCGGGCATTGTTTCTGTTAGTCCTATTAATGTCCTTTAATATCCGCTCATACGTTTCGTCAAGAGTTTCAGGTAACTCGTCAAGAAATCGCCGGATACTTGATGGTAAACAATACCGCAACGTCTCCAAATGGCAGTAAACCCATCGGAACCTATGTAACATTATCAGTAAGGAGACGGGTAGATTGTATAGCAACCACTTGCATTCCGTCGGCTCTGTCACACAGCGCCTCGATAACCATCTTCTTGTCGTCTTCTCGCCATGTCCGCATCCTTTGGTCCGAGTTCACCACAAAGATCACGTACTCAATAATGTCTTCGTTTTGCCCATTTTGGTCGTGCAGTGACACGCGGAGAGACGTCAAAGGCTCAAGGACAGTTCGGATGTTGATCTCTGGGCGACTGGTGATACATATACGAAGATTTGTCAAGGGAAATTCGACGAGGTCCTTCACGAGCTCAAGCACCTGCTCTCGCGGGGATGGTAGGCCATATGTATTGGGACATTCGTCGAGCGCATCCAGGACAATGTAAATTGGTTTGCGGGTCGGGAGTGAGAGCATTTCCGTGAGACAGTGCTTCAAAACGTCATCGCTGGGCTGTCGCGCGCCATCTTCGTGAGCCCTGTAAATACGAGAGAGGACGTCGCAACAAGGAGTGGAACGAGTAGAAAGCTGGGTAACAAGCGATAAGAGGAGGTTGTGGCGATTTTGCTTATCGGTATCCCTAAAATCGAAGTAGAAATAGGCCATGGTAGCGAAAATAGCTTCGCACAGGGACGTGATCTCTCGGATGATTGAAGAACTAGTCAAGGATATAAGACCCGACGAAAGCAGGACAAGTCGAGGAACGACGAACCACAGGACACTTTTCCCTGAGCCCGCTTCGAAAATGGAAATGTATCAGGAGTGGAATAGCGAACGCTTGAGAGACGTACGCTTTCCGTGGATCCATAAGAGGGACCCCATGGACTGCCATTCCTCGAAGATACTCCCTCTAAAAAACCACCCTGCCGAACCTTTGTGTTGAAAAGAGGACACAATATTCTTATTTGTGGATGGGTCAGGAGGAGAAAGCCATCCCCGTAGTTCCTGTCGCCGTTGGGTTGCTGTCATAGGAATGAGTCTCCACGAGTAAAAACATTAGGAAGTCACGGACACATCACGTCATCAACGTTGTTTCCCGTTCGCAGCGTCAGTGCTTTTACTTCCTTTGAAGTCGCCCTCGCCTCGTTACCATCTAGTCTCATTCAGGTTTGAGGTAGTAATGGTGATGAGCTGAACACGCTTGCGCACCTTCAAGGACAATTTTCATCTTGAAATCGATGCCGTGCACGAGCCTAAGTACTTGCGCGATCGCCATCCGAGCCTCTTCTTGCGTCAAATTGTCGAGCCTTTTCAGGGCGTCCTCGATGTCAGTCCTTCCAGCCAGCTTTTTCAGATATTTCTCTAGGTTTGGATGGGTCCAAATCAACATATCAGCAGGGGTCAATTAGACTCACTTGCTCGACCCTGTCTAATTTCTTTTGTCGCGAGGGCTAGGATGGTCAACACTTCCACCATTATTTTGACGATTATGTCCGACATAGCCTCAGTCGGCGGAACATCGGTGTACGTCTCGAGTCGCTTGAAGAAATGTTCTATGCGCTCGAAAAGGTCGACGAGCGCGTCTTGGCTACCGGCGACATCCTTTGCCGCCTATGAGGCTCCTGTCAGATTGCCAGTAACCAGGGTCTCTGAGTGATACTAACCAACAGAAGGACGCCAAAACCGGCGAATATTACTTTGGCCGGCGAGAAGACCTGATGAACAATAGATCAGAGAGTGGACCATAGACGATCAGAATCTTGAGACTCACCAGTCCGACACCTTCTCCTAGTGTGTTGGAGAATGCATAGAGGACATTCACGGTGGAGATAAGCCACCTTGCTTGTATCCCTTCACCACTGTGGGACAGGCCAAACTCGTGTACCTGGTCTTTAAGTACGGCGAGGATGTCACCCGGAGAGTTACAGGATTGCAACTGGGCTGCTAGTGGATGCGCGAGAAGGTCTTTCTTTGTCAGCTTCTCGTACGATTTCAAGGCGGCATTGACGATGGACTGGAAATTGGACGAAGAAGAGGAAGACGCGAAACTATGAGGCATTGAAAGGTATTCGTTGGTTGTGGGTGGATAGTATTAAGGAGGGACTCCGATGACCTGATGGGAAGAGTGAAATCGTTCGCCGAACACAACCACTACACAGCCCCCACTGTGTGATCAAGGACCCTAACATGGTGGTGGACGGGGACGATAGACGCTCATAACCCGTCCACGGGACCGGTTACCGCTTTTCACTTGATTACTGACATTGCTCTTTCTTCCTCACACAGCCTGTGTGAGCGGTCAACTGGTGGTGCTGTAAGTAGGAAACCATGTGGTGCGACGTGCGGGACTATATTTTCGTTGTAGAAGCGGGTAAGAGATAGGAAATGAGCTGCTGTCATGACGCTGTACTGATTCGGGCCGCTTTGGTAGTGCGCTGTCGCAGGGAAGGACCACGTAACATATGATCCCCTCCGAGTCCAACTTGAAGGAGGGTGATGATAAGCTCTACTACAGTCAGGGTCGTGCTTGCTTCATGCCTTTGAAAGTTGAACCGGCATTGTCTGGCTTGGTTCGATATGAATCATGATGGTGACAAAGGAGGAGTAGGGGGAAACTTAACGTATGCGTCACGGTGGTGGGCGAAAACGTCGTCTCTGCTGCTGTGGTCTAAGGCGCATGGATGGTCCGAGTCGTCAAGCGATGGTACTCGCGCCGACTGGAGTCTGGTCGGCTGGCTGGTCGGGGATCTCGCTCCCTCACTCTATCTCTCCGAACCCTCGTCCGTCCTGCGGTGAGAGGCACACGAAGTCCCACCATTTGCAGACATCCAACATCTTTCCCCTTTTGTGCTAGGGACAGGACGCCGGGGTGGTGAGGAGAAAATACAATATTCTGGCGCTCAACACATCGTACCATGTATCTCTGCAGGGAGAAGATTGTTTCACGTTTTGTCTTTGCTCCAGTGATTGGCCGCTTGGTGATTGAGCATCCTGAGCTGGATCGTGGTTGAGACTCAGCTGCCTGGTCGCCGAAAACCCATGAACAAAGCGAAGAACGACGCGAGCTGCAGAATAGCTTTTTGGCCCAGTGGCGTGACTCTAGATGCTATGTGGGGTATCTTTTTGCTGAGCAGCCTGATATGACACTGCCAACTCGTTTGTTCCAGGCGGCCAAAGAAAGGAGAATCAAACTTGTGTACGAAAACCCGGGCTATTCTTGTCTAGTTCACTCGGGGGGTCCGTTCAGATATCTGACTGAACGGCGACTATGACGCTCATTCGCTAAGTAAACCGCGCTTACCTATTTTTTGCCCTCACTTGTTATGTGTAAGCTGCCGGTGTTTGGAGGGTACATCGTTCAAGGCCCCTATCCGTGTCCAACCCTCAAGCCAGAAATCTAGAACTATCGACTCCAGAAACTGTTCGCCATACTTAGACTTCGACCATCCTAACTTGAAACAGACCAATGTGCCCTCCACTGAGCGACGGGTCCAGACAGCTTCCGCGAACCAGCGAGTCACACACGTCTGAAAGAGTCAGGCATCTGTGGAACTTTCGTGATCTGTCGGACGGGACAATCAATATCAGCTATTTCAATGCTCCCTATGCTCTCTCCAAAGTCTTCTCTGCAGAAATTCCTCAACTGCCAGCACCCAGAGACATAGGATTGGGGTACACCTTTTTAAGAATCCACAGCCAAGGCATCGTCGAATAGACACGGATGTCAATAGTATTATCACGTACAAGAATGGAGATGCATACAAGCGGTACAAAGCGGTAGTTAAGCCGAGGTCATACAGCAATAGACGTAAAACCAATCGACAACGCTCATGGGGTTTCTAGTACCGCAAAGATGGAACCAAATGAAAAAAAAAAAAAAAAAAAAAGAACAAGGGGCGATTCAGTCATGAAGCGCGGTGAGCACCGCTTCCCTCGCGGTCGACGACCGTGGTTTGATCGTGCATTTAAACGGCTTCGGGCCGCTGCAAAATTAGTGCGAAGCGCACCACAAGCGCCCGGCACCGCCCTAGTCAGCGCAACACGCAACAACGCAACAAGCGTCCAGGAAAAGGAAGGGGGGAGACAGGCATGCAAGTGGGCTGAGAACTCACGATGCGAGCAGGAAGACGAACTCCTGCGCAGGCGGAACGGGGCGGCCGTCGGCGTCTATTGCAGGAAGGAACTCGAACGCAGCGAGCATGCCCGCTATTGTTATCCACACCGTATCCAATGCGAGGAAACGGCCCGGACATATGCGGCGGCCAAAGCCGAACGTGGCATCCGGGAGCGGTGCGCGCGCGGCGGGATCGAGGAAGCGCTCTGGCTTGAATTTCGAGGGTTCTGGGTAGGTTGTTGGGTCGTGCAAGATTGCCCTGAGAACGGTGTGAGCGTATGGCTGCAGTGTCACAGACGCCGGCGGGAAGGAGGGTTTGGGCTTACC
The DNA here is from genome assembly GCA_021524915.1 of Lactarius akahatsu. Taxonomy (NCBI): domain Eukaryota; kingdom Fungi; phylum Basidiomycota; class Agaricomycetes; order Russulales; family Russulaceae; genus Lactarius; species Lactarius akahatsu. The sequence goes on from JAKELL010000031.1 coordinate 40,350, forward strand.
AAGAGTTGAAGAAGATCATGCTCCCAGCGGGGATGAAGTAGCCATTATAGACGTCATTCTCGGTCAGAAGGTGCGGGACACCTGGGATCATGACAACTCATGAGCACATTGCGAAAGGGTGACATCGATCTAACCAAGGGGAGCAAGAGGGTTCCATCGCAATACTTCGTATAGTATAGCTTTGAGGTACGGCAGCGCATCTTGATCCCCAAACTCGGGGAGGTGACCATGGCCCAAGACTGAGTCTATCTCCTCTCGAGCGCGCTTTTGCACCTCTGGGTAGAGCACCATCGCAAGCACAAAGGACTGAACCGCTGCCGTAGTCTGAAGAAAGTATTCAGATTGTAGCTAGGTCCAAAAGGGATCTAGCAGACCGTATCGATACCCCCTCAAATGGGCCACCAGGAACCTTAGCGCTTGTAATTGACACACGAAACAATATCTTACCAGCATATATATTGTGTGGCAGTCCCCTCGCCATAAATATCGCTTCCGGTGTTGATTTTTCAGAAAGATCAGTGATCATTGATGCCGCGATGGAAGGTGCCGCCCTGTTTTCCTCCTAATCGGGCGTCAAGAGAAAACAGTTGAACTTGGATGGGAGTTGTAGAACAATGCGCACCAATGCCCTCTTCACAGCCTCGTATGGTATATCACGAGACTGTTCTAGCTTGCGCTTGTATATGTCAGCGTCCTTCTTGAAGCCAATACCAGGGAACCACCACGGAAAGTGGATTACTGTCCCAAGGAGCTCGGGGTCATCCATCACGTTCTCACCCAAAGCAAATATAGCGTACGGAACGGAACAAAGTTGAATATGTTACCCCTGCTTTGGGCCACAGATATGCCTTGGAGGGCGTCGTCCGTGCGTGCGATATTTGGGTCATCTCGTGGGTCCACATCAAAGCCATAAGCTATCTTTAGAGTAGCCTGGCCGACCATCCTAGTGGGATTCATTTAGGAATATCGCGAGAGCCAGCCTAAGAGCCAGATGACGCACTGGCGGGTGTGTTTCAAGAAGTCTTGCGGAGTATCGAGCAGATTGGACAGTAGTTGTCGAGCAGCCTTCGTTTGGACCGGGTGGTATCGGCGAACCCCGGCTGGCTGCAAGTGAACATATAATGCTTTGGTCCAGTCCCTCCATTTGCTCCCATACGGAAAGAAACTGAGCGACCAACTTCCCAAGTCAAGCCTGCGCACATTGTCAGCGACGGCTTTGTTTCCGGTATCAAAATCTTCTCACAATTCAGCCAGGGTCTTTAATTGAGGTCTTGAATGCGATAGGTTGGGTTACTCGGGTACAGTACATTTGACATGACATGCACATACCTGTCAGAGTATATGGATGACCGCTTCTCAAGCAGATCATTTGAAGCCTTCTCAGAGTTCAAGACGACCAAATGCATCCCAAAAAGTTCCAGATGGAGGATATCAGACCCTAAGCATCGATCGATGAAGTGCAGCTGCAACAAGGAGACTACCATTTGCTTACCGATATCCCGTCCCAACTTTTCGTATTTGAGCCATGATCCAGGTTCGTTGGGTAGGTCACGTAGGTTCCCGATCAGCGGCAGGCCCTTGGGACCGGGAGGGAAAGGTAGCGGTGGCCGTTGCCTTCTCTGTAATAATAGGTACGTGACCACAGAAAGCAGGGACGCGGCAAAAAGTTGGAAGTAGGTGAAGCTCATCTCCAGAAGTGGTTGAAATTGCTGGGTGACTCTGAGGAAAATGGGGCCACTGACTACTGGTACAGTAGTGAGCGTAGTGAGAACAAATCCAGTTGTCCTTCAGCGCTTCGGCCTGCAGGCTCGGGCAGTCGAACAGTACACGGCGTGAGAAATGAGTACAAGATGTGGTTACCAGTTACCAGTCGACTATATAAGCAGTAGACTAACCGCCCACACGTGTGAAAGAGTTGGGCATATGTGGGACTTTTCATGGATAGGTATAACTTACTGTACAGCACCGTGACTGTCCGTGACCTGTCTGAACAAACTATAAAATGTGCTGTCTTGTGACTCAAAAATCGCTACCACCCTTCGTGTTCTCGAAACCGTCTGTTGTATCTTTTATTCTCTGCGCTTCCTGCTTCAAGTTACCATCCGAACTCGTTTCTTCCTCTCGTCGTCGCTCGCATAGCGTGCAAGATTAAGCCCGCTCCAACGTTACTGTACTGTAACAACTATTTCAAATTCTTGTCATGCTCTCTCCGAAGCAGCCTGAGCATGTTCCGACGCCTTCCCAGAAAACCCTCAACCGCCGGCACGCACAGAAATTGGAATTGCATCCTTTTAAGAACCTCGGTCGACGCATCTTGCAAGGCATCGTCAGATAGGCCAACGGCCCGTTTGATCTGGGATGAAGATGCTCTCTCTGTGCAACCTAGACCCTGCCTCGTGGCAGCCCCCTTGGCAGCCCCTGCGAGTTTCTTTTCTCTCATGATTCATATTTACACGCCTCTGCTCCGTCTTTTCTTGGTTTCTACCTACTTTCGTACCCATGCAGGTTTCCCCGGCCTTCCTCTGGGAGGTGGCCATTCTAGTCTGAGTTTCTCTTTTCTCGGCCTATGTAGTGTGGAGGGGACCCGGAATCCCGAACCGTGTGTGCCGAACGAAATTGTAACATTTCTAATTTGGAAGCGATTCACCTTGGTAGTGACAAGACTTTTGTTCGCTTGCTGCTGGTGCTAGACCCTGTGGAGATCTCTAGAAAAACGTCGACTTGTACGTCTTCTACGCCACGCAATCAAGAAATTTGGTACGCGACGATCATGATACGGTTTGATCTCAGCTGGGCCCAAGAGACTGTACACGGCTTTGTCTAAGCGAAATGGAGAAGCCCGAAATGACGCCGGCATACCAGTGCCAGTGGGCGCATGGGCGGTCAGAGCTGTGGTCGCCCTCGCTGGGCTTGTAAGCGAGGCCTTTGTGGAATCTCCGGAACTTCTTAAAGGCCATCTCTGCCCATTTTCTCTCGAAATATCTGCCATTCACACATCCCACCACTTCTCGCACTGACATCGACATTTCGTCAAAAGATCCCCATGCAGCCACTACTGATCCTTACATCCTTTCGCTCTGGTTGGACGCTTTGTGAGATGGTGTAGGCTCAGCTGTTGGGTAATGCCCGACCACTGAGTCAGAGTGGTGTTGCTTTGTCCCCGGGCAAGAGTAGTTTCCAGATCGTGAGGGAAAAGTTCTCAATTAAGAGCTTTTCCCTCACGACCCGGAAGCCACTCTTGCCTGGGCACAAAGCGGCGCAACTCCGACTAGATAGTTTTGAAGGCCATATTTCGGGGACATATAGCCTTCAAAACGATTCTGTGATCATATTTACCTCTGGGACATGAGAGGACTTACTTTCGTCATAGAATACCAACTGGACGTTCGATGAGACTGTAGCCCCGGACATCCCAGTCGTGGCGTCCCCATCACGGGGACCACCAAGATGGGTACTCAGGCTACTCTGACGCTCGTGCCGACCACGACCTTCCCTCCTAACTGACAACCTGGACCAGGTGAGTACGAGTGAATAGCAATCTGCAGGCGGCGACTCACGCGGTGCTAGAGAGGGAGGTAGAAAAATCTATCAAGAGGAGTAATAGGACAAAACGACAACTGACTATCGCGTGCTCATGGGTGATGAAGAAAATTCATGCGCGGATGCATCCACTGGCAAAGTCCGGCCCCCTTCCATCGTCTCAGAGCAATGGTACCAGGTATGAATTTCTTCCATTCCTCACGTTAGTGGCCACGTCCTCATATTTCGTGGGTACGAGTAACCAACTTAGTTGGCTCTATTATAGGCTCAACCACGAGGCCCCTCGCTTCCACAACTCGACGTCGTTGGGGCTTTGGACCCCCACTTGGTTCGTGGGGGGTAGCAACTTCACTGGGAAAGTACAATCAGATTGCGGCCCAATTGTCGGTCCCATGATTCTATGAACCATCCCTTCGCTATGAGCGCGGGACTTTTGAGTAAACATACAGCAAGGTCACATAGAAACATCGATTGTGGCTGGTACGGGCCCCTTCCACATCACGTTTTGTTGCATATACCTACATGTAACCGCACCTAACCGCACCGAAACATTGACAATCTACACATGGATAAGAAAACTGGAGAAAAAAAATGCGTGAACGAGAAAAAAAAAGAAGCCGTACTGTAGTCGCTACGCGCATTCAATCGTCGGCCTGGGTTGCTTGTAAGTTACTGTGGACGGATCGGGGTCACGGTGCTGTATAGACCCATCAGCCGAACGTGCGTCCACGCGATCGATTACTGCAAAACGGGCGTGTAAAAAATTTTGGGGCGCACGGCAACTTAAAAGCCCAGGTTCCCATGAGTCTCCCATGTGACGGCCTCCAACAAAACTTACGCGACGCTGGTCACCTGGTCACCAGGTGCTGGCTCCATCTGGACGCCAATTTGGATCAATCTGCCTCAGATGATCGATAATCCCTTCAGTCGGTTTGTAGTAATTCAAGGATGGACTGCAAGCGACTGTACTCACGCCAGCTGGAGTCTACTCGGCTGGTCGCTCGGGGCTGCGCTCGGCCCCCTCGGCCTGTCCTTCCAAACCCTCGCTCGCCTGTGGTGAGAGGCACAAGTCCCATTGTTCGCGGCCATCCTGTCGTGTTGCCACTTTGTGAAGCCTGGTATGGACTCGGACAGGAGTATGAAGGGATGTGACAATATTCTCGCATGGAACGCATCGTACCATGTACCCCCTACTAGTACAGAAGAAGAGTGATCAAATATGGTCGCTGCTCCGGTGATTAACCGCTCGGTGGTCGAGATACCCAAGTTGGATCATGGTAGAGATCCAGCCGCGTCGTCGCCGAAGATTCATGAAACAAAACGAAGAATGACGCGAGCTGCGGAATACGTTTTTCGGCCTTGTAGCAGGTAGCTTACTGAGAAGTTTGATAAGGCATACTACCGATTCGTTTGTTCTGTATGGAAAAAGAAACAAACCTGTGACTCAGGCGAACCCGCTACTGTTATTCTCGTCTTCTCGCAGTTCCCTCAGGGGCTTCGTTTGGGCGTTTCCAGCTGTAGCCGCACCTGGACCATTGCAAGCTGACTGCAAGCCGAGTCTGGGTGGATACTCTCCCTTGCTAGAGTACACAAATGGTTTACCATTCGCAGTATTCCCGGAATTGAACTATGTGCGTCTCACCGAAACGGGTGATATCTGGCCCAAACGACTCGGACGGCCACGACACTCATTTGCTAAGAAAGTCAGTGACCGGCCCTCAGGACCAGTCAACCGGTAGTGTTCCTTTGTTGCTTGCACGTCGAGAAAACGGGTATGTTAGACAAAAATAGAACAATGAAAGAGCGGTTTTGCCACGGGGACGCAAGGCTTTCGAACGCGGCAGGGTAATGCAAGACCGGAAATCTAGAGTTATCGATTCCCGAAACTTGTTCGCCATACTTGGACTTCGACGATCCCAACTTGAAACAGAACGGCGTATCTCCCGCGCACAGCGAGAGGTCCACTCGACATCCAGTGGATAGCAAGCAAAAGAGTTAAGCATCCATGAGACTTTTCATGGAGATATAGGTGTACCATTCGTGACCTAAGACAAACAATCACAGCTGTTTCAATCCTTGGTACTTACGCACTCTCCACCGTCCTCTCTGTCGAAAATCCTCAACCGCCAGCACGCAAAAACACATGAATTATAATTGCACCTTTGAGAATCCTCAGCCGAGGCATCGTCGAATAGACACATATGCCAATAGTATTACCATGTGCTAGCGATACATAAGCGGTACGAGCGAGGCTAGCCAGGGTCATTCAGTAGACAGACGGAAGATCAAACAGGGGTTTGTACCCCAAAGATTACGACGGGCGATTCAGTCAAGATGTAGCGCAAGCACCGCTTCCCTCGCAGTCGACGAGCGCGGTCTGATAATACATTCGAACGGCATCGGACCCCTGTAAAATCGACACGAAGTACATCACAAGCGCGCCGCGGCCGCCTTAGTCAGCACAACCTGCGCCCTTGTGGGAGACTGGGAACTCACGAAGAGAACTGCGAGGTGAACTCCTGCGCAGGCGGGGCGGGGCGGCCGTCGGCATCTTTTGCGGGAAGGAACTCGAACACGGCGAGCATCCTCGCTATCGCTAGCCAGACCACATCCCATGCGAGGGCGCGGCCCGGGCACTTGCGGCGGCCAAAGCCGAAGGCGGCTTCCGGGAACTGTGCACGCGCCGTGGAATCTAGGAAGCGCTCAGGTTTGAATTTCGAGGGTTCTGAGTAGGTCGCTGGGTCGTGCAAGATCGCCCTGAGAGATATAAGCGAGTGGCGGGCGTATGTTAGCAGGCGTGGGACGCTGGCGGGAAGGAGTAGGGCTTACCACACGTTGGAGATGACCAGACATCCGGCGGGGAAGAAATAGCCATTGTAGACGTCATCCTCGGTCAGACGACGCGGGATACCTGAAATGACGAATCGTGAATACATTGGATAATTGAAGTCGTTGATCGCTAACCGAGTGGGCCCGGAGGGCCCCACCGCAATAGTTCGTAGAGCACGGCTTTGAGGTACGGCAGCGCATCTTCGTCCCCAAACCCAGGAAGGTGGCCGTGGCCCAAGACTGAGTCTATCTCTTCTTGGGCGCGTTTTTGCGCCTCTGGGTAGAGCACCATCGCAAGCACAAAGGACTGGACCGCCGTCGCAGTCTACAGAAAAAGTAGTCAGACCAAAGCCAGATCTAAAAAGTATCTATCAGACCGTATCGATACTCCCTTGAACGGGTCATCAGAACCTTATCAATCGTATTTGACATATGGAGAGAAATATCTCACCAGCATATATGTTGCTAGGCAGTGCTCTTGCCATGAATGTCTCTTCTTGTGTTGACTTCTCAGAGAGATCAATGGTCATTGATGCCGCGATGGAAGGCGTCGCCCTGTTTTCCTCCTGATTGGCCGTTATGAGAAATCAGGTGCACGAGTATGGGGTTGTAGAACGATGCGTACCAACGCTCTCTTCACAGCTTTATATGGCTCATCCCGGCACTGATTTAGCTTGCGCTTGTGCGTCTCGGCATCTTTCTTAAAGCCAGCGCCAGGGAACCACCACGGAAAGTGAATGACTGTCCCAGGGTCACCCATCGCACGCTCACATTGAGTAAATTTGGCTTACAGAACGGAACATAGTTGAATATGCGACCTTTGTTTTGGGCCACATATATACCCTGAAGGGCCTCATCCGCGAGCGCGATATTTGGGTCATCCCGTGGGTCCACATCGATGCCATATGCTATAGACAGGCTAGTCTGGCCGACCATCCTAGTGGAATTTATTCAGGAACACCGCTGGAGCCTAAAAGGCGGATAACGCACTGGCGGAGGTGCTTCAAAAATTCCTGTGGAGTGTCGAGCAAATTGCATAGCAGCTGTTGATTAGCTTTCGTTTCGATCGCGTGGTATCGGTGAACCACGGATGGCTGCAAGTGGGCGTAGAATGCTTTGTGCCAGGTCCTCCATTTGGTGCCATACGGAAAGAGACTGAGTACCCAGCTTCCCGCGTCAAGCCTGCGCACGTGGTCAGTGACTCAGGAGACGGCTCTGTTTTCCGTATCGCGATCTTCTCACAATTCAGTCAGGGCCTTTAATTGAGGTCTTAAATGCGACGAGACGTCATGTTGAGTTACATGACGGTACCTTTCACACGGTATGGACACACCTGTCAGAGTATATGGATGACCGCTTCTCGAGAAGATCGTTTGCAGCCTTCTCAGAGTTCAAGACGACTAAATGTGTTCCCAAAAACTTCAGATGAACGATATCAGACCCTAAGCATCGTTGGTGAATTTCTGCAACAAGGAAGGGACCACTTTATAGGTGCTTACCGATCTCCTGTCCCAACTTTTCGTAGTTGAGCCACTGATACTGGGTGGGTAGGTCACGCAGGTTCCCGATCAGCGGCAGGCCCTTGGGACCGGGAGGGAAGGGGAGCGGTGGCCGTCGTCTTCTCTGAAACAGTCGGTACACGATCACCGAAACTAGGGAAGCAGCAAAAAGCTGAGAGTATGTGAAGCTCATTTCCAGGTGCGGCTGAACAACGCCGGACGAGAGATGATGCCAAAACACGAGCGTGAGAAATAGGTACAGCCCACCAGAGTGCCACCGGTCGACCAAGAGCCGATGAGCAGACCAATTGCCGACTAGTCTGCATGCGCCACATACGTACTCAATCTCTTGCGGCCTTCACTTTTGAACGCACTATCAATACGGCTTCTCGTGGTTCGTAGGAAGACTTGGTCGAGGTACGAAGCAGGCAGTTGATGAGTAAATCAGAGTCATATCGTAGATGTAAGGACAAAGGACTGAACCCGAGGACTACAGTAAGAAGGTGAGAAGAAACACAGCACCCTAACTCAGGAACATTAACAGCGCTGTCGTATGCGGTACAGGCCGTGTTCTACCCGACAATGTACTTGTGAGTGACAGATGGCTCGATGATGTTGGAGGTTGGTCGGCCCAAAGCCGGCGGCTTGGTGGAAAGGGGTGGGCATAGTCGTTTGTCGCAGAACAAGTTGGAACTCCAACGTCCTCCAACTTCCAACCCTAAAGTTTTTAGGCACGGTTCGGCCAAGGATGGAATCAGGAGTTGATGGGAGTCCTCGATAGGGAGCTTACGGTAATTGTACGATGGCTGAAGCGAATTGTCTCCAAAATTTTGAGGTCAAATATGGCGGCACAAACGACAGCGGAGAAAGGCCATTGAGTTAAATGAACAGCCAACTGAACAGCCAACCAACTTGACCTCTAACGCCGTCAAGTCCAGGGTCATTTCCCCGGTCAAATAGACATCGATATAATATTCCCCAACCCCAGTTAGTACTAGAGCGTCTCCCCGCTCATTGACAAATACCTCGCTCATTGTTCGGACGTCAGATCCCATTTCGCTTTTCACTTTCCTCATACCCACATCCCTCTCCTTTTCCCTCACACAATCGTAGAGCGTTCACACTTTCTCTGTATCTTCATCCTTTGTTTTCAGACCATGGCTCCTCCCCTTACCCACCCGCCGGGCATGAACTTTGTCGGCGACCCCCTTCATGAACAACGTCCCATCGACGCCGATGCCTCTGAATACTATGGAGGAACGGAGTATCACAGTCGCTCCAGAACGTATAGCACGGTACGACCTCTGCCCATAAATGGTTTGGTCTTACCTTGACCCCCGTCGTAGTCTGGTGGACACGCCCCCAAGCGTCCTGTGTTCGAGGACGATTGGCACCTCAGGCCACGTAGGATGTCCCACGACGAGAAGAGTCGCTCGGCCCCACGCCGATTCCTCATAGATGTCGAAGAGACCATCCGTCTCGTCCTCGAACAGGAAGACACTGATGGCGACTTCCAAATTAGTATCACGGATGCTGGTCCCAAGATTCTCTCGCTTGGTACAGCCACTAGCAATGGTTTCAAGACCTTCGATATACGAGTGCGCCCTACTATAATGTCGTCTCACCATCTTGGCTGATGTCTTCTCCATCCAAGGGCACCTATATGCTGTCGAACCTCCTTCAGGAGCTCGCACTGGCTCGTGATCACAACCGGAAGAGGATTGTCCTCGATGAAGCTCGTCTCACCGAGAACCCAGTCGATCGTCTTTCTCGCATGATCAAGAATTCTTTCTGGCACTCCCTCACCCGGCGCATCGATGGCGATGGCCTCGAAATCATCTGCGCGGATCCTAAGAACCGCACAGGACGCATTCAACCACGAATCTATGTTCCGCATCGCGAGCCTGCAATGGTTGAATATTACAGAAAGATCGCCTCCGAGAAGCCCCACCTCAACCTCGACGTGCAAGTTCTCCCCCCCAACAATCCTGACGATCCCCATTTTGTCAAGAGTCTCAATAGTAAACCTGGCATTTTGGCTCTTGCCATGAACGAAGTCGATGACGGGCGTGGGGGGCGAACTCTCAAGGGCATCCCATTCATCGTGCCTGGTGCTCGCTTCAACGAGGTCCGTAGATCCGGTCCAAGATGGGCGCTTGTCAATCAACTAATTTGTTCCGTATAGCTGTACAACTGGGATTCCTACTTCATCTCCCTTGGACTTCTCGTTGATGGCCAAGTGCAGATGGCCAAGGGTATCGTCGAACACTTCATCTTTGAGATTAAACACTACAACAAGATCCTTAACGGCAGCCGCTCCTACTACCTCGCCCGTTCGCAGCCACCTTTCCTCACCGACATGGCCCTTCAGATCTACAACCAGCTTGATCGGTCGGATCTTGATGCCAACCGACAGTGGCTCAAGCGCGCTATTCAAGCGGCCATCAAAGAGTATCACACTATTTGGGTTGCGGAGCCCCGCATCGACCCTAAGACCGGACTCTCTCGCTACCGCCCTGAAGGTGTGGGTATCCCTCCCGAGACAGAGGCGACGCACTTCACACACATCATCGAGCCATACGCAGCGAAGCATGGACTGTCCATCAACGAATTCAGCGAACGCTATAACACCCAGACGATCCGCGAGCCCGAGCTCGACGAGTACTTCTTACACGACCGTGCGGTGCGTGAGTCGGGCCACGACACGACATACCGCCTCGAGAAGCGCTGCGCCAACCTCGGCACGATCGACCTGCAATCTCTGCTCTACAAGTACGAGGTCGACATAGCGACGGCGATCCGCGAGGTATTTGACGACGAGCTCGAGCTCGACGAGGACTTCGACCTCGCACCATTCCCCCCAAGCGTCGAGGCGTACGCGAACCCGCACCGCGAGCGCTCGTTCGCTCGCCCGCAAACCAGCGCAGAGTGGTTTGCGCGCGCGGACTTCCGCCGGGACATGATCGACAGGTATTGCTGGAATGAGAGCAAGAGCCTGTATTTCGACTATGACACCGTGCAGGAGAAGCAGAGCCTCTACGAAAGCGCCACGGCGTTCTGGCCATTGTGGGCTGGGTGCGCGAGTGAAGAGCAAGGATGGAAACTTGTGTGAGTCGTCAAGCTCCTTTTCACACTGTTCTCTCATAGACAACTTCTTGAATTAGTTCCGAATCGCTCAAGAAGTTCGAGGTGCTCGGTGGACTGGTTTCTGGAACCGAGGAGTCCCGCGGCAAGATTTCCCTCGACCGTCCCAACCGGCAGTGGGATTACCCTTACGCATGGTGAGTTTCCAGAGTTAAAGGGCATGATCGTGTTGCTGACCACCGACCGAAAGGCCGCCACATCAGATCATGACGTGGGTAGGACTCGAGCGTTACGGCTATCTCGAGGACGCCCAGCGCCTCGCATATCGCTTCCTTTACATGTAAGCCCTATTCATATACTGTATCTGGGAGGCAGTACTGAGCACGGGGACAGGATGACAACCGCATTCGTCGACTTTAACGGCGTCGTTCCGGAGAAGTTCGATGCCGTCAGGCTTTCGCACCTCGTCGACGCCGAGTACGGCAATCAGGGCATCGACTTCAAGATGGTCCCCCGCGAAGGATTTGGCTGGATGAACGGTACGTCCCGTCCGTCCATTCCCATTTTCAGGCGCAGCTCACTCCTTCCGCCGCTGGCAGCCGCGTACCAAGTCGGGCTTTCGTTCCTGACGAACCACATGCGCCGCGCGGTTGCAGCGTGCACCTCGCCAGAAGTATTCTTCGGACGCACGATGATGGGCGAGCACACTGCCGCACCACCGTCGAGCGTCGCCAATGACCCGCTCGGGCTCGCGATGGAAAGCCTCATACTTGGCCCTGGCTTTTCCGGCCCGGGATCCGCAACACCGCCACCGTCCTACTCGCTGCCCTAGAAACGCATAGAAGGCGTCTTCTCGGGCGACGCGATGATATCTATACTGTACTTACAAAAGCTGTCTCGTCGAGTATGAAGAACGTGCAGCATTAATTCCAACGGTTCATCGGTATCAGTATTTTACTCTCCACCTACTAATTGCTTTATTCCTCTTTTCTTTTCTTTTTTTTTTTGTCTCTCTGGCCATGGCGAATTCTTGGTTTCATCAATTAATCATCGATCATCTACAGAGTGCGGGTATGATTACTGACTTTTCTTTTTCATTCAGTTTCGATCAGAAAGCACATGCATTACAGGCGTCCTTTTTCTTTTCTCTCCATAAATCATTGTCGTCGTCGTCGTCGCAATTGCAGTCACAAAAATTTCCTAGTTGTAGATTACTGGCACGCTTGCTATCCTACCTCTACTTTTTGAATCGGACATTACTTTTGGTGGATGTGAGACTCCGAGTGGAGACTCCGAGATATGGGGCGTTTTTCTATCGTATCGATGAACCATGGTCATTTCAACTGACTTGAACACTGACCACTCTCTGGCCGCTGTTGATTCCAGAACATAAATGTTGAGGTATAAAACCTTGAACGTATATTTTTGTCCCACAGGTGATGTGGCCACTCCTACCGGACATTCGGGACAGTAGAAAGTAGGGAGAACCCACGGGTTGTGAATTCTACAGTCTGGAGAGTATATGGACGCCTAAGTTAAGTGAGATTGACTGGCGTCCACGCATGGCCGGACCGTGGACCACTCTCTGAGTCGCCGCCGACGAGTCAGCGACTGCCAGGAGATACCAATAATAGTTGACAGGTCGGCTAAGCGTTAGTAAGGAGGAGTTGTTCTGATCAACACATTGTGATGAAGTTACGTCGGGCGCGGAGAGGGAGAAAGGTCGTTGCATAACCCCTATCAAGGGCATGATTGCAGCGCAAGGCGTGTGCGAGTGATCGCGAGTGATGGAAGAGTGCTGTAGTCGCTGAGAAAGGCAGGTCGGGTGACTCGGACAAGGCTGCAAGTATGGTAAGCTAGAAACAGAGGGGTGGAAAGAAAGGGCTAGATGGTCCGTATCCTTGCCGTGTTTGTGTTGTGATACGGGTCCTCGTCGTCGCGGTGTAGGCGTGCACAAAGGTTCTTGGGGTGCGTGTGCTTGGACATATAACTCGGAGTATCACGGAACATAGGATGTAACTGGCAAGAATCTTGCGCCGGTCGTGGAACATAGCCCAGGGTGCGTGGGCACTACAGCTGACATGGGGCAGGGGCCGGCGTGAAAGGCAAAAGGGGATGTATGCGCTTACGTCACTCTTGCTGTAAAAGCAATAATGGCGTGACACTCTTACGGGTTTACGAGTCTACCTGGCCCTACTAGAGCAACTCGATCATGAAGCTGCGTGAAGCTTGAAGGCTCGACGTGATTACTTAGTGCACTCCGGTCACCGATCACTGGAGGCACCTAAGCAGCCCGAGATATTAGTAAGTGAGTAGTAGATGTAGTGTCAGCGCTTACAGTACCTACTCAGCAGCACGCAGCTGTGTCCAGTCCAGCCCGTGACATATGCGTGATAACCCAGGGTGAAGAAGAATGACGAAACCTGCTTGGTGGGAGGATGGTCTATTATTAGGTGAAAATGACATTTCATTTCGAACAACGTTGCATAGAGTGACACATTCTTTGCGGTCGTCAATCATTCGATGGGGTATACGACTACAACTGTCTGACTCCACTGCCGGAATTGCTCTAAAAGTACTAATTGTCTGACGGAAGGGTGAAGTTCGACTGCGGAGTGATGGTTCTCTTTTGCACCCCCGGAATAGAACTACCGAACAAGTATCAGGGCTCGCTCTCAAGGTTCCCTTGGGCTTCACGGGGTATTGTCGGCCACCATCTGCTTATCCTACACCCCTTTGGCAACGTTCTAGCTGGTCTGGCACTTCTTCGACGATCCCTATGATAATCCTCACTAGGCTGTTCGACTGAGATATATGCCACGTTGATGATAAGAATGGACCGCCTGGACAGTTCGGGTGGGCGTTCACCTCCCAAAACGACGAACACCTATCCAATTGCATCGGAGGCGCCGGACCATCAAAAATGGACGTCGGGGCCAGTCCCATCTTCTAGCGCGGGTGCCCATGTTAAAACCCAACGTACCGTGAACACTCACTTGGGGTGTCACCGTAAGCCCCGTTCATGAGCTTTCTCGCGTTAGCAAATCGCCTCCAGCTGACCCAGCTGGCTGCCGCTATGAGGACTAACTTGCTCAGGACCGTTCGGAAACCTTTCGCTCTTCCTCCCGGTATCCCCCCGCCCCATCGCCTCGCTGGGATGCGGCCCAACTCTGGCTTAACAACCCATTTCCCTCGCCCTGGCGTGGGCGCTCAGAGCCGGTCTGCGCCGCTTCACACCCGGCGTATCTTCGTTTTGTGCTTCGATGGGACTGGCGATCAGTTTGATGCAGATGTACGTCAAAATTTATTTATTTATGCATCTCCTGATGGCACGTCGCCTATAGAACACGAACATCGTGCAGTTCTGCTCGGCACTCAAGAAGGACGATGCGAGCCAACAGATGGTGTACTATCAGGTCCGTTCATTGTTGTGCTTTTCACTCGTGGTTGTAGTCCAGAACGCCTCTCTTCACAGCCTGGCGTCGGGACTTATAGTGTTCCCCAAGTGGTGACCCGAGTTCGGGCACGCTTCCAAAAATACATCAACATGGCTATCGCGAATCATATAAGCGCCCATGTCATGAGTAATGCCATTCCCGTTGATGCGCGTGTACTCTTGCTGTAACTTACTTACACATTCTCCATATAGGTGGTTATGAATTCTTAATGCAGAATTGTAGGTCCGTCTAGAACTTTGTCGCTGATGAATGGATGGTTCAATTGATCGTCAGACCGCGCGATGGATAAGATATGCATCTTTGGCTTTTCACGTGGCGCATATACTGCCCGAGCTTTGGCGGGCATGATACATAAGGTCTACATCTGTAAGCATTGCTACTTGACGATATCTCAACTCGGTCTCAGGTAGGCTTGCTACCTCCGGGGAATCACCAACAAGTCCCCTTTGCATATGAGATGTATACCCGCGAAGACGAGTTTGGATGGCAACAGAGTAGACACTTCAAGAAGGCCTTCTCTGTCGATGTCAGGGTAGACTTTCTTGGCGCTTGGTACGTTGCTAATTTTCCTTCCTGTCAAACTTCTTGAAATCTGAAGCGATGCGCTGGGTAGGGATACTGTCTGCTCCGTTGGCGTGATACCGCACACCCTCCCGTTCACGAATTCTAACTCCGCCATCCGCCATTTCCGCCACGCAATGGCGCTTGATGAGCGCCGCGCCGCTTACCAAGTCAACCATTGGCATCCCGGGAATCCTCACGACCCCGACGCTGCCGATAACAAAAAGACAGACGTGCGCGAAGTTTGGTTCGCTGGGTGTCATTCTGGTGCCCCCTTCCTTCCTCTATGCGAGAAAAACCACTGCGGATCTGACGTCGTTATTGCGCAGACGTTGGTGGAGGATCGGTCCCGAACGAGACGAAGAACAGCCTCGCTAGGATATCTTTACGCTGGATGATTCACGAATGCTTCCGCACCCAAACTGGCATTCAGTTTCGCCGAAACGCCCTCGAGAACCTTGGCATCGACGTAGGGACACTTCGACCAGCGCCTGTCACACCTTCAGTCCCCACTGGACATCTGAACATCCACACAGCTACACAGATGACTGCTAGCACGACAGAGGCCTCTACGCTGGCAACCAACGAGGAGGAGGAACGCGCCGATGCATTGAGTCGGATGCACGACCAGTTGAAAATGGTGAAAGCATGGTGGATCCTTGAGTGGCTTCCGTTACGGCACCGGCGGCAGTACCACGGATATCTCCGACCAAAGCACTATTGGTCGTACGTTTCCTGTGAACCACATCTTGTATTCAGTCGTTCACTCGATTGCCATGAACTTACAGGATAAATATGGGCCGCCCACGCGAACTTTTGAGACCCATTCGTGAGGGCGAAAAGATCTTGGTGCATCGTTCCGTAGAGACTAGAATGAAGGCTAGTGAGTCGGAACTGGAAGCAGGGAAATACATGCCCAAAGCAGGGCTTGATCTTCGGGACGTTGAATGGATAGATTAATGTTAACTGGTCAAACGGCTTTTGTGATTGACTCCAGCGTCTTCATTGCAGTATTTACAGCGCCGACGTGTGGACATCACCAGACACGTGAAATTTTACTCGCACCCTATTTTTAGAGTACACAACACAGTAATCAAATACTATAGTATAGTAGCGTACCACACTACACTGCTAGTTGGGCAACCTGTATTATTGACATGATTTTTAATGCCCGTGTCAACTCAGCTCCATTTCCGTTCATCGCATACCTTCCCTATTTGGCTCGAGATCTTCAACACTCGCCACGTCCTCGCTGATCCTCTAGTATGACATGAGCTGCCAAAGCGGGGCGTATAACCTTTGAGTAACAACTGGGATTCTCGGAGAGTGTCATTAGGCATCAAACTATGATACGCCTGCCCATGGTGTTATGATAGTTACTCATTTGGTTCCACTTTCTATTATGGGTACCTGGCATTAGAGCACTCGCCTTAGACCAATGGAGTCTCCGCGTTTCCTCAGTTCGCGCATATAATGGGGAACAGTGGCGCTCCTGGGTATGCATTCCTTCTTCCTTCTCTGGCCACTTTTCGACTTTTGGTATTCTTGATCTCTTCTCCCGGATGCATAACTCAGGCAGTGGAGTCGAACCAACTCCGTCGAGCGGCGGCATAATTTCCAGAACCAACGACCGCTCTTTTACCCCGCCACGCACTCTCGTATTGTGTTTTGATGGGACTGGCGACCAGTTCGACGCAGATGTAAATCGTGGTGCTAACTCGGTTGTCTCTCCATGTATCGCTCGCTTACCGAGGACCACCACCTGCAGAACACGAATATCGTACGACTTTGCTCTACCCTGGAGAAAGGAGACAGGGACCAGCAGATGGTCTACTACCAGGTCGGTCTGACGTGTCCCATGACAGAGGCTGCACAGTAACTTGAAATTTCACCCCCAGTCTGGCGTCGGGACATTGAATACCCCTCAAATCGTGACACCGATCAGAGCAGCCTTCCAAAAATACGTCAATATGGCCATCGCGAATCATCTTGACGCACACATTATGGGGACGTCGTGCTGATTTGATGCAAATTTGGTGCATATAAGTGCCCTTGAACTTACCTACTGCTCTCCGCAGGTGGCTACGAGTTCTTGATGGAAAACTGTAAGCTTTTCCCCCTTCATAGAGGAATGTGATCCTCACCCTATCGCTAGATCGTGCTGGCGATAAGATATGCATATTCGGTTTCTCGCGCGGTGCATACACCGCACGGGCGTTGGCGGGCATGATTCACAAGGTCGATAGTCACGAATCACCTGGCTCGGACTTCACCCTGACTTCACCCGCCAGGTCGGCTTGCTTCCAGCGGGGAATAGCCAACAGGTTCCCTTCGCTTATCGAATGTACACACATGACAACAAAGATGGATGGAAGCAAAGCAAGCAGTTCAAAGAGGCCTTTTCGATGGATGTCGGAGTAGAATTTCTTGGCGTCTGGTACTTGTTTCGTTCTCTGCTTACCGAGGCGTTGTACAAACGACGAGGCACCATGCAGGGATACAGTGTGCTCTGTCGGTCTTATCCCGCGTGAGCTCCCATTCACGGCGTCCAATACTGCCGTGCGTTTTTTCCGCCATGCTCTTGCACTTGACGAGCGGCGCGCGACGTTCCGGATGAATCACTGGCACCGAAGGTGCAAAGACGACCACGACGACGAAGTGCGTCCGAAAACCGATGTCCGCGAAGTTTGGTTCGCTGGTTGTCACGCTGGTTTCGTTTTTCGTCTAGTTTTTTTTTATGGCCGCGACGCCCTGACACTGTGCACGCAGACGTCGGCGGAGGGTCAGTTCCAAATGGTACGGAGAACAGCCTCGCTAGAATCTCACTGCGCTGGATGATCCTCGAGTGCTTCCGTACCGGAACTGGAATTCGGTTTCGCGAGGACGCCCTGAGAAGGACCGGCATGGACAAGAACGCACTGACTTCACTCTCTGGCGGACAATTTATCGCCGAGCGCGCACGCCCCCAGAGGTTGGCAACCGATGTTACTGTCTTTTCGACTTCGAGTCCCCAGAGTTCTGCATTCCCGGCGGGAAAAGAGAGTGACTGGCTACGTCAAGACTTCACCAAGGACACCGACATCGAGCGAGGGACTGTTGGCTCCAAAGAAAACGTGTCCGAGCTGCCTACAATGTCCAAAGAAATGGCCGCTACGGAAGGCAGTTCCGCATTCATGACAGAACAGGAACTGAAAGACGCCCTGAGCCCCATATATGATCAGCTGAAAATATGTAAAATCTGGTGGCTCCCAGAGGTCATACCGTTACGACACCGTGTACGCGGCCTGGAGGACCTGAGGGCCCTGCGGGGACACCACTGGTCGTATGTCACGGTATCTCACTGATGCCCCTCGTGACCAACACTATTCGTTTCTACAGGGTGAACTTTGGTCGGCCACGTAAAATTATGAAACCAAATCGTGAGGGAGAAAAGATTTTGGTGCATCGTTCTGTGAAATTGAGGATGAACGCTGAGAAGGTCAAAGTTGGGAGGTAGGGCTTACAAACCAAAGGCCAAGTTTGATCCCGAGGAAATTGAATGGGTGGATTGATCCCTTGAACCCACTCCAACGCCCCACAGATTAAGCCAGATCATTGTAGGTTGTCTTACTGTAACCTATCACAAAGTGTATCGCGAGTACGTGTACTTGTTCCTTGACTTGTAAATTGCAATTCGCATTCCTTTTTTCTACCCCACCCACCCACCCACGCGGTTGCATGCGATTTCTGTATGGATAGCACTCATATAATCATCCTTGCACAAGAATACTGTGCAAGCTCGATCGTACGCGGAGCTCGTCTCTCCTCGCCGCGGAACGTCTGAACCTGTGCACATCCGCAGTGCCATTGCCGTACGCGTCACGTGTATTTTCCCATGCCGTTTTCCTTTTATGCAATCAATCAAAGGGAAGTAGGAAGTACCGTTATAATTGAGTCTCTGAGTGTGATCTCTGAGTTTTGAATATTCCCAGAATTCTTCCAGAACTATCCCGCTCTGGAAAACCCACCCCGAAGCCCGCAACGGGGCCCATCTACACGGAAAATTTCCGTTGACTCCCTTTGATACATCCTGCGATATTAATAGGTGGCTTTATTTTTACCTGATGCGGCGCACAACAAGAAACACACCGACTGGGCTCTAGTTCCTTCTCAATTTTCGGCTTTGCTTGCGGTTTTTGTGCTTATTTTATTTCCAGTGTCAACAGGCCATGCAAGATTTCACACCCTAGCAACTGTGACTAACGACGAGGGGGCATAAGCATTTCCAAAAACTTAGGTTAGAAGGCACCCGATATCATGATGCCGTGTAGCATTGAACTTGACCGGACCTTACCCTCGCTCGACGTCTACCATGACTTCATGGACCTCGGTCTATGTCCGTGTGGTTGATCCCGCTTCGACACTTCTGCATCAGAACCCGCGAATCGTGTCCTGCTTTCGTTATGATGTCTGTTCACACGCTGAGATGCATCACTGACATAAAACTTCTTCGGCATTCCAGTCCTTGGAGCTCTCTGGAGCTCTAGCTCATCTCACGAAAGTCGCCTTTATAATCATGCACTATCATCGATTCTCCGCGCTCTTCGTCCTTTCCACCATACTCCTCGGCTGCCTTGCGACACCCCTATCACTACCTTAGGACCACCTGAGTGTGATGCACAGTTGGAACGCCGTCCCAGCTAACTGGGAGAGCCTGGGCCTCCCTCCCGCCGGTACCACGATCGACCCTCCACATCTCGCCGTGAGAACGCCTTGATCCGATGCGCTCCACAAGGTTAGCAATCCCAGGTATCCAGAGCACGTCGTTTACACCCACACATACACTTACGTGTACTGTTGCTCCGTTACAGATATGGTGCACAGCTAGGGAGCGGGTTACTGAGTTCGTCGCGCCACACCCAGATACCCTCGAGCTTGTCAGCTCCTGGCTCGAATACCATCACGTGCCTTCCTCGTCAACCTCAGCGACACATGGCGGGAACTGGCTGACGCTCACAGACGTGTCCGAGTCCGAAGCCAACAAGCTCCGTGGTGCGTCGTATCGGCTCTACTGACACATAGAGACGAATGAGGTCACACTCCACACTGTTTTCTATTCGCTCCCGGCGGCGCTGCACGCGCGCGTGCAGACGGTAGCACCAACGACGTAAAGGTAGGGGCCATCAGGAACCCGCACCCCCTCTACAACTTGTTTCTGCTTTCTCCTCCCTCACTCGTCTACATGAGACCTAAAGGAAAC
The DNA here is from genome assembly GCA_021524915.1 of Lactarius akahatsu. Classification (NCBI taxonomy): domain Eukaryota; kingdom Fungi; phylum Basidiomycota; class Agaricomycetes; order Russulales; family Russulaceae; genus Lactarius; species Lactarius akahatsu. The sequence continues at coordinate 60,560 of JAKELL010000031.1, forward strand.
AAGGTCATCTTTCTTTCTCATCTTTTATTTTTGAAAAATATTTTTATTTGAAGGAGAAGAAGAAAAAACAAGTCATGGGGGGGTGCGGGTTCCTGATGGCCCCTACCTTACTTCGCATCTTCGCGCAAGCTGTGGGAGACATCGAGAATACGCTCCGGAGGGGCCGCAACGGGGCTTGGTAAGGCAACATCGGGAGAAGGTGCGACGGCGCTGATGAGCCGCCGCGATCTGGTCACGCGATCTGTCCTGCAATCGCTGTACAAGACATTCACCCCTGCAGCAAAGGACCGGAACGTGTTCGGGGTTGCGGGATTTAGCGGGGACTACCCGAGCCCGGCGGACCTAGAGAAGTTCATGGGCAGATTTCCTCACTGACGGGACCGGGTCGACCTTCGCCGTCGTGCAGCTCAATAATTGTGGGCACGCCGGACAACCCCACCGTCGAAGGGGACTTCAACATCCAGGACAGTGAGGCTATGGCGTACCCGACCCAACACATTTACTACAGCACCGGCTCAGGACCGTTAGGCAGGGTCGACCCGTACCTCTTCTGGCTCAGGTACATGTTTGATTCGGACGAGGAGACATCCCGCACAGGCTGGCAGACGATCAACGCCTCGTACAATAACTACGAGAGCAGCGTCCCGCAGGGCTATGCGAGGCCCGTGTGCACCCTGTTCGCGCGGCTCAGCCTGCGCGGTGTCAGCGTCCTCTTCGCAAGCGGCGACTTTGGTCTCGGGAAATATCAACGGCGAAGCCCGATTTATGCCCACATTCCCCGCATCTTGCACCTGTGACGTTGTTTTCTCTGCCAGAAAGTAGTACAAGTGCAGGCACAGGTCGCTCACCGCCGCCACGCTTTCGCAGGTCCCTGGATTACTACCGTAGGCAGAACGACGAGTCGAGACCCGGATATCTCGGCGGACCTCTCCGGCGGTGGCTGCTCGGATTACCTTTTGCGCCGGGACTACCAGGATGAAGTCGTGCCTACGTTTTTCGAGAACCTCGGCGACGAATATCGCGGCCTCTACAAGCGCGTACAAGAAGCCAATCGCTCCGCCCAGGAGATCACTCATAGGGAAGAGAAGTGTGAGGTAGACCAGGAAGCGGGGGGCTATGGGAGGAGGGCTAAAGTACCCGCCATCGATTGGGCTACGTGATATCTTGGGCAAGAGTAGCCGGGTGCGTGTCCTCGCACCGGCCAGTGTGCAGCTTGTCAGACTTTACGTATGGTACATCCGTCAGACAAACCGGATGCGGTGGCTGTTCTTAACTGAGTTCGGTGCCAGAGCATCATTCGAATTCAGTACTTTTCTAACTGTTCGGCGGTGCAAGCGAAGGATTAAGTGGGCACCAGCGGCATTTGGCGAGACGCTAGCAGCTACTGTAGGGTGTCCAGCGATAGGATAGATATAGGCATGTAAGTATACCAGATACTAGGTTGCTGTCACGGTGGTGGACAATATTCGTTCCCTTCGCGAGACCGATTATTATAGCGTTTTCTGCAGGGATTGCGGACACCAGACCAACATTGAGTTACCACACCCATTGCTGCCCTATGTGAACCAGAGAGTGGTAAATACCTGAGGATTGCCGAAAATAAAATAAATATTGAGACCCGTAGGTCTACCACTCTGAAACAGCGTGTCATCCTTGTGCAGGGGCCATGCTAATCTTCTCTGTATCGTTCCAATTTTTTCGTATGCATCCCCGAAGGAAGCAATGAACTCTCTACCTTCCTCGTGCGCTCGAAGGAACTAAGAATTTTGTTCAGAGCACGGGTGGCACAGCGTGTAAGCAGTAGGTATTGCTAATAAGCCGCCCGACGAACCGGGGCTATCCGACAGCGATAGCCACAGTTGCGATAGGTTGTGTATCCGCGTTCACTTCGTCGGATAATACTATGCTCTCGTTCACGCACGGAAAATGTGAGTGCATCCTCAATCACACCAAGCCTGGAGCCCAAGTTGGAGCCGATGACAGGAAGCACGCGAGGAATTTCTGGGCGGGCTGTTTCAGGATCGTCCCATCTTGCGTCCCGAATAACCCGTCGATGACTGTCGACTGCCAGTGTATGCTGTCGATAATACTCGATACGTGTACAGTGCCTACTCAAGCCGGCCGTACTGTATACGTGAGGTGACACCCGCCTGTAAAGCTGACGTCGGCCCCAGTATCCGATTTTCCTCCGTGCTCTCTCATCTATGATATCATGCCTACTACTACATTTCTGTGCTCCCCGGTTGTCATGAAAGCGACAGTTTGACTGCAGGTCCTCGGCTCTTCTGAATGATTTTATGGGTGGTGGTGCATGGCCGTTCTTATTTGGTGGAGTGATTTGTCTGGTTAATTCCGATAACGAACGAGACCTTGTTGAGACGCTCCAGGAGATAGGAGATAGGACGGTAAGCACCCACATCTCAGGCTTGCCCAACGTCCCAAACTACACTTCCCTAGCCAGCGAACATGGGCCTGCTCCTGCGCTTACTATCTCTCCTGCACTCGCGATTATGTGCTGTGCATTGTCCCAGCGATGGCGCACTCCAAACGAAACGCAGGGGTCTTCTTTTAAGTCTACGTCGTCCACTTGTGCACGAGCGCCCACGGAAAATGCTTGCTCGTGCTGTCCTTTCCTTAAGCACCCACATCATGCACACTGCCCAAGGCCTAAGGTCAGACACATGTAACTTGGCGTTGCCACTTCCACCCCCGCTTGACTCCCCAAGTCTTTTATGCCATTCGAAACTGCCAATCGCTTAGAGACACCGTCATCGAGGGATTTTTCCATGAGCTTCCGATGCTTCCTCACGCCTACCGCCGCCTCCTTAGCCAAGGTAAGCAACTTATCCGTACCTCGCAACCCCACTAAGCATACCGCGCCGATAACGGCCCAGAAAAGCGAAGACAGCATCAGTCTGCGCAGACCGGCATGGTTACTAGCATGGTACCATTTCTACGGTCTGAATCGCCTATACGGTCCAACATGGGGTTGGTTCGGTTTCCCGCGACGCTAGTATTCTCCGTACTAGTTGGGGAGTAAACAAAAAATCTGTCCCGAGGGAAGGGAACTCCGAGGGATAGTATAGGACAATAAGGCGGAATGCGACAGACACGGACGGAACTTAGTAAGCCTGACCGTACCGGCCATTGCCGATGCTGGAGTGGAGCGCTGCTACAGCTGCCTGCAACCGGAGTCGCAGCCTTCTCAATATAAGTTATAGACCCATCGCTTCGAAGTGCCACTTGGGGCCCGCGTCTACACCATCCACCGTTTTGATGCACCGGTCTGTGGGGTCGAAGTCTCAGATCTCGGTACTCAATCCCTCGACCTGGGCATGGGCTTGAAGACTTCGCGTGGGCAGTGCCGCGGGTACCTCAACCAATTTACCCTATCTCACCTCACGATAATGAGGTGATGATATTTTAGGTCTGGGGTGGTCATCGAATGTTTTTTAGTAACAAACAAACGCACTTCGATAGGGGACCACCGACCCACTATTCCGGATCCATAACCCACTCTTCCCTATCTGCTGCGTTGTTTTTACCCTCCCGCCCATCTTGCGAAACTCATACTACCTCAGTCACCCCTTCGCCGCTAGACTCCTCAGTGGTTCTAGTAGTCTAACGCTGTGCAGAGGTAGTGCCGAGTCACAGACGTGCAAGCAACCGAGAAGAGGGCATGCTCTGATGTGGAACAACCCGACATGCATGCTTGGTGGAGCGGCCGACTTGAACCGACATCTGGGTTGACCCGTGCGAATTCTGTATGTGGCTAAGACTAGAAGCTACAGTTCAGTAGCGCAGCAAAATTTTCAAGTAAAAATGGATCTCCCACCGAGGCAACACCGTATCATGGCTTCCATACCAGAACAACTGTTATCTCTATAATTGAGTCGTGGTGGAGTGTCTTAAATTTCATAAGTGTACACAAGCGCAAACTAAAGACAGCGTGCGACTCGGCGGACAACGTTAACGGGACGACCATGTGGTACACTTTCTCGTAACTTGCTGTAAACTCACAGTTGTCTTTCGTTCTACCTTACTTCCTCTTCTTTTATTTTTCTGCTTTACCCGATAAAGGAGTAAGTGTGCTCGTCAAATGAGGTTACCTCAAGGGTTACCTCGCCTCATCTCTCAATGAGCTCGTGCGGCGCTTGGTGCGGTGATCAATGCTTGAAATTGAAATTTCAAGTTATCACTACTCTCACAAGAACCACGCACACAAGACAGCTCACTCCATCGTGACCCTAGCGTGATCTCACGGGTTTCTGACTGCGCAGTATTGTATTACCGTTGGAGTGACCATAAAAGTTAAAATTGGTCATCATGATGGTCTGCCAGTGGACTTATCTGTATTACTTTAGGGCCCGTATTTCTCAGTGCTGCACACGTCAACAATTCCATTAATGGAGGAGATTAGGCTTCGCCCTTGGGCCTATCGGTGTTCAAGTCGGCATCGGTGTAATAGACGAACCATTATTGCTGGCTATGGTACTATATGTATGTATTATTTTTGACAATGTCTCTAACCCCCTTCAGTACGCAGGTGCAAGCGCAGGTGTAACCGACCGCGCACTGCATACTTGGTAACCAGCGTGAGTCATTGGAGTCGCGTCGCAGTGTATCAACTTTGAATAGTGAGCGACATTGGAATGCTCAGGGGATGCCAAGGTCCACTGGCATTGAGGATCAAGCACGTGAACCGAGCAGAGATGCAGTAATACGCCTGTCGAAGCTGTTTTTGTGGCCTACCCCATCGGTCATAGCGTACTCTGACCGGATCATGATGCCCCGCGCACCTTCCCTTCCGTCCGAATCACGCTGTTTACGAATCGGCAATGAGAGCACTTGCCCTGAGCCGATCGAAGTCTCCGCGCTTCCCCAATTCCCCAATCTGCACGTATAATGAGGGACACCGGAATGGCTGGGCCCGCTTTCCCCCTTCCTTTCTCTCCGCCTGGATGCAAAACTCACATTATGATAGCGAGCCAACACCATCTGGCAGTACATTTACCCGTGACAGCACCCTGACTCTCCCTTACCCCTCTCCACGCACCCTCGTGTTGTGCTTTGATGGGACGGGCGATCAGTTCGATGCGGATGTACGTCGTAAATGCTTCTGGTTACATATTGTTCGCTGACCAGAGGGGCTGTCGCCATTCGCAGAACACGAATATTGTGCAGTTTTGTTCCACCCTGAAGAAGGACGACAAGAACCAGCAGATGGTCTACTACCAGGTTCGTCGGAGGTGCCCACAATTTGGGACCATCACAGGCGCACAGTAACTGGAAATGTTTCTCAGTCTGGTGTCGGGACGTGCACCGTCCCCGAAGTCGTGACACCGGGCAGAGCGGCCTTCCAAAAGTTCCTCAACATGGCCATCGCCAATCACCTTGACGCACACATCATGGGAACGTCCTACTGACTGATGCGTATAAGTGTGCTTTGAACTTACCCGCCGCCTTACGCAGGTGGTTACGAATTCCTGATGGAAAACTGTAGGTCCACCAAACAATACCCCCACAGCGTAACGGATTCTCATGCTGCCACCAGATCGTAGCAACGATAAGATATGCATCTTTGGTTTCTCACGCGGCGCATATACCGCACGAGCGTTGGCGGGCATGATTCACAAGGTCTGCACCTGTCAACACGAAGTCTTAAATAGTACTGCTCTGAGCTTGTGCTGACGCGTTGCCAGGTCGGTCTACTTCCGGCAGGCAACAGCCAGCAGGTTCCCTTTGCGTATCAGATGTACACACAGGACGATGAAGAGGGGTGGAAGCAAAGCAGGAAGTTCAAGGAAGCCTTTTCAATAGATGTGGCAGTGGAATTTCTTGGCGTCTGGTACCTGTTTCGGCCACCGTTTGCCATTTGCCGTCTTAACAAACGATGCTGTGCGACGTAGGGACACAGTTTGCTCGGTCGGCTTTATCCCTCGCGACCTCCCATTCACAGCGTCCAATACTGCCGTTCGCTATTTCCGCCATGCCCTTGCATTGGACGAGCGGCGTGCGACATTCCAGGTGAACCATTGGCACCAAAGAGTCAGATACAACCACGACAATGAGGGGCGCCCGCAAACCGATGTTCGCGAAGTTTGGTTCGCTGGTTGTCATGCTGGTTTCGTTTTTCGTCCTTTTTCACGGCCCCACTCACTCTGACGTCGTGTATGTGCAGACGTTGGCGGAGGTTCGGTCCCAAACGAGACGGAGAACAGCCTCGCTAGAATCTCATTCCGTTGGATGATCCTTGAATGTTTCCGTACGGGAACTGGAATTCGGTTTCGCAAAGGATCCCTTAAAAGGATTGGCATGGACCAGGATACGCTCGAATCATTCACTGGTGGTCATTTCATCATCGAACGCGTGCGCTCGACGATGTTAGCGTCCGAGGATACCTTTACCTCAGCTACTCACCCCGGGCCTGCGTCTGCAACAGAACAACCGAGAGGGGAGATATGTCAAGACGACGATCTCAAAGGAATCGACATCGACCAAGGGCCGCTCAATTCTATAGGTAAAACGTCAGGACTGTCCATCAGGATTAAAGAAGTGTCACCTCCGACTGGAGCTCTCGCGTTCAAACCAGAGCAGGAGCGGAAGGACGCACTCAGCCCAATATACGACCAATTGAATATATGGAGAGCCTGGTGGCTCCCCGAGATCATACCACTACGACACAGGCTGCAGAGTCTGGAGAGAAGTCCGCAGGAGCACTACTGGTCGTACGTATCTTACCTATATTACCCCTTTGGCGAAATCAGTCACACCGACACTCTTATAGAGTGAACATTGGTCATCCGCGTAAAATCCTGAAACCACTTCGCGAAGGAGAAAAGATTTTGGTGCATCGTTCTGTAGACCTTAGGATGAGGGCCGCGGAGTCAGAGTTGGGGGGTAGGAAGTATAAACCCAGGGCCGAGTTTAATCCTCTGGAAATTGAGTGGGTCGATTGACTGACCCATAAATGCCCCTACCGATTAAATCAATTCGTGCTGACGTCAGCGCACACCCGCCATCCAAACAAAATTCAAAGTTCTTTTCGGGCATACAGGAGAGTTCTAGATACAATTGCTCCCTTCGGGGATGCATACGAAAAAATTGGAACGATACAGAGAAGATTAGCATGGCCCCTGCACAAGGATGACACGCTGTTTCAGAGTGGTAGACCTACGGGTCTCAATATTTATTTCCATTTTATTAGCGAATTTTCTTTCCCTGTTCGTCCAAATGCCATTTCAATGACCACAACCATCTCCGTCTCAGTGCTCAGTAAGTGGCATTTGCTCCTCGGGAGGCGTTGAATTGGGCCTCGTCAACCATTTCAAGCTTCCAAAATAGAAGTGCTGTTTCTGGGGGCTAGGATTCCGTATCGCTTTGGTGCCCCTATTCTGCCTTCAAGCACCCATTTCTGGCGGTCGGAGGGACCTAAAGAGGTCGTACTGTATCCAGCGCCGGCGTAATATATCATTGACGCTGAGAATCCGTTGCTCTCTTCTACTGCAGTCATGATAAGGATTATATAAAAGGAACTGACAATAACGTTCAATGAACCCTAGCCCTTGGCCCCTTGCTACTCTGATGCAACTTTGCGTTTTGTCTAACTGGGGGGTTATTAGCCATTCGCCGTAGCCCGCTACAGAGGCTCATATCGTCTACTACTTCCCCCCAAATGCCGACTTCGCTGCATCTGGGTCAATGGATCCAAGGTCCCATCACCTTCGTCTGTTTTTCGTCCTTCATGTCTCGCACTGGCACAGCCATTAGGGACGTCAAGTGCGTCGGCATCATCGGCCGCGCACCTCAGGACCCCCCACTTATCTCCCTGTGCCTTTTTCCATACTACGCTTCTTGCGCCGTCTTGAAAGTCCCAGGTGTCCTTTCCACAAAAGTGTCCGGGCATTTCCACCGTCACCCCGTGCTTCCGCTGTATCCCGGTCTCGGTGGTTCTTTCGCTCCACATGCCAGTGTCGCTCTTGCCCTTCGCGAATTCGCCGCGCGCCGTAAGAGCACTTAATATTCGTATCGTATCGCTCTGTTCTGCCGCTTCGCGATGCACAAGGCTGGACACCGTTCCCTATTTCGAGTTCGGTCGGTCGGCCCCTCTCGAGGCCATTCACTCAAAACGGAAGGGTAAGTGAAGAGTAGATTCAATTGAAACCGATCGAGCGGTAGAGAGGCCACTTTGAGCTACTCTATAGTCAAGCGAATACGGTAGACGAATTTTTCTTGCGTACGCACGAAGACAGGCATCTCGGTTTCCGCGCCTCTACGAGACGAACTTCAATATGGGCACCCGATCACCGCAATACCGGAAAAAAATTATCGTTCGTCTCAGGATTTTACGGCAATCTGTGACGATTGAAAACGGCAGTCCAATTGTCTTTTTTGAAGGGATTTGTTTCATCTCGCCGGGATTGGGGTGGTAGGCATGATCAAGCAAAAAAGACAAGCGTCTTTTCCTTTCCTCGAGTCACGCCATTTTCGGTTCTTAGGGAGATCCGAGGATCACCCGTTTCTTTTGGAGAGTTTGGTTAGTAGAAACATCATAGAGTGGAGTTCTTTACGGTCGTCTTTTTCTCCTAGCGTATCACACTGGTGGATAGATAACTCAGTTCTATGATGACCCTTGAAACGAGGCAGTGTATCTGCTGCGCTGCTGCGTAAGGTCCGTTAGCCTCGATTCTGGCTCGATCCCGGTCCGCAGGCCCTTGGGCGAGAAGATTACGCCGCAGCAGAACGTTCTGAGACCGTTCAGACCACGTCTCGCCCAGAGGGCGGGCGCTCCATCACGGAAGAAGGACCCGCGATGAAAGAAGAGACGGGAAAATAGGCTCAGATTCCCAGGTTTCAATAGTGTGGTGTCGGATATTCCCGACGCGAACTCCCGTGGGTTTCCGTGAGTTTCCGTATCAGCGGGTTACTGTAGTCAGCGAGTCAGCGAAATGGACTTGAATAGGCCGGGCCAGGCATCGGAGAGGCTGAGCGAAGTCACGCAAGCGAAGTTGAGAAGCGGGCGGGAACAGCAAAGTGCGGCGAAGTGGTGGTTGGTGGCGCGTTCATTTTTTTTAAAGATCAATTTACATTTCGGGATGCAAGTTCGAGACTGATAAGGCCGGCCACAGTTGTGAGAAGCATAGATGCACGACGCCCTCTATAATATGTAGCCATGTATGGAGGTGGCGCCTTCGTTTGTTCTGGAAAGGTCCCAGGCACAAAAATATTTTTGTGTGTACTGTCTTCCACGAGATTGAGCCAGTACCGCAGTAGCCTTCTGGCACTCGAGGTTGAGGAGGTGGTCCGCCTAGGAACAAGTGTCATGGAGAAGAAGAAAAAAGAGAGAGAAATCCGCACTGCGCGGCAGCGCAGCCACTCCACAGCAGGCTTGGCAGTAGGCCTAAAAGGCCTGCGGCAAAGAGTACGAAACCGACCAACTATATACCCCATTTCCAAGCACAGTACCACGTGCGGCGTAGTTCACGACTTCAAGTTGCTTCGTCCGAGGTGACAACCGGAGGATGTATAGCCGGGGAACCCCCGCCAAGACCCCCGGGCCCCACACTGCGCAACTAATAGATAAGTAATAGATAGGGCTGCGAGATCAAAAATACCCTCGTTCCTGCACACCTGCGCACACGAGATCGTATGAATCGCCGGCTTTGCTACTGCTCTATGCCCGCAGATAGCATGTAACCCGGAGGCTCAGGCTCAGATCGCGCAAACAGACCTTCAGGTTGCTGCATAGTAATGCATGTTGCAAATCTCGTACTTTGTTTCAGTTTATCGTTATCATACAGTTCGGGGAAATCTCGTTCATTCGAGAACCGCATCTTTGTCTTAGTTATATGCTGTCATAACATGATTGCAGAATGAACAAAAACCAGTCTCGATGGGTTGGGTGCCAATGGGACCCGAATCACCGATAGAGGGCTCTGATGATAATGATGGAGATAGGTCTTCTAAGATGGCCCGGGTACCGACAATGATTTGGACCATCAGAATGTTCGCTGCTGGCAAACACGCCACTCGCAGCTTCCGCATGTTATTTTCCAAGCGTGCCTGATAGCCTCTGCTGCCAGTGAGTAATGCTGACGACGATATGCGCTCTTTTTGCCTCACTGCAAAATCCGAGTGAACTGAATCGCCGAACGCTATGCTCGAGCCCGAACGAACGAATGTGACTGTTTCACTGACACGTTGCAGATTAACCCGTCAGCGATACCGTTCTATAGAGAAGGAATGTGTGATTGACAGATAAGAGTAAGCCGGGTTGTATGTGTCCAAAGGTAAAAAAGGTCGAAAGAGCAGGTTTTCTTCTGTTAGGACATCTGCAGGGTGAGTAATCGGGTGTGGTGTTGTACGTTCGACCTATAGAACATTTCTCTTTCGATGCACGTAGCGGCAGAATAAAAAACACAAAACGAAAACAAAGTCTGATACCGCACCGCACCTTGCACGGGCACAGCATACCGATAACTTAATTTACCGCTATGGTGGGTCACAAGCGCGCGATAGCATTAACTTTGGTTCATTCGAAAAGAATCGAGCGAGGCTAACTCAAAAACCAAAGTGTATATATCGGCCAGCCGCGAACTCCCACTTGTGCGGGTCGTCCTTAGCTATTTCGTCTATCAGTCTGGCGCACCCCTGGCTTCCTCGAAAGGGCGAACGGCCCCGTTTACAGAAATGCCGTTGACGAGCGATTCAGCACTAGCCAGAGAGAGTTTGATAACGAGAGAGCAGACGACGGCCGAAAGGAGGAATCGTCGATACCGACAGGGGCTAATTCTGTCTATTCTTCCTCGTGCGCAAGGCGCCACACTGTGGGATGTGTGGCGTGGTGGTAACAACGGGCTGAAGAGGAAGCTGTATGTTGCCCGCAAGCATCTTGCTATATTTAGATAGAGTTGGGCAGCGGGGCAAGATAAGGTGTCGGAGCCCCATCACATGCTGCTGAGGCAGCTCCAAGGAATCCAAAATTCCTGCAAACATGTACAACTCCGACCTCCAATACAAGTTGGCGAACTGTGGCACTTGGCACATGAAGGTCCATTCAAGTCATCAGGTGGCGGAGAAGAGAAGCGTATCTGTCTATGATGATGGTGGGCCCGTCCATCAGGCCATGCAGCGCGGTTGTCGGAACTGGGTCGTGATACCAGAGTTACCTTGACGCCATCGAGATGGGTACCAGCAGCCCTCCCAGAGGACCCGACGTAACGTTCCAGAGTGTTCGAGACCCTCAGTTTCGCACAATGCCGGACGAAAGAGTAAAACGAACCAGATGGGGTTGCTGAGGCAGGGTATGCTATGTCAGGAGCTGGCGGGATACGCCCACATAAATAAGGGCGAAGCTATATGAAGAGTTGGCCAGAAAATGGGAACCGGGAGGTCTTTTTCGCAGTGAGTGAGCCGTTTACTCTTTCATGTACTGTACAACCATATACAATACATTGAGGGGTGGAGGGAGCAAAGTTGGGGATGTGGGCACGCAAAATGCGTCTGTTTGGCGCTTCTGACCGGTGCCGTCAATGATTGCCGGGGCTGAGAACAACGAACGAACCTTATTGACTGCAGGAGGTAGATCGAAGGCGATGTACAATAAGACTGAAAGAGCACACCAGACGGGATCACCATCTGTCGTTGCCATCTGTCGTCGAGGGTCGGGGTACACACCGTGCAGGGAGGGATTGCGCAATCGCTCGGATGATCTTGGCAGAGGGATGTGAGCTTCTAGCCCGCCTCGAGCAAGGTTTACCAATTGAGTTCTTGGTACTATAGATAGGCTGGCTGGCGGAGGCAGCGCCGCCAGTGCCTGTTAGGGTCGGTTGCAATCAACCAGTTGCATCACGTTGTGTGACGGGCCCCATTCCCCATTCCCCGAACGGCGAACGGCTGTGCATTGAGCGGCCACCTATTGTCAATATCGAGGTTCCGCCGCCGCGCATAGCGCGACGCGGCTATAGCATCACCACTTAACGATCTAGGCCAACTGGCCATGCAGTCGGAGTGAGCACTGGGTCAAGTCACGAGGGTCAAGACGGCAAGAGCCGGGTTTGGTAAGCCCAAGGATCCGAAAGGTCAGCAGGGCAGTGTGGTGATCGTCAATGTGAACTGAACGGTCATAAGGAAATTGGGGGGTCGGAGCCAAGTCCATGCGGGGCTGGACTACGGGATTACGGAATGAGAAGTTGGGGTAAGAGGACCCGGAGGTAGAGTGTCGCTGGGAGTGTCGAGCGTGTGATTTATGAGTGAGTAAACCATGCCGGCATTTCTTCCAATTGACAAACCCACGAAGGGGTCTGTGTTCCTATGTTTGATTCTACTTTTCATGCTCTCGTTCCTCATGCAGCTTCATCATCCAAGCCCCATCGTCCATTTTCTTGAATTGGAATGCAACGGGGCCGAAACCTCCGATTGCAGCCGTCGCCTGGTTGTCAAATATTTTTAAGGACGGCATAGCAAGATCTGGGGTTCTCGTTCTGAGCTACGGAGCCAGATTGTCGGATGAGGAGCGATAAGGGTTGCGAGATCCAAGATCACGAGGCAGTGCGCCCGTTGCTCCTTCTCATCTGAGCTCTCCCACTCTTAGCAGGTCTGGGAAAAACGATTAATTACGTCTCAGGGCAGGGGTAGGGAAGTTGATGGAAAGACGAAAAGTGAGGGTCAGAGAAGGGACACGTTAACTTAACGAAGAACGTAGGGTCAGCAGTTGCGATCGAAGGGATATTTTATGTGAATAAGAATGGAATATATGTATATGATAAGGAGGCGCGGTTGCAATCTCAGATGTAAGCTGGTGGCCAAGCGGCATTCACCTCCTTCTTAACACGAAGCCTTTTCTTTCCCACAACACCACTGCAACCACGACTCCCTCTTCTCCCCCCGCATACCAATGACCCCTGCGTCTGTTCCCTGCACCTCTTCAGAAGATAACTTCATTCACGGTCTCGACTATCCCCCAGACTTTTTATCTTCTCTCCCTGTACTTCTTCCCCGTCCTGCGCCGCATACACCCATCCGCGCACTTTCTGCATCCCAGTTCACATCCATTCACCACGCTGCTACTGCCTCTCACGCACCGGATCACGTCCTGTTCCCTTTTCTTCATGGCCTCGAGGGTGAAAACGAGCAGCAGAAGGCCTTTTTCTCTGTCACTTCTGACACCACCGTAATCCCACCTCGTTTCCGTGGACTAATTTGGGTAGCTTGTGAAGACGACGATACCCCTTCTAGTGACGATGGTGATGACTCGGATGTCGTCGCTAGCGACGACTCTGATGATGAGCACGGTAGTGACGGAGGAGACCATTCCTTCGGGCTGGACATTGACATGGACATAGATACCGAACTCGACCTCGATCAGACCCACAAGCAAGGTCCACCAAGTTCCCCGCATTCCCCTTCACCCTCCGGTCCTCCACCTAAGCCCACTGACCTCACCTGCAACACCTCAGACCTCGCCACTGTACCCCATATGCACCCTGTACAATGCCGTGCATCACGCATATATACCAATACGACAACAGCTCGCGACCGCAGTGCCTCAGTCTCTTCTAGCTCGTCCTCGTCTTCTCGGTCCCTTCGTGTTCCTTCGCCGTCCACCCCAGCGACTTCTCTCGACTCGCCCACTCCATCATGTATGCCTCTGGGGCCATCTCCCGAACCTCGACCCCGAACTGCTCCTCTCATTGCCTCTGGCTTCAAGCTCCGGGAGCTTTTACATTTCAACGCAGAAGGGAACGCAGAGTTTATCCCTCTACGAGTCCCTGATGGCATTTCGCTACGCAATTTTGATATCCAAGTGGTATGTGTCTCCTCCCAAGTTATTTCGCCTTGCCCTTGTCCTTGTCCCCATGCCATTCATTTCCGTTGTTTCCAATCCAATCCTGATCCTGCTTGATTTATCATCGAGTTCTATATGGGCGCTTGTACCCCGAACTGTCAGATGATCACTGCGGGGAAGTCTTGTTTGTTGTTTCAGAGCTATCGTTGACATGCATTTGCATGATGGCAAACCCAATTTGGGCGTTTATTCATTCCACGCGCCATTTTCCCAATTGGGCACCAAGACTGCGCCCCGCTCGACCCCTGACCTTGGGCGACGATCGGTTTAGTGTTTTCCGGTGGAGCGGCTTACTCTTCCCTTTCCCCCTCAACCCAATTTCGTTTTTCCATCTTCTAAATTCGTTCCTTTCCGCTTTTGCTCACTTCGTCGTCACTCCCAGCCAATCTATGCGACACTTTCGGACATTGTCGTCTATTCCCGCCGAGGCGCAACACGGGCTGCCTTTGCCGTCGCAGAGAAGTTCAAACAAGCCATCGAAGTCCGCGCTGGTTCTCGAATTCCATATAACGTTTTCGTACTCGATGCTACTCCCGCGGAGTTACGTAGCAAGCTCAAGCATCTCCTAGTCGGACCCAATACCATTAACTTCGCACAGCGCGAGAAAGATGAGATGCGAGAGCTAACACGAGCTAGCGAGATTCTCACCGTCCCGTCCCTTGGTCAGGAAGGGGACAAGTCGCAGGACATCCGGTCGTGGACACCTGGCTTGGGCCAAGTTTTCCTCGGAAACGTCAACGATGTTCCTTTCTATACTGGCAACCCTTCTGACCCTCCTCTCCGCGGCATCGATCTGCTTGACAGCACTGGAAACTCGCCGGCAGACGGGATGGGCTACGACGTCTGCATCGAGTGTCGACTTCGGGCACCACGGCCCACCCTTGGCTTCCTCCTTAGTGCCCAGGAGCACTTGATGGAACTCGAGCGGCGATGGCAGGCGACTGGTGCGAAAGGACCACGACCACCGCCGAATGCGGCGGCTATCGTCTATCTTGCGTTCCCTTTGGTGCCTGTCGTCGACGAGATGACTTTGTTCCTCGAATTTTTAGAAAAGTTGTTGAAGCCTAATTCACAGCGCAGGCTGGGCCGACCTGCAAAGATCTTGATTTGGAGCTCTGACGGATACACCGAGAGTAGCGTGCTTGCTCTCTCGTTGATCATGGCCTTGCGCGGAATGGTACTTCCTGAGGCGTATCTCGAGCTTCAGGTGAGTCTGCGAAAGCAAGTATGACTTTATTGGGGATTGAGCATTTTATGGATCAGGTCGCAAAACAACGCAGTTTCTTTGTTTACGAGGCCGATGTTCGATTGTTAAAATCCATCGAGGGCAGACTGGCGCGTGATCGCCATGCAAAATTGCCTTCCCCCCGTCGTTACCTCTCTGGACCCGCCCGCACCAAATCCCCCAATCCCGACATCAACTCCAGTGCAATGTCCGCATCCTACGAAGAATCGGGCAGCGCCCCCATATCGTCAATGCGACGGCCTCGTGCAAGCACAAGTCCACATTTGCCATCACTTGTTGATGACCATCAGGTCTGGTTTGATGATCCTCGGTTCGATGGGAGCTTTCCAAGTCGTGTCCTACCATTCCTATACCTCGGGAACCTGTGTGTACCATTGCCGCCTCCATGCATCATGTCACTTACATGGCAACTATTTTGCGCAGAAATCACGCATCAAATGCCTATATGCTTCACGCCCTCGGTATCACGCACGTGGTCTCGGTCGGAGAGTGTGCACTCATTCCTCCTCCCGAGTGCCCTGCTGGAATGGCGACGCAGGGTACGACAAAACAGTCGAGCGCTGTCGGAACGGGTTCGTCGTCAGAACGGCGGGGCAGCCTATACATCGAAGAACGCGAAGGCCGCATAAAGGTTCTCGATATTAAAGGGGTATGCGACGACGGCATCGACACACTCGAGCCCCAACTGGCTCCGATCTGTGAGTGGATTGATCCGGGCGCGCGAGCAAGGTGGAAAAGTACTCGTGCATTGTCGGGTAGGCGTATCGCGCAGCGCGACAGTCACAATCGCATACGTCATGAAGCACCTTGGAATCTCCCTCGTCGAGGCGTACCTCGTTGTACGCTCGCGCCGTTTGAGCGTACTAATCCAGCCGAACATGCGCTTGATGTATAATCTCTGTGGTTGGGAAGTGAAGCTCGCGACTGAGCGTGCGGCGGATGACTCGGAGCGCCTGCGCACCGAACTAGCTCGTGGCGTCAACTGGCCCTACCTTGCACGCGAGGTGCACCTCCTCAACGAGAAATACCTGCATATGTGAGGAGTCCAGAGAGCCACGCGGATAGTCACCGTTCAGTCCCCCTTCTTCCCTCTCTCCACCCATCCTCTACTTATGTTTCTCTTTGTCCGGTTCTTTTGTCTCGACCCCCGTCCCCGATATGTGTACCATGCGTTTAGTATTCCAGTCGCTACCTATCTCCTCTTCTGCACCCCTGCATTTGCATTGCCCAAAATTCTCCCACCTCTACCCTCGTCTCCAATTCTCATAGCCATTCATGAACATAATCATCCATCCCCCTACTTTGCCCAGTCTCATACCAACCAACCAACCCCCCCCTCCATGTACGATGATGACGACGACGACGACTCCCGTGTTGTACGTCTACTTAGCAGTGTATACTTTTTGTTATCGGCTGTACAGCATTTGTGATTATGCGTCGTAGTTTTGATAAGTGGCTACTCGCACTGAAAATCTCGAGTTTAATGAGTCAATATTACTGTCCCACAGCGGTTCTTCGAATCGGACAGCACCAGTGGATGCGAGTGGCCGTTCGCAACAGCATCATTCTCAGCCACTATCAAAAGATCCGTATCAAAACGATGAGCTCTACAACACCAGTATCACCCCCAGAACGCGCCGTGGAGCTGCACGCCGCTCTAAGCGACATTCGGGCTCGCATCGCTGCTGCTATATCTGCTAGGAGCTTGCCGGGACTCACACCGAAACTCGTAGCAGTGTCCAAGTACAAGCCCGCAGCAGACATACGTGCATGCTATGACGCAGGGCAGCGTGACTTTGGCGAGAACTACGTCCAGGAGCTCATCGACAAAGCGGCTGCACTGCCACGCGACGTGCGCTGGCATTTTATCGGCACCGTACAGTCGAACAAAGCCAAAACACTCGCCGGTGAGCCTCTCCTGTCTCTCTCCCTCCTTTACTCCTTTCCGGGGAAGGGGAGGGACAAGACGCTGATCGATCGGCAGGCGTGGAGAACTTGTACGCCGTGCAGACGCTCGCGAGCACCAAAGTCGCCGACGCGCTGAACCGGCACCGCGCGGCGACGCACGCCCCGCTGCGCGTGTTCGTGCAGATCAACACGTCCGGGGAGGCCGCGAAGGGCGGGGTAGCGCCGGGGCCAGACGCGGACGAGGGGATGGTACAGCTCGGGACGCACGTCGTTCGCGCGTGTCCACGCCTACGCCTCGTCGGGCTGATGACGATCGGAGCGGCTGGCGCTGGCGATCACGATTTTGCGGTGCTCAGGGAGGCACGCGATCAGCTGGTGCGCGCGTTGCCGGCTGATGGGGTATGGGGCGAGAATACGGAGGAGGGGGAGGGTGGGGAGGGAGCAGCAGGGAGGAGGTTACTGTTGAGTATGGGCATGTCGGACGACTTTGAGTTGGCGTTGGGTGCTGGCTCGGATATCGTCCGCGTTGGGACGGGCATCTTTGGTGCGCGGCCGCAGAAGAAGGGAGGGCCTGACGCTCCTGCCGGGCAGTCGTAGGATAACTAGGTTTATAAACTGTCACCGTCTGTCAGTGACGTCCCTGTCGTTCAGTTGGTCCGACCATAGGATATACCTTAGACTCGCAGCCTTTCTGTATCTTTCACAATAGATGCGGGACGTACTTGCGTTTGAATTTTTCAAATAAAAAGAATGCCAGGACCGTGGATTGAACACGGGACCTCCAGAATGCATAGTGCTTCAGTCTGTTGCTCTCCCAGCTGAGCTACCCCGGCGTGCAAACAAAGCGCCTCCAGTTATTACTCGTGCCAGGACTGCTCCATCACAGACCCAATTCGGCGCGTGGTACCAATTTCCCTGTCTAACGCTTCGACGTCGCCGAGCGCGTGTATTGACCTTCGGACTCGTGAATATCAGGAAGCACTGGCGTACCAAAGTAGTACACGAACCAAGCTATGCTACTACTCTCGTGTGTTTCCCCCAAATTTCCATGCCCCAATCCGTGATCAAGAATCCTCGCTGAACGCGTAACGTGTTGGGGAACGCTGTAACAACAAGTCAGGTAATGTGTTTGCCGTGTGCGTAAGGGGTGAGGGGATTGGGCTGAAGACTTTGCAGACACACCTTGTGCCGCACGGCAAGTCTTGGTGGGGCCTGCACACCAGTTCGGTTCGTGTCCTCTGTAAGAAGAAACTACCTGAAACCTACTCTTAGTATGGCCGCGAGGGTGCTCCAACAATTAACTTGGTTAGATCTGGCGATGTTCGTTCCTTCGGTCTTTCTGCCCACTTTTCCATTTTCGTATGGTTTCGCCGTCTGCAGGCCTTGCATACAGTATACTCCTCTTGGCTCCAACAATAATTAGGGGTGCACCCGCATGACTCGTGTATGAAGTGCTATCTCTCCATGCTGTGGCGTTTCTGCGCTCTTCCATACCCCCGCGGTCCTGTTCGCTCCGCTGGGGTTGTATCACCTCCCAGCGTGATATGAGTCCGCTAATCGCTGGTTTATTCATGCCGCTATCACATTCTCATTTCCGACTGATGGCCTCACTCTCCCCCCCCAGCTACCGCATGTTTTCTGATGTTCAGTTCGTTTGGAGTCTAGCTCGGTTTTCCCCCAATTTCTAGCACATTCCTCATAGCTTACCCTGAAAGGGCCATCGTTTTCGTCGAATATCCAAACATGGCTGGCGATTGACAAAGACCGAGGTCATATATCCATCAACTTGGAGTCGCGGAGCCACGGAGATGAAACTTTTCCAAATTCCTCGAGATCACGTTGCGTTTGGCTTCATTTTACGTGGAATCGTCGATGGCCGTCAATGCATTGTCCACTGAATGCATACATTCCCCGCCAACGCCTTTTCTTGCAGGTCGAGACCCGACTATAGCAAACCACCAACTTCGACCTCTAGGTCTGGGCTCCTCCGCCGCCCTGTGTACTGTGAGTTTTTTGGTCTGCCTGGGCTCTCGGTAGCCCATTTTCCGAAAAACCGTCTCAATAAAGCAGGTTGTGGCTATAGTATCCTATCGGAATGGCTCCAGAGATCTTCGCTCGTCGTCAAGTCATTTGCGTCTTGCACCAGCGCTTTCGCCTACAAATAGACTCGGGGCCTTGTTTCTGCGACCCTTTTTGGGTTCACTGTCCATAATAAACACTTCGCAACAATCTCTGGCTATTGAGCTTGTTTTTCTAATCGGGTCCAAGCATCGGTATTTCTCCATTCTAAGCTTTCTGGGGAACAATGGAACGAAATAACTCGATACAGCAGGGGAAGTGTGAAAGTTTACTACGTTATTTTGCGGCAATCGCCGCATACCTTGGTTCTCAATGCGATGAGAAAAGTGATGTCCGTGATAGTCTTACCCTATGTACCACGCCCCGCCAACGTGGCCATCTCACACTACCCTTTCAGAACAACGTTTTCCCCTCATTTTCCCACCTACTTCAACCAGCTGTTGCCCTCGTCGATGTATCCTTACTGCCCCCTACTCCTACACCAGAGCTTGAGGCTCTAGCCCACAGAGTTCCGCTAACGTTATTTTTTACCGATTGGACGCCATGTCTTCTGAGCCGTACCAAGACTCTGGCGCGCACCGTATCAAGCGCAAGCCACCACCACCATTTCCGTACTCAGCGCGCTACCCCGAGCCCGACCCAACCGACCCTTTTGCCCCGCTTTCCGTCCTCCGTGATCGTACCGCGACTCTCACAAACTCAGCATACGAGTCTCCCATTGCCGTACTTCAGGACCCAGCACCTGGGGCCTCCAAGGTGCATGATCTCGCGACCTTCATTGTGCACCAGCGAAAGAACGCTACTTCTCCTGGTCTCCAGTTTGGAGAGAACCGCTGGTTAGGACATGCATCCCAACTACGCAAAGGGGCTTCTTTGGGCCTTGGACTACACGAAAACTCGTCAAGCGAAGCCCCTACGACGAACGCGATCGCTTTAACGACGCCGCGCCCGGGTGCGAGAGAGACACGGCGACGCGAGTCGCGGCGTCGCTCACAATCGGTGTTTGCGCTGCGCTCGGGCGCGTTTTCCTTCTGGGAATCGCGGGGCGCTCTAGAACCCCAGTCCAACGTGGACTCGTCTGTCAGCCGACGGCACTCGCTGCTGCCGTACGACAGCAGTACGAGTGTGCTTACATCCTCTTCGACTTCATCGGGGGAGTCTACACATGGAGTACGGCAGGCAAGTAAGGCCTCCGTACGACCGCGCTCATGCAGCAGTTCGTTCGTGACCGCAGCATTACTTGATGGTGTTCCAGAGTTCTCAAGCGACGCAGTGCCGGTACACAAGAGCATGCATGTCATGCAAGTCGACCTGCCTACGCCTCAGGTTGTAGAGGAACGCTCAGAATGCCCTCCTTCGCGTACCCTCTCTCCCCTACCAGTTCCTCGAGAAACGTACTCCATCAGAATCATCGATTAGCTCTTGGTCCCGCGACTTGGCTTTTTACTCTGCTACTTCACGCCCACAGACCCCCAGTTCAATTCAGAGCAGCCGTCCCACCTCCTTGCCGGCATCTGTCGCCCTCACACTTCCTTTTGCACCTGTCGCCCTCCCACCTGCATCCCCGCCACTCTTCACCACTCCATCCCAGACATCTTCCTCCCACCAAAACGCTCCTACAGTCGCAACCTCTCTCCCACCCAGTATCTCGAACTCCCGTCGCGTGTCTACGCCACCGGAAAACCTAGATGCTTTACCTCTGCAGTTGAACTTCCGTTTCCCGAAACAGCAGCGATGTGTCGAATCAGAGCCCGAGTCTGTCGAGCGTGAGAACGGGCGCTTCGCCCGGCTACGTGCACTCACATCAACGGGATCCCAAAGGCAAAGAATCAGCGCTTCATCGTCGCTGCGCAGCACACTGCAGGCTGCTGCCGATGCCGCAGACAGGCTTGCTTCTCAAGACGCTTCTATTCACGCACTCCCCCCGGCCCCCGCTCCTGCAGTCACGCAAGCACAAGCCATCGTGGCCGAGAACTTGGTGACGTCACCCGTTGCCGAGACTGCTCCTGAATGGAAGGAACGCGAGGTGGACCAACGCGTACAAGTGCAGCCAGGGAGCCAGGCCTGTGCTGCCGAGCGGCATAGCCGCGCAGCCTCCCCTGTTCCGCATCAAAATGTCGACAACGTCCCGTCTGCGTCGCGTAATCAGAGCGTCGCCAGCGCGAGACCCACACCTTCAAAGCCTGTTCCCAAGCCAGAACCAGAATCCACGCCTGCGTTGAAGCACCGTTCATTATCTCGGAGCTCCCAAAGATGTTCATCGAGGCGCAGTACCTCGACACCATTGCCTATATCCCGTCCTCTACCGAGCCCGCCCTCTGTCACTGCACATCCAAATCCGGAGCCAGTCGCGAAGTCCCCACCTACCCCTCCCCCGCGTGCGAATGGCCACGGACTGACGCGCACGCAAGTTCAGCACGCAGCTTCGACATCCACACACAGCATCGTCCACGCAGGCGCCGTCCGCGACGTCACACACCGGCCTTCCTGCAGGCGCAGCAGCCCCACGTGCACCCTGTGCGCTTCCACCTGCTCCACAATCTGCTCACCCCTTTCCGCCAGCCCAAACGAGCAACCTGCCGCCGCCACCACCACCTCCACGCGCCGCACATACCATCCCCCTGCCGTCGCGCATGGCGCACGCGTCGGCCTCGAGCGTCGTACAGTCGGCATCTTCGAGTTCGTCGCACGTAGACAACATGTCAACGGCATCGGCGCCTCAACTGCGGCGCCGCGACGCGTCCCCCTCGTCGTCGTCGCATGGCCGGCATAGTCCTCACATATCTGAGAGACATCACCAACACCACCACGGCCATCATCCTTATCATCTTGCGCACCCACGCTCGCTATCGGAGCCAGGACCATCGGGAATGCTGAGCTCGACGCAGCTCGCACATGCCGCGCGAATGCAGGTCGTGCGTGAGAACGGCGTGCGCGTGCAGTTCGGAGAGTTATGGCGCACACAACGCACGGTGGTGATCTTCATCCGGCACTTCTGGTACGCACGCATCCTCATCTTTTTAATTCCCCTGGGGTCGCTAAACTAAAACATCATACAGGTGCCCGTTGTGTCAGGACTACCTTACGTCGCTCATGCGCGACGGAGACCACGCCGCGCTCTCGCGCTCCGGCGTGCGCCTCATCGTGATCGGATGTGGGTCGTATGGGCTCATCCGCTCCTATCGCCGTGCGTGTCCCTGAAACTACCTGAAACGTACTGATAACGAACGTCTCTCACACCGACAGAGATCTTCCGCCTACCCTACGAGCTCTACGTCGACGCGTCGCCAGGCCAGGCGCTCTACCGCGCGCTCGGCATGGGCCAAGCCCCGTCCGGCGCACACAAGACGCGCCCCGCAACCGAGGGCAGCTCGACAGGATCGTACGTGCGACACGGCGCCATGAGCGGGCTCGCGATGATCGTCGCGAACGCCGTGCGCGTCGGGATGCCCGTGTGGGAACGGGGTGGGGACGCGGCGCAGCTCGGGGGCGAGTTCGTGCTTGGGCCGGGGTACGTGGCGGAACCCTAATATAATTTTTCTCCCCTTTTCTTGACCCGATCTCCAGGCTGAGCTGCACGTATGCGCACCGGATGCAGAGCACGGCGGGCCATGCGCCGATCGTGGACGTCCTCGCGGCGGCGGGCGTGCGGCCCACGCGGAAGCACGCAGGCGGGCCCGTCGCCCCCGCGTCGTCGGCGTCAGCGATGCAGAGCGCTGGCGCCGGGACTCTGTCGACGCGGCCGAATATCAGTCTGCCCCTTGAGCGTGGGCGCGAGGCCAAGGTACTTTCCGTTGTACGGGAGGAGGCGTGTGGTTCGTGCGGAACGTGCGAGGGATGCGCAGAGGCGCTCAACATTGATCTGGAGTCTACGGCGTCGGGCGAGTGGAGCATGGTCGTGACGGGGAACACGCGCTCCATGCGCTGAGACGATATTATTTTGACGGGCTTGCCGGTCAAGTCAGGTTTGTTTTGGGAGCTGCGTCGGGATCAGAGTATCTTATCATATGAGCGCCTGAGCGAACGGACGACCTGCCTTTTGGTTAATGTGGTAATATGTGTAGTTATTTTTTTTATCACTCGCGAGATTGTTGATGATAGCATTGCTCGCATAAGTTGGTAGATGCAGTGTACAAAATACAGGTATTGATGATGCACGACAACTCCGAAGATGAGACAGTGACAAGAACCCAGGTGTTGAGAGGCGGCGACGAGTGGGGTCTTATGCCCAATTGTCGATAAGCGCGTCGCGCATCTCGCCGACGACAGCACCTGCATTCTGTCCTTGGAGTTCTGCGGAAGAGGTAAGAGAAGAAGAAAAAAGAGGGGGGATGCGCACTAAATGTCGCTTCAATGACACTGATCTCCGTCGCGGTGGTGTCGAGACCAGGTGAACGCGCACCAGTCATTGACGACCAGGCCGGCGCCAATAACGTCGGACCCTCTATTGACAGTACCAGCCTTATAGCAAACCATCAACAACGCGATCGCAGGAGGAAGGGGGGAGAGTAGGACGGACCACTAGTGGGACCTGTAAAAGACTAGAAAGCTCGTCCTGGTCTTGGACAGAAGTCTTGGGATGGACGAGGCCTCCCTGGTTCGTGATCGCGCAGTACGAACCGACGAGGACGTTTTCGGCGATGGTCTGGCGGAAGACCTCGACCTTAAGGACGTCCGCGATTATCTCCTCCGTCTCGCGATCGACGTCGGGATGCACGAGCGCGACGTGGTCGTTGCACGCGATGACGTTGCCGAGCGCGGAGAGGCGTTCTTCGACGCGCTGGAGGGCGACGGCGTCCGGAAGGGCATTGCGGAGGTGCTGGAGCTCCTGGTCGGTCGTCGATGACGGCACGAGGAGCCCGTGGCGGTTACCGGCGGTGAGACGGCCGATGATGCGCGTGCCGCCGATGGAGGTGTGCACGACGGGGATGATCTCGCTGAGCTCTGCCTCGAATGCGGAGTAGAAATTGGTGCTGCCCTGGATGGCGACGAGGCAGTACGAGTTCGTGAGCTTGGAGAACACGCCGATATCGCTGCTGTTTTCGAATTGGAGACCTGTACAGTGGGTTAAGTTTTTTTTGAGAAAACGTCGACAGTGAACGTACGAGTCGCCATGTTGACGAGGACAAGCGAAGGGTTTGGGTTGAGAGGGGAAGAGGAGGAACTCGGAAGTACAAGTACTTGTGGTTGTCCGGAACCGGAGAGCTTCTTTCGAGTCACCAGCGAGTCATGTTTCTTCGACACAGAAATGTCTGTCGCACTCTGCTGGCTCGGCGCTACGTCCAGTCATCGCCATCTTCGGTGACAGCAGTCGAGAAGATATTACTGGATACTATCAAGGTCTGTCTGAATGGCTGTCCGTCTTTTGTCTGACAACTTTGGACACAGGCAAATGGACCCGTGTCCTACGCGACGTACATGCAACACTGCTTGTCTCACCCCACGGAAGGCTACTACATGAACCCCGAGAACGCCGTGATTGGTGCCCGGGGTGACTTTATTACCAGCCCAGAGATCAGCCAGGCATTTGGTGAGGCGCGTGGACCCCTTCTTGGGCTTGACCAACGACGATAATGAACCGTCCGGTGAACGCGTAGCTCTTGGGTATATGGTTACTGTCACAATATCTCAGCACCGGTGTGAAGCACGACATTCAGCTCGTCGAACTTGGACCAGGGAAAGGCACGCTCATGGATGACATTCTCCGGGTGCGCAAGCCCCCCATTTATGTGCGCCTTGCGTTTACCAGACGGAACTTAACAGACTTTGTCGCAAATGCCTCAATCTCGCGCTTTCATCAAACACGTCCACCTTGTGGAGTCAAGTCTGTCCCTCCGCACTGTACAGCAGAAGAAACTAGAGCCGTGGGACGGCAAAAACGGCCTGAAAATACATTGGCACGACTCGATTGATGACGTCCCTGCGGCAAACGGCATTTACACAATGCTAGTGGCACACGAATTCTTTGATGCGCTCCCATTCCATCTTATCGAAGTATGTGGGTCCGATCTATATTGACCGTGAAATGACATCCTCATATTGTTAGAAAACACACCAAGGTTGGAAAGAGGTCTTGATCACCTCCGCCCGCGACCCGGCTGCCAAAACTATCCTCAGGCCATCCTCGCCTTCGCCCTTAGCCCCAGCCACACCTTCCCTTGACCTGTCGGCGTCATCACTAAAAACGCGTTTTCGCCCTGTCCTAGCAGCGGAACCTACCCCAGTCTCAACGCTCCTCGGCGCTTCTTCACCACGCTTCGCGTCCCTCCCAATCGGCGCGCGCATCGAAGTCTCTGCGGCCTCCTTCCAAACTGCGCGCAAGCTC
The DNA here is from genome assembly GCA_021524915.1 of Lactarius akahatsu. Taxonomy (NCBI): domain Eukaryota; kingdom Fungi; phylum Basidiomycota; class Agaricomycetes; order Russulales; family Russulaceae; genus Lactarius; species Lactarius akahatsu. The sequence goes on from JAKELL010000031.1 coordinate 85,964, forward strand.
GGCACGCTGGTCTCGCAGGGTGCGGGGGGCAGCGCTCTGGTCGTAGATTACGGAGCCGACCACGCCGTCGGCAACTCATTCCGCGTACGCGATTCCACACTCTCCTGCTTGCTTTTAATCACTCGCTTCCTCCCAGGCTTTCAAGGGACACGCACTTGCGGACCCATTCGACCGCCCGGGACAGGCAGACCTCACCGCCAACGTCGACTTTGCGTACCTGGCCGAGGCGCTCAAGGGCACCAGTTACGTCTTTCTTCGGCCCCCTCCATAAAAACTGAGCTCATTCGATAACAAAAAACAGCGACGGCGCACGGCCCGCTATCCCAGCGCGCCTTCCTCCTCCACATGGGCATCGGCACGCGCGTCGGCGCGCTACAGCGCGCAGCGGCATCCCCTGCGCGCGCGGACGCGCTCACTGAGGCTGCCGCGCGGCTCGTGGACCCCGCGGGGATGGGCAGGGAGTATAAGGTGATGGGCGTGACGGGTGGCGCGACGGCGGCGGCAGATGCAGACGGGGTGTGGCCGTTCGTCGCGGGCGAGATACGCGAAGAGGAGGCGGTGGTGGCGGCAGCGGCCACGCCCGCGCAGAATCAGGCCCGGGATGCTCAGGCCACTCCGTAGCCGCTCAGTATAGTTTGCGTGCAATCATACCCGATCGACCTGCAACCGACATTCGGCTTGATCCGGCTGCTCTCGGTCGTAGGGGCCCGTCTTGGGAATGGCTCAGACGATTCCTGCGAGACTTATCTTATCAACACGTAAAGGCAATGCCGATGCCCCGCGTCGGGGGACGTAATACGGGCAGAGTCATCTCGTTCAGGCCATGGCGCAACACCCCCGGCCAGCAGTCGAAGCGTATTCGAGTTTGGTACAGTGACTACTGTCGTACGCATGGGTCGGCGAATCGCATTGTGCCTAGCCCATGGTGGGAATATGATCCTGCATGTTTCATTGTCAATTGTGTGAGAGAAAAGGCAAGTGCACATGGGATTCCCGACCCGCTATACGGCGCATGATAGTGATAGTGGTCCACCGTACGTCTGCTACAGCACATGTATTACTATCGAAGAAAACGTAAAACAAAAAAGGGCCCGCCTGGGGCGCTTATAATAATAAATGGAACACACGAGTTCGAGGAAAGCGCACTACCTACAAAATACAGATCTGAGGGACGCGTGTATGTGTCATGAGGCCATGCGGTGAATGGATGATATGGTACGATTACACTGATTGATTGTGATAAACTAAACTTCGTGACGGTAGGCGGCCTTCCCTTTTTTTGAGTCCTACAGTCGTGTCCCAAGTCTTGAAGGGCGACCGACTAATGGAGCGGAATGATGATGGGACCCCCAACACGCGTCGGGATAGTGACCCACGCAGGTTCTGCTGTGTCTGTGCCCGCGGGGGTCGGCGCGATCGAGGGCCGTGGTGGCGCGCCGGCAGAAAGGGACGTCTTTATCGTCTTGTGGAAATTGTTGTTCGCTACAGTCATATTTAGTCAAAGCGAACACGTAGACTGGGATTCGTAAAACTGACCGACTGCCAGAGACGCCTCCCAGAGCATGACACCACCGAACGAGGACCAGGTTTTCTGCGCGTGCTTTGCGTAGTTCGCTAGCGTGCCCACGTCGACGTACCCCATGCCCGCAGCATCCTTGCTCGCAGGCGCGCCGATGTAGACTTTTATGTCCTTGTTCGCAGATACGGTCTTCGCCCAGTGGTCCCTGCACGCACCAGAGTCAGCCCCATGAGCGCGGCGCGCCACGTCAGACGATTCGCTCACCATGTGGCAAAGTTGTACTCCTGGGAAAACAGTCATACTCAGCACGTGACACCCATACAATCAAATGAAACCACCTTTGGCTGGTCCAGGCCGCAAAAGTTATTATCTGTAATAAAATGCAGTTTAGGACGAGAGAGAGAGAGAGAGAGAGAGAGAAGGCGCACAGAATTGGACGTAGACGGCGTCGAACGGTGCTGCGTTCAGTGCGTCGCCGATGTTTGCGTCCGGGAATGGACATTGGGGCGCAGCGGTGACGAAGAACTGCTTTTTGGCACCTTTTGCGCGTGCACGGATCTGCTTTACGAACGCAGCGTATCCCGAAGGCGATCCCTGCTCGATATCAAGATCGACCCTGTGGACGCACGCACGTATCAACAACAAGTGAAGTGAGGGCAAGCGGGTTGCGCTTACCCGTCCAGCACGGCACCGCCAAACGGGCGTGGGGCACCCGAGCCGCCCAAGAACGAATTCCATATCTGATCCGCGAACGACTGTGCCTGTGAGTCGGAAGAGAACCCAACCTTTGAGTCTGCGCCGCCGAGGCTGAGCGTGACGATCTTCCCGTTCTTCTGGCACGCCTCGATCTGGGGTGCCATGAAGGAGCAGTCCGCGAGGCTGGTCCCGCCGAACACAGCGTTGCCAGACGCGCTGCATGTCTTTGCTTCCGTAAGTACGATTCTTTCGAAGCGTCTGAAAAGACGAGAATACACACATTCGCGAGATTGATTTCCGGCTGACCGCCTTGACCACGGAACACGTCCAGGAACGCGATGATGACGTTATCTATGGCGCTGTCCTGGCAATAAGCAGAGAGATCCTGTTGCTTTCCTGAACCATCCTGTCCCCAATATCTGGTCGTCGTCAGTATTGGCACGGAGTTTTCTGTGGGGAAGCATGTCCGACATACACAGCAAGCTGTAGGGACAATTAACCTACACCCTCTGAGATCGAGGACAGAGATACGCACGTTGTCGTTCCTCGTGATATTATACGCAGGGACTGTGGCTGGCGGCGGGACAGAGAGGGCAGGTACGGCAAATGCCAGAAGGAGCAAACCAAAGGGGCCGAGGACCGTCATGCTTGACCAGAGGCGTGGTACAAAGCAGCAGGGACGTTTGACACAGGCAAGGGTCCTCAAAGGGGAGCATCCCTATGAGTCTACTCTTATAACGATAGAACATACATAGCAGCCCTGGGAATCGCCCATTGGACCCTGTCCCGGTTAGCCTTGTCTGGTCCCAACACGGAAAACCAATAGCAAAAGTTACGAATGGTACGCGAGATGTCATCAATAAAAAGCACGATGTGCTGGCAGGGGTGCGCAGCACGGCGAATGGCCGGAGCTGGAGGAAAGAATGACGGTTCATGTGTATGAGGACACGATTGGGCGCTTGTCCGCTTTTCGAAGCCCGGCAGCGAGACGGCCCGAGATAGATTCTCACCCGACACGCATGGGCGCACATGGGTCTGTCCGGAGGCAAGCCTGAATTCACAGAGAGGTGACTTGTAGCGTCTGATTGACATCCAAGGACCCCCGATTGGATATGTTCGTAATTATGGGCGCTGGAATACCGTGATTCGATGCCCACAGGCGTGTGGTCGAAGTTCGCATCGTCTCGTGTCGAAGACAAGTGTGCAATCGCCAAACCGAAATAATAGCAAAAAGTACGCATGGCACCTCAGGACCACGCATGGGGATACCGCCAAAAGTTCGTTCCAGCCAAAGATCCCGAAGCCTAAGCCCTGAGGTCAGCACGGAGACCAAGTGGGAACCTGACGCGAGTGACGCGACTCGGAGATTCTGATCTCAGGCTCATATGAAGCTCGGGAATGGGAATAAATCAACCTTGAATTCAACCGGCGGCATCACCGCTAACGGTCACGTGAGATTTCCATACAACGTTCCCAATTTGTTGTCCGCCATGGTATGGATTCACCACCGTGGCACGCTGGCGAATCTAGGGCCTTTCGAGGTGAAACTGTTTAACGTTTAACCTCTCTTCTTACCCTGCTGCTGGGTCATTTGTATACAGACACGGACGCTCACTGAGTTGGACAAAGGAATGGTGGAACTAGTACCGGACTCGGTAGAGCAACCAACTTTCCGCGAGAGGGATCTCAGGGGTATCGATCGTTGTCTATGCACATACGGAACCGAGCCTAGCGACGAGAGCTGTTCTTGAAAGTTCTCTGTACATCACTTCAAGGTACGTAGACTTATTCTAATTACTGCGGCCTCTGGCTTCCCAAAATGAAAGATAATTAAGTCTAGAGAGGATCGATCGGTCCGTTCTGAATAGCCAGTAATGAAGATTCCATTCTAGCACCTATTGTCTGACATAGCGAGTTACCGACCGCGGCGGTCCTTCTGGGCACGTCGATAACCAAAATCCCATCATCGCCAAAGCGTGCCCGCACGGCTCCCAGATCGACCTCTTTCGGAGGCAAAGCAACGTGCCACTCATAATGACCTGCGAAAATCAGCACAATGAATTTGGTAGCTCCGTAAAGCCACTCACAATCGTGTTCCAGATGCCACGCGTCCGCGACCACCGCAAGCCGCCCCCCGCGCCGCGCAGAGAGTGTGATCATCTCCGGCGCGAGCGGCGCGCCGCCCGGGCGCGGCAGCACGATCGACACCGTATGCGTGGTGTCCGAGCTCACGATGCGTGCAGGTGGCACGTTGTGTCCCAGCGCCGCACGGCGCACGTGCGCGAGTGGCGATTCTGGGCGCGGCGGTGCCGTCGGCTGCTGCACAGGGGGAACGCCTTTCTTCCGTCGTCTCCATGGAAACGGGGTGCGACACACACCGCTTCGCTGGGTTGCGGATGGAGGAAGGCTGCTGCTGCTGCGTTTGGGGCCAGGGCACGGCTGCTGCGGGGTTCGCACGGGATCCAGGCACGCGGACGGTCGAGGGCCAATGGACCTTCTTTGTCGCTTTGCAGGCCGCCCGCGTCGACGCTGCTGGTGCGGGCATAAGAGAAAGGTCTTCACGTCGCATGCTCATCTTGCCCCAAGTCCTGCTCAGGCCGTGGAGCCGCACCGGAGTGGTCACCGCGCGGGGGCGGACGCCAATGATGAAATGGTGATTAGAAGAAGACGCGGCAAGGAACATCTTGGTTTGGAGGTGCAACAAGTTCAAGGTCTGCCCACGTTCGTACCTCATCATACGGTGATATATGCGGACAGTTCTAGAACAGACTGGTGGCGCGCTGCCCGCCGGGCTTGCAGTACAGATTCGGTCTAAGTCCACTTGCCGGTCGACGTTACGATCTTCAAACCAAGGATGGCAACTTAGCGTGTAGTCTGAAACTGACGTCAGCCTACGCGTATGAAGCTGTTTTTCCGCTCGGCTCGAAGCCTATGCACAAGGGAGGAATAGTCCATATTCATAAAACGATAGTTGTAGCTAGTATACATGAAGCTTAAGCCGTATCATTGATATAACAAGCCTTACTTTACCAGACAAGTCGATCGACATAACCCACTCTACTAGGTATCGTGAAGCATATGCGCAATTGAAATTGGGTATAGCGTGACTCGCTTTTGGTTTACCGCCTCTCACGGACGAAGAAGTGTAGTACAACAAAGCTCGAGGCCGTGAACGTGACAAAGAAAATGCCCAGCAACACGATGTTCGGCCACCAGAACGATTGCGCGCGCAGCCCGAACGTAGAGAGGATAGTTGCCGCCGGGACGTCGAGCTCAACTCCGAACTGAGTCGCACACGTGCGTCAGATTAATTCGACGCAAGGAACGGAAAGGGTACTAACTTTGTCTTCCTTGAGTTGCAGGAAGCGAAGCTCGTTGACGGCGAGTGCCTCAAATGCAGCGTGGAAGAACGAGACGGTATGCAACCACTGTAACCAAGGCTTAACCTTCGAGCGATTGATCAAGAGACCAGTGAATAGCAAGCTGTGGAACAAGAAATCTCAGTAACCCCATGGCATCTTGCGTGAGTGTCAAGCGCTCACTTGAACAACATGACCATCGTGCCAATCAGACTGGCGACGCTCGTATTCGCACATGCGATGGAGATGAGCAGAATCACGCTTGCCGTGGTCAGGTTGAAAAGCACAAGCGTGAGTATAAACTTCCAGAAAGCTGTCACTGTCGGAACGAAGCCGACCAGTCCATAGACGATGCCTCCGAAGAGCAACGGCGGCACAACGCGCAGCGGAAGGATATCAAATAGGATCTAGACGGATAATGTTGCCGTGGTGTCATAGAATAGGATGAAATAGGCATACCTTGGACGTGAAGTAGGTGAAAGAGGAGTAATATCCATTTGATCTTGTTGGCGGTGTGCGTTAGAAAGGGTACAATGACGGTTAGGGTTCTGAGGCCGTACCTTTCCCGCATGAAAAGGATACGCTCGTTGGCGAATAGCCCAAGACTCGACAAGCACGAAAAACCGAACAGGGCCAAGGTGAAGAAAAACACGCCTGCGAAACAAGCGTCAATCCAATACATCGCAGTAGTGACAGGGAATGCTCACCCTAATCTATTTTGGAATCCACCGATGTCGTTCGACACGTTATGGTAGAACAGTCCACAGAGCACTAGATGTAGATAGATTCAACAACCAAACCAGAACACGGCACAGACGACAACCCACGAGCTGCAGCAATCGATGCCGAATACTGGAAAGTCAAAAGCGCTGGGTCGCGATACATATTCTTGAACGCCCGGCCGCTCAGGATCCTGAACTGCGTCGTCCACGTTGCGCGCTTGCGCCCGCGCAGCAGCGTGCTCTCGACTACCACGTCCGGCAACTCGTCGCTACCTTCAGGACCCTGTGCGGGCTGCGCGACGGAACGGATGTCCTCACGGACACCCGCCGCGATATCGCTTGTAGCGTATGCATCGACGAGCGCAGAGATGTGAGGCATAAGCTGCGGCCCTGAGTCGCTGCCGTGTGTGGTGCTGAGCGAGACCACTTCGAGGAATTGCGAGGTCTTGCGCCGCAGGAAGCTTTCGCCATTTCCGTTACCGTCGCCATCGCCGTGTCGCCGTACTTGCAGCTCGGTTTCGTCGTCGGCGGAAGAGGACGACTGACCGCCGCTGGAGACGTGTGCCTCATGACGTGGAGGAAGGAGGGCTTGTTCTTCATCGCGTAAAGAGGCAGACGCTGTTACTTCACCGCTTGGCGAGATCACACCAGTCGAGGTATTTCCAGACCCTTTTGACTCCTTCTCGACGGATGCGGTGAGGTCAACTGCATGGGATCGTAAGTAGATGGCGTTGCTGCGTGGAGGCAGATATGCGTACTGAGGTAATCCGCGATATTAAATCCTGGAGGGCAATGCTGTCCGACGGAATCGAAATAGGACTGGCACTTCCCAAATTCACCGGCATACACGAGGCGTCCCTGTGCGAGAAGCACGAGCTGATCGAAAAGAGCAACTATGTTACTACGTGGTTGATGAATCGTGAAGACCACAGTGCGGTTGTAGTTGCGCGCGAGTGAGACGAGGCTCTCAACAACGTTGAAGGCGTTGTACGCGTCTAGGCCTGCAAGTGCGTTGTAAAGAAGAATCTTTGTTATCCCATCTACGAAACGTACCGCTAGTGGGCTCATCAAGGAACAGGATAGATGGGCTAGTTACGAGTTCGCACGCAATTGAGACGCGTCGCTTCTCTCCTCCAGAGATAGAGCGATGACCTAGGAGAGTTCAATCGACGCGTGTCAAAAGATCGAACACACGCGCACCAGAGTCTCCAATTCTGGAATCTTTGATACCGAGTATACCTAGTTCGTTCATTGTCTCCAGCGTTCTGAACCGTTTTGCCTCGATGCTCATATCCCTTGGCAGCCTCAACAACGCAGAATACAGGACAGTCTCATAGACGGTGAGGGTACTCATGAGCGTATCTTCCTGGTCCACGAAGCCGATGACTTTTCTGAAGTCTGCGTCGGATACTTCACGACCGTTGACAAGAGTCGTCCCTCCAACCAGACCGCGCTTGCGCTTGCGCGCGAGGATGTCAAGGAAGGTTGACTTTCCAGCGCCGGACGCGCCCATGATCGCGAGAACCTGACCCGGACGCACGGAGCCGGTGATGCCCTCAAGGATTGGTCGGCCGTTAAGGGTGTAAGAAATGTTCGAGAAATGAAGTGTCGCTGGGACGTGATCGGCCATTAGCTGTGCAACCTCCGCATCTGGAAGGCGGATAGCGCCAATGTCGGACTTCCGCGCACGACCAGCGTACCAGAGCACTGAAAGGTGTTATTGGACGAAAACGGTCGACAACAGCACATACCCGCTGATATCAAAACTGCGGTCAACCCGGCTCCGGCCACGCTTAACGCAATCCACTGCGTGTTGTTTGGTTTGGGTGGTCTCTGAAATAAAACCATCAACGCAAGAATCAAGTAAGGAAAACCTAGAGACGCACGACGTAACCAGGAACTTGACTGTAGTGCAGGCACTCTCCACCTTCGCAAGTCAATGAGATGTGTCGGTCGCCGAAGATGTCGTTGATCAATTGGTTCATCGCTGGCTCCTCGAATTTACATCCGGCGCCCGTCTTGCAGCTAAACGTGGCAGGCCCTTTGATCTCCTCTTTCAAGAAATCTCCAATATCTACCCTTGCTTCAGCACAGCACCAACAACGGGACACTAAGGACGTACCAACGCTACCATCTTCACCGCAAATGAATCTTCCCGGAACGCAGCTACACTTGATCTTTTCGCACACGTATGACGTAGTGTTGTAATCGTATCCTGGGGTTACTTCCGTCTTGCACGAATTGAGTGCGCAGTAAAATGACTCGACCTGGGCGGTCCAAAATTGGAAATCGCACGTTGCCTCCGTTTTGTCGCAGCTGAAGGTGACCTGGGGAGGGCGATCGGGTAACATATCAAGGATTTTGCGGTCTGCGTCGTATGAGTCGTAGGGACTCATAGAGGGTGTGATATATGCGTACTGGTAACATCGCAGAACTGGTGGTTATTGAAGACGGTCTCGCCGCCTTTGTAGCAGGTCATGTTTACCGAGTCCACAGCATCTAAGTTGGTTGTGTTACCGCGAATGGGGAAGTTCGTGCAAGCGTTGTCGATTTGGCAGACTGGAAGTAGGTGTCAGATAACAATGGGGTACAGCGCAATGGGGGACAGACCATTGCAGTTGATTCCTCCCCAGCCTTCCCTGCATTCGCATTCTTTTCCATCCTCACGTAAGTGCCGCTCTCCTCCGTCCGCAAGAGAGTCACATTCTGCGCATCGATGATGAATCCTGAGCGAGTTTCTGAGTTACGTTCGAAAAGGATACATACGTGGTGTCAAACAGTCGATCCCTCCCCACCCAGGCGGGCAATTGCATTGACCATTATATGGATCGCATTCACCGTATTGACCACATGTAAATGCAGGGAGCATGCAGTTGAAGCAAGGAGGACATTTCCCTGACAAAGGTGGTGTAAGGAGGTAACCAGGAGATACGTTGGGAAAGACGGATACCTTTCGGAGGAGCGAGGCTGTCAAACGCCTAATGGTATTAGGGAGCGTGGTCAACCAAAGCGTCCCAGCACACATACGAAGAGACGCACCGATAACCGATAGCTCGAGACGTCATAGTCCGAGCCGTTGCCTCTTCTTGACTTGGCATTGACGGTTAGTGGGAGCAAAAGGGCGACTAGTGTTGCCCATTGCCTGAGGTACATGGTTGAGAGAGGGATAGGGTCCCAAGGCCAGGCGAGTCAAGTGGGAAGAAAAACAGAGAAAGGACCGGGGCTCGGAGGGGTCTACAAGTGACCGGGTCGATGTCGCGTCAACTGAACGGTCCGCTCACGGCTCGAAGCTTGAGCTTGACGCTCAGAGCACGCTCAGAGGCAACGCTCCCAGGAACCCCAACGGTCTCAACCAACAGAGGCAAGCATCAGCGCCCATTTCCCTGCCTTTTCTGATGTTGTTCAGTCCGCAGCCGTCATCACAAATCCGCGATGGGCCTGGTGCTGGACACCCTCATTTTCGCAGTCGCATGGACACATGTTCTGCTGGCTCCTTACACAAAAGTCGAAGAGAGCTTCAACCTTCACGCCACACATGATATTCTTTTCCGTGGTGTTCATCCCAGTGCGCTTCTGGAGGTGAGATTTGGACCCATCGTCATGTGGTCCGTGACACGAACGTGCCCTCACCCTCCAGTTCGACCACAAAGTCTTCCCCGGAGCCGTACCCCGTTCATTTTTGGGAAGCATAATCTTGGCTTGGCTCTCTAACCATGCCGCCCGACTAGCGAATGACCTCTCCCTGATTACTACCAAGTTTGACCTCCAAGTCGTCAGTTCGTATTCTCCTTTCCTTTCCGCCGTGCCACGGGTGACACATACCAGTCCGCCTCGTCCTCGCAAGTATAAATGCACAAGGGCTTTGCTTCCTACGGCGCGCGGTCGCACGTCGTTTTGGGCGCTCGACGTCCGTCTTGTTTGCCCTCATTACCGTGAGCCAGTTCCACCTGCCATTCTGGATGGGACGGACATTGCCCAACATGTTTGCGCTGCCATTGGGTCGGTTATACGTCTAATAATCAGTCTGGCCATTTCTTCACACCTCCCGTCCATAGTGAACTTTGCGCTATATCAATTATTAGGAAATGGAACCCGGCCGGCGTTTCGCGCGGTGGCGCTACTGACATTTGCTGCAGTGGTGATCCGCGCAGAGCTTGCTGCTCTTCTAGGTTCCTTCGCTATCCAACTTTTGCTAGATGGAAGGATCTCTCTCATCCGTCTCATCAAAGTCGGCCTAATCTCTGGTCTAGTATCCGTTGGTGTGTCACTTTTCTTTCCCCTGCATCTGCACGCGTTCACCCATTCGCAGCTTCCACGGTGCTAATTGACTCGTATTTTTGGGACCAGTGGCCCCTCTGGCCCGAGTTCTTTAGCATCTATTTCAACGTTTATGAGGGCAAGAGCGCTGAGTGGGGTGTTGGTGTCCTCTTCATTCGGTTATTGCGCCATCTCATCCTGCTTAGGTATCTCCGTTCTGGACTTACCTCACGACCTTCCTCCCAAACCTTCTTATGGCGACCGCGCTATTCATCCCCATTGGTTTTATACGAGACGCTCGCGTCCGGGCACTCGTCCAACCCGCTCTTCTCTTCATCCTCCTCATGAGCTTCATCGGGCATAAAGAATGGCGCTTCGTTGTATACGTCGTACCACTATTAAACATCGCTGCCGCGCAAGGTGTACGGGTCCTGTATGTTTTCATCAAGTTGATTACGTCAGAAAGCTGAAACGACGTGGGTAAAATCAGTTTGAACAGACCCAAAGGAAGCATTTGGGGAAGGCTGGCGTTCCTCATGGTGGCGGGCGCTCTCATGCTCAACACAGTTGTCACCATTCTCCTCACACGCGCATCGATGGCCAACTACCCGGGCGGCACCGCTCTCGCGCTGCTTAATGAGCGCTACGCAGACTCCGCATACGGTAAGGCAACACTCCTACCCTCGACATGTACGCAATGTGCCGATCGGCCGACTAATGAACATGTGCGTGTATGCGTGCGCGACACGACAGTGCACGTCCACGTCTCAAACCTCGCCGCGCAGAGTGGCGCCTCGCTCTTCCTCCACACTCACGCGCCGCCTTACCGCGAACGCATTGGCGTCCTTCCGCCCACTGCACCCGCCGTTTACCACCTGTGGGTTTACAACAAGACCGAGGACCTCACGCCGGCCGATATTGCTTACCGCTCCGCATTCACACACGTGATCGCGGAGAGCAGGGACGCGCTACCGATCGGGCGCTGGGAGATCATCGATACCATAGACGGGTTCGAAGGGTGGAAGGTGCATCGTGATATACTAGGCCTTGTAAAGGAAAGAGGCCTGCAAGGATTGTGGGGCGTATTGGAGATGAAGAAGGCGGAAAAACTGTGGATTTTCGAGAAGCGCAGGGAGTAAACCAGTAAAATCTGACGGCGTTCTCTCAACATTTTTTTACCTTGGTTTTGCTCTCGTAAAGGTGAATAATTTTCATATTATACAGCGTAAATTCGTGACCTGAGGGGCGGTTATCCCGGGGTTGTCTCACACTGGCACATTGCAACGCCGTGAAAGAAAAAAACTGGTCACAGGCTTCACGCTCAATGGCTAGTACGAAAGACAGGTCTCTCTTGACTTTGTTGCTCGTATCATACCCTTTAAGCTTTATGATTGACTACTGCAGTAACTTACCTAACTACCAGCACGTTCCGAAAACGTTCCAAGGACGAGGCTATTTTCTTCCCTTTTAGCGACGACGATCAACACACCACCTGTATCTAACAGTCTCGTCAAACTCCGCTCGCTCGGGATGTGCTCTACTCAGGGATTTCCACTCATCGGGTTGACACTTGGAGTCCTTTTGGCAATGCAATCGCAACGCAGCCGCACGCGGCTAAGATGCAGTACGGACTCTGTACTCTCAGTCATATCCAGAACTGCGATATCGGGCGGCTGTACAGTAAGTCCGTCCCCATCGGCTGCAGTTACGTTTTGATTGACAGGTAGGTCTCTGGATAATTCTAAATGGACAAAAGATCAAATGGCTGCTAGAGCGTTACATGATATCTTAGGAGCCTTTGACCTTAAAACGGCTTCGTCTTCCTCACTAGTCAAGAGGACGGAACGCCCTCTTCTTGCTGGCTTCATCGCTTTCCCGACACCTATGTCCACATTCGACCTTAATGTAGATACTGAGGCCCAGGCAAACGTCAAAGACCGTCAGGTTGACGACACAACCGAAAAGCCACGTGGAAACGATAGTGAAACTCAGACCTCAGGTATGTCGGCTGATTGTTCGACGAACCGTCCCTCATATATCTTCTAGCAGAGAACTATGGGGACCCTTCTGGCAAGCTGTGGTCAATGTACCTTATCGAGGCCAAGAAGGAGGACGGCCAGATGGTAAAAAATTGGGCCGAAGATACAAAAGGGGTCCTAGTATTCGTGAGTCCTAAAACCTCATTCTATATTTGTTCCATGCCTAAACCAAAACGTTGAAGACCGGTCTTTTCTCGGCCATTGTCGCCGCCTTTATCACGGAAAGCTACAAGAAGCTGTCACCCGATTCGGGCGATCAGACGGTCGCATTGCTTACCCAGCTCGTCAACCTCTCCACCGGAACATCTGTCGTAGTGCAGAACAAGCCCCCGTTCAAAGCGCCAGCTTCCATTGTCAGGGTCAACGTAATGTGGTTCCTCAGCTTGATCCTCAGCCTGTCCTGCGCGCTCCTCGCGACGCTGGTACAGCAATGGGCCCGAAGGTATCTGGAATATGCGCAGCACCGTGGCGCGCCCCGAAGGCGGGCGCGTATTCGGGCGTACATGTTCGATGGCGTTAAGAAGTTCCACTTGTCCCAAGCCGTCGAGGCGATCCCTCTCCTCCTCCACACCTCCGTTTTCCTCTTCTTCGCCGGTCTCATCGATTTCGTTCTCCCCATCAACGAGGTCGTCGCCTTCTCCGCCCTCGGCTGCGTTGTGGTTTTCGCATTGATATATGCGATATTGACGCTGTTACCGAGCTTGCACTTCAACTGCCCGTACCGCACGCCTCTGTCTGGGATCACATACATCTCACTCCAGCTTTCTGCGTTCAATCTCTTTTCGATTTTCAAGGTGGTCGAGGGCGTATTCCATGGACTCCTGCTGGAGATCAGGCGATGGTGCAATCCGGATGTGCCAGGGTCTTCAAATGTTTGGCCCACCAAGTGGAGAGCGATGCTCGAAGACAAGGCCAGCACGCATTACAAACGGCTCTTACGTGGCCTACGGTGGAGGGTCGAGCTCGGCGCCATGGAAGCACCATCAGAAATTGATGCGAACGCACTCCACTGGACACTTACTACTCTCGACGAAGATAAGGAATTCGAAGACTTCGTCGCACGCATGCCGGGATTCTTCGACTCTCGTGCTTCCCCCAACGCAACTTCGGCTATGCTCTCCCTCATGTCCGAACAGTCAACATCCGAACCCATCCTCGGATCCTGTCTCCGTGAGCTTCTTGAGACGTGCCTACCAGGGGCCTCGCTTCTCACGGAAGAACGACGCAAAAACCGCCTGCGTGTGTGCCTAAAGAGCCTGTGGTCTTGTCTTAGGGCATACAACGAGAAATCGGGGATACCCTTAGCCCCTTATGTCCGCACCACCTTCGCAAGTCCCCAAGTGATTCGCTGGATTCGGACCGAGCAGGACCTCGCTACCCGCTTACTAGGGCGCTGCTTTGGGTCGTTGGTCGTCAAAAAGTTGGCAAATGACATCACCTCACCCTCCCGCACCAGCTTCGCAGCTATTACTGCGGAGATGGCCTGCCTATCGTATCTCCTTGGCGCCACTAGCCAACAAGTGAAGGATTGGCTTGACCAAGACACCATCGATCTCGCAAACGTCATTTCCCTCACATCGGGAGAGATGGATGCGTTGGTCGCTGGTGGGACTAAAGGGGTTCCAACTGATGTAATGGACGTGTTTCAACAGACACTCAGCATCCTCGCAGAAGGGATTGTCCCAAGTCCCGCTGACATGGAGCGGGACCTCCAAGTGGCGCCGTTCCACGAGATATGTTCAAAGTTTGCGAATGCACGAATTCCCGACGTGATCAATGAACGGCTGAGGCATATATCGGAAAGATTGTCCCCCTACGCAGGAGAGGTGAAAATAAGGGTTCCCAGTCCTGAACCGGATTCGGGGACGACATCATCCCCAGGGACGTCCCAGAAATTGCGCGTGCGGATTGAAGGTGTACCAGAAAGTAGTTTTATTGACGGTAACAGCTCAACTCCCACTCCAGACTAGGTAGTTTGTATGATGTCCCGATGCGACGCCTTTCTTGTTTGCTACTACGCACGCCTCCCGGGGTACCTACTTTCATTGATCTCATGTTCGTAGTGTCGCAGAGATTCCGGCGGAAAGCAAGTGTGACAATGTTTTCTCGACATTTCTTACCTCGGGCTTGCTCTCGTAAATGTGAATGAATTTCATATTATACAGCGTAAACTTCGTGAACTGAGTGACGGCTATCGCGGGGTTGTCGCACACTGTAACGCCCAAGTGACGCCCCAAGTGAAAGAAAAAAACTCGGCCACAAGCTTCGAGTTCAGTAGCCAGTATGAAAGACAGGTCCCTCTTGACTTCGTGGCCCGTATCATCACACCCCAATGTTCCATGTGATTGACTGGTCGTTCTGGTGGTCTGATATGGTGCCAACTTACTAACCACCAACACGTTCCGGAAACGTTCCGGGAACGAGGCTGCTAATTTCTCCCCCATTCAAGTTAGACGACGATCGACACACCCACCTGCATCTAACAATAAACTCCGCTCACTCAGGGTGTCTCAAGGATTTCCATTCATCGCGTTGACACTTGGAGTCCTTTTGGCAATGCAACCGCAATGCGGCCGCACTAAATGCAGTACGGGCGGTGCTCTCAACCATATCCAGACTGCGATATCGGGTTAAATCAGATCCGACCAGCTGCGGGTCACGTTTTCATGATTGACAGGTCTCTGGATAATTCCTGTTTAAATGGATAAATGGACAGTTGGCTCCTGGAGGGTTACACGATTTCCTAGGGGCGTTTGACCTTAAAACAACCTTGTCTTTTTCACTAGTCAAGAGGTCGGAACGCCCTTTTCTTCCCGACCCCATCATTATCCCGACGCCTATGTCCCCATCCGACCCCCACGGAGATCCTGAGGCCCAGGTAGACGTCGAAGAGCGTCAGGTTGATGATGCCACCGAGAAACAACGTGGAGACAGTAGTAAAACTCAGGCGTCCGGTATGTGGGCACATTGTTTGGCGAGCCCTCCCTCATATATCTTCTAGCCGAGAACTATGGGGACCCTTCTGGCAAGCTGTGGTCGATGTACCTTACTGAGGCCAAGAAGGAGGATGGTCAGATTACTAAAAAATGGACTGAAGATACGAATGGGGTCCTAGTATTCGTGAGTTCTGAAACCTCGTTCTATATTTGTTCCATCACTTCCATGCCTAAACCAAAATGTTGAAGACCGGTCTTTTCTCGGCCATTGTCGCGGCCTTCATCATGGAAAGCTACAAGAAACTGTCTCCCGATTCTGGCGACCAGACGGTCAAGTTGCTCACCCAGCTCGTCAACTCCTCCGCCGGAGTACCCATCGTAGTACAGAATAATCCTCCCCCATTCAAAGCGCCAGCTTCCATTGTCAGGGTCAACGTAATGTGGTTCCTCAGCTTGATCCTTAGCCTGTCCTGCGCACTCCTCGCGACGCTGATGCAACAATGGGCCCGAAGGTATCTGGAATATGCGCAGCACCGTGGCGCGCCCCGAAGGCGGGCGCGTATCCGGGCGTACATGTTCGAAGGCGTTGAGAAGTTCCATTTGTCCCAAGCCGTCGAGGCGATCCCTCTCCTCCTCCATACCTCTGTTTTCCTCTTCTTCGCCGGTCTCATCGACTTCCTTCTCCCCATCAACGAGGTCGTCGCCTTCTCCGCCCTCGGCTGCGTTGTGGTTTTCGCATTGATATACGCGATATTTACGCTGTTACCAAGCTTGCATATCAACTGCCCGTACCGCACGCCTCTGTCTGGGATCACATACATTTCACTCCAGCTTTCTGCGCTCAACCTCTTCTCGATCGCCATTGGGATCGAGGGCATATTCCATGAATTACTGCTAGAGATCAGGCGGCGGTCCCGCCCGCCGGATGCGCGGGGGTCTCAGGATGATTGGCCTGTCAGGTGGAGAGCGAAGCTCGAAGATAAAGTCATCACGCATTACGAACGATTCCGGCGTGGCCTACGGTGGAGGGTCGAGTTCAGTGCTATGGATGCACCACCAAGTGTAGATGTGAATGCACTTCACTGGACGCTTACGACTCTCGATGAGGATAAGGAATTCGAAGACTTTGCCTCACGCATTCCGGGATTCTTCAACCCTCGCGCTGACGCTGGCTCCGACGCGACTTCGACTATACTTTCACTTATGTCCGGACCAAAGTCCGAACGGTCGTCATCTGATCCCATCCTTGGATCCCGTCTTCGTGAACTTCTCGACACGTGCCTACCCGGCTCTTCACTTCTCACGGAAGAACAACGCAAAAACCGCCTGCGTGTGTGCTTGAAGTGCTTGTGGTATTGTGTCAAGGCATACAATGAGAAGCCGGAGGTGCCCTTAGCCTCGTATGTCCGCGGCATCTTCGCAAGCCCTGAAGTCATTCGCTGGACTCAGACCGAACAGGACCTCTCTACCCGCTTGCTGGGACGCTGCTTTGGTGCGTTGGTCGTCAAAAAGTTGGCAAGTGACATCACTTCACCCACCCGCACCAGCTTCGCAGCTATCACTGCGGAAATGGATTGCATATCGCATATCCTCGGCGCCATTGGAGAACGAGTGAACAACTGGCTTGGCCAAGACGGCGGCATCGAACTCGCAAACGTCATTTCCCTCGCATCGGGAGAGCTTAAGGCGTTGGTCGCTAGTGGGACCAAAGGAGTGCCAACTGATGTGGTGGACATCTTTGAACAGACGCTCAGCATCCTCACTGAAGGGATCGACTCGAGCCACGCTGACGCTAACGTCGAGTGGGACGCCGACCAGGTGGCGCAGTTCCACGAGATATATTCAAAGTTCGCGAACGCACGAGTCCCAGACCTGCTCAAGGAACGCCTACGGTACATATCCGACAGATTACCCCCGAGTTCGTACGTGAAAAAGGCGGAAATAGAGATTCCCAGTGCCAAACTGGATTCGGAGACAACACCATCCTCTGGTATACCCCAGCAACCGTGCGAGACCCAGGTGCCTATCGATGGTATACGGGATAGTGGTTACGGTAATTGCTCGACTCCCGCATGAGACTAGGTAACTCTGTACTGATGTCCCGATGTAACGCCTTTTCTTGTATGTTACTACGCACGCCCCTCGGGGTACCTACTTTCATTAATCTCATGTTTGTAGTGGCAATGCAATGGCGATGGGCCACTGATCGCCGGGCTGGGCGAACAATGGAACCTGCCGTATTAAGACAAGAAAGGCGGTATGACTCGGACTATCGCACATCGCAGGGGCTGTTCCTCCCAACAATGCCATACAGAAAGTTTCACTGCTGCTAGTATCCAGTGTGATCTAATAAGTTGAAAAAGTCTCACTGACCACGGCCAAGCCAGTGGCGGGAATGGCGCTTGTAACTTTATATACAACTCTCATACAGGGACCTCGTCACAGTGGTAGTTGATTTCGATATTACGAAGATGACCGAGCATGGCGACGTGATCTTGAGCCACGACTGTTCTCCGGGATGGCCCGGGCCCGGGAAACGGAAGACAGCGGTCCGCCGCGATTACCCGTCCGTATCCGTATCCTTGAGCGAACCATGGCGGCATCCCCCAACTCAGCGACAAGATCCCGTACAAGTTCTCCCGCAACACCAGACGGCCTTTTCGATGAATCGATAGATACTTCTCGCTGCTCACACATCTCGACTTTACTATCGGATACGGCCGAGAGCGAGCTAGTGCTCAAGACGTTTCGCCGCGCAGTTGCATGGAAGGCACAACGGACTCATGATGCGCTTCATTCCGCAAAACGGCGAAAGGCGCGTTGCGTGTCTGTGCTTGTGGCACAAAGTCGTACGAATATTTAGACAGGTAGCGTCTCCGATATGTGGAACTTGCGGATTGACAATGCCA
Source organism: Lactarius akahatsu (assembly GCA_021524915.1). Classification (NCBI taxonomy): domain Eukaryota; kingdom Fungi; phylum Basidiomycota; class Agaricomycetes; order Russulales; family Russulaceae; genus Lactarius; species Lactarius akahatsu. Next base: position 104,401 of record JAKELL010000031.1, read on the forward strand.
CGCCCGTTTGTATGCCTCGAATGTGCCTTCTCTGGCTGCTGGCAAGACGAGCATATTCTGGAGCACTTGAAAGATAAGGGTCACAGGTTCTGTGCGTCCTTCTATGCGTCTCAGTATCTTTTCTGAATACACTCAGGTGTCGATACGCAGCTTGGTATCGTATATTGTAAAGAATGTCAGGACATGATCTATGATCACACGTTGGACAACATCTATCAACAAGTCATTCTGAAGATCGAAGAGCGAGAGACAAAGCTTCTAGGTACCCATTCTCGTCTTTTTTTCCGACAACAACTGTCATAATGCCCAGACGAGAAGCGTCCTCGCGAGTCCTACCAACCCTGGAAACCCGGAGAGAAAGACATTGCCGCGCTCGAAAACACCACCCCACTTCCCTGCCAAGGGCGGCGTGGTCTCCTCAATCTGGGCCAAACGTGCTTCCTGAATGCCACTCTACAGGGGCTCCTGCACAATCCCCTGTTGCGGAACTACTTTCTCGGAGATAAGCATAACCCAAGGTGGTGCAAAAAAACCAAGGAGAAGGAGGATTGCGCCTGCTGCGAGCTCGACCGACTGTTTTCCGCCACGCACACCCCGCCTCCGCAGCCGGCATTCGGACCCACTGCGCTGCTCGCGACGACGTGGCGCGCCTCCGGGTCGCTGGCTGGGTATGCACAGCAAGACGCCCACGAGTGTTTAATCGCGCTGCTGAACGCGGCCCACACGAGCGCTCGAGGATCCACTCTGTTGAAATGCAATTGCATCGTGCACAGCACGTTTGGCGGGCTACTCCAAAGCGACGTGCGCTGCCCGCGTTGCAATTCCATGAGTGAGACCATGGATCCTTGCCTCGACATATCTCTCGGCCTTGGTCCCGGACAGAACACGCTCGCTGGGTGTCTCAAGCGGTGCGCAGCTCGGTATTCGCGGTGATAATGGGGCCGTTCTGACCGCGAAAACATAGATATACGCAGTTTGAAAGCCTTTCGGTCAAGGACTGGTCGTGTCAGAAATGTAGCAAGGTCTCACAGGAGGCGAACAAACGGCTCTCGATCAAGCGCCTTCCCCCTGTTCTCTCCATCCAGTTCAAGGTCAGTGATCCAGCTGACTTGACGATGATATGTTTTGACGCGCACTGTATAGCGCTTCGAGCAGCGCGGAACGGAGACGTACAAGATCGACACCCCCGTGCGAGTTCCCTCGTCGATCAACATGGCCCCATACACAACAACGGCCCTCGACGGCGGCGGCACGTAAGTCCTCTTGCGACCACTGCCGGACTCCGCCAGCTCATTTCTTTCTCCGTGTGAGCAGGTACCCCGGCCCGGAGGCAATGTATGACTATGAGCTCTTCGCTGTGGTGAACCACGAAGGCCAGATCGACAACGGCCACTACACAAGCTTTGCGCGCTTCCAGGACACGGTACGTACCGATCTTTCCTCCCCCCACCCACCACACATGCTTACTCATATTGGGGGACCCTCCCTGCCGTCGCAGTGGTGCCGCTTCGACGACGACAAGGTGACGCCCGCGACGCTCGCAGAGGTTCTTGGGACGACGGCGCCAATATACATGGCGTTTTATGTGAAGCGGCGGCTGGACTACAAGCCGCATACTACGCCGTCGTATGTTCTGACGCGGGAGAGCGAGGCGGTCCGTGAGAGAGAGGCCCTCGCGGCCAAGGCGCGTGCGGAGAAAGAGCAGGCGCGCGAGCGTGAGCGCGAGGTTGAGGATGAGCTACTCGCGACAGTTGGCGTGTAGATGACGTAACTGTCATGCAGGGAATGTCCAGATGTTCGGTCAAGGGTACTGCATGGTGTGGTCACCCAGCACCAGAACACCCTACTATTGGACAAATGCTACACGTACTACGACATGTACAAAAAAAATAGAATTGGCTGGAGAATAGCTTGTTCGAGGTGGACAAGGTATAGATGGGCGTGAGCAGAGAGGGCATGTCGGTTTCGGCGCACTGCAAGGTCCTGCAGGGATGACGATCGCTGCAGAGCCAAACCAGAAGATCTCCAGGATGCCGCTGTGGCAAAAGAGCTCCAACGCGAGTCGCATGGCCGCCAAATACTCATTCAAATCCCGCCTACACTGCCAAACGCGTTGTGCCAGTCGACGGTGGTAGTCGATAGTCGGGTCGCGACTTTACTCGACTAAGTCGACCCAAGACAACTAAGACGGCGACTGTTGCTACATCGTCGACGACTAAATGAAGCAGCTCAAAGGCGCACACGAAGCGTTTACGAGAACATAACGCTGAATTTGGATGTTGCAAGAAAAACAGTAGATAGCATTATGAAATAATTGTAAGGTTACTGCCGACTATCCGACTTGGCGACCGCCTAACCCCGACTGGTGAATAGGGCTGACACGTGGTCGACTCAGGGTCCAGGTGAAGTGTGGCAGTGATACGTCGTAACGTCTGTAGCCTTCGATCACTAATTATTTCTCAAGTTACAAAGATGAACGTCGATGAACATCCGACCTCCGTCTACGTTCGCCTTTCCGTGTGTTTCGGAGTTTCCCCTCTTCTCTGTTATTTCTATCTCCTTGAGTTGACATCTATTACTCGCTACATCACGAGTCAATGACTATCATGCACGACATTTGTGGGCGCTTCAAGTCCATGTCTTGTGCATGGGGCATAATAGATAGGAGCAAGGATAGAACGAACGATTTAGAGAGAGCGGAAGGTCTAGGTACCCAGGCGCTATCTGCATGACATCGCCTAGCCCACACTGTGGCATTCCGAATCACCCCACGACCGTCTAGGTGTCGTTGTTTGGACTGTGCACAACAGCCTCAGCAAAACAAAAACAACTATTAGCTCACCAAAATCGAAAGAGGTGCGATCATTACGTTCTGGCGGTCTATCACGGTACTAACTTACCTAACTTCCAGCACGTTGCGGAAACGTTCTGAGAATGAGGACGCTGCAGTACTGTATAAGGACAGTAATAGGTAGAAATTAGTGTACCTGTTGTGTCAATGCGCTAACGAGGCTATCCTAGATCCCTACGACCTCCAAGCTCGGCGATCGCACCAGCGGCACCTCCCAACGCCAAGTAAACTCGACGGCTGGACTGGGACGAACCCGCATGTGCAAGAATGGCACCGATGGCCGCTAGAGCTGCACAGAGAATATTGTGATAAAAATCCCCATTTGTTCAAGGGGAACGTGATGTCAGTGTCATTTGAGGGATGCATCGATCAGGCCTCGATCAGGACTTAGGTCAGGCTCTAAGCCGCACTATCCAAGCCGAGCCAAACTTGAAGCCCCCACTGAGGTCGCTGCCCGAGTCACTCCCAACACACACAGCCCGCACGACTTGGTTGAGCGACCAAGCCCATTTAGTCTTCCCCTCCAAATATCTGTTGTATGCGCGTCTTTCCCTCACAAGTGCTCTCACGTCAAGGCCAGGGTCTCAATGATTCTAACGCGCCCAAAACTTGCCTTAAAAACGGACAGAAACGACCCTTTTCCGTGTCCCCTGCCCCTCCTTGATCAGACCGAAACTCGAAAGGTTTTACCAGTCTAATACCAGGCAATTCACTTGCACGCGCACCCATCTACAACCATGTCGGCATTCGACGGTGTCCATGGAACTGTCTGTAATGAACAGCAGTATCAACAATCCCTATTGACGGTCCCCCATCGCACTATCTCGTGCTTAACGCATGGGCAGAGCATCGGTTTGGCTGTCAGTAGTATCTTATATGCCATACGGGTTAACGCGTTGACGAGTTAGACTGGGGTCACACACAGCTGACGGCAGGAGCATCCCTCCTCAGTCTTGCTGCTGTAGCCGTCGTTTTTGTTTTGATCGGGGTATGTCCAACCGCCTTAGCAACAACTGTCGAGTCTGACGAGAACAATGAAGCGAAATATTCTACGTTACAAGAGGGCCCTCCCAAATGGTGGCTGGAAGTTACTGCAGGTGCCTGTTGACATTAACATGGTTCGTTCAATATTTTCACAGCCCCGCGTGATCTCATTTTTGTTGTGTGACAGCTTTCCATTTTTTTGTATGATATCTTGCAAGCTTTGGGTGGTATCCTTGATGTTAGATGGGCCCACGATGGGATCGTCACGGCGGGCCCTTATTGCACGGCACAAGGCATTATTCAACAAAGCGGTGAACTCGGAGTCGCACTGTTCACTCTCGTATGTACCTTCCCTTACCGTGGTCGGCTTCTCAGGACACTGACGTGAAACTGACCAGATAATCACCGTCCACACATTCGTAGTGGCTCTGTGGAAAGTAGGAATTCGAGCACGTCACTTTGCTTTTGGCATGGTTGCCCTCGCATCTCTTTTCGTTGCGCTCTGGGTTGGTATAGGCAACGGCATCCACAAGAACTTTGAGACCCCCACGCCTGTACTCAATTCCGATTTTCTCACTGCCAGGCCTTACCACTAACACTGCCCTACTAGTATTGGTGCTGGATTGGTCCCGAATACAACGGGGAGCGCCTGGGCGGTGAATATGTCTGGATTTGGGCCGCATTGTTTGCCTCAGTGATAATGTACATCCCACTCTATTTCTGGACGAAGGGCTGCTTGTCGGTCGACCCTGAGAAGTGGTACAAGTTCCATCTCAGCGAGTCCGATGTCGGGTACCCACAGAGGCGAGCTGCGTTGGGGATGCTTTTGTAAGTCGTAGCCCTTCTGTCGTAAACGCTGCTCATAAGTCGCCCAGCTACCCACTTGGGTATTCCCTCGTGGTACTACCGCTCTCGGTTGTCCGTTGGTCCCATTTCAATCACAAGAAGGTGCCCTCGATGGCTACCTTTTTTGGTGTCTCTATGTTCAATCTCTCAGGCGCAGTCAACGTCCTTCTGTTCCTGATCGTCCGACCTCGACTTCTTCTCTTTCCCCGACCTGGAGAGTTTAGTGAAGCCGAGGTAGAACTTTCCCATTCAAATACCGGCTCTTCAATTTTCCCCGATACGGCCAAATATAACCACAGTTCACAATCGACAGAGATGAGGGTCATTGTAGAAGACATGGGGCATGGGGTCGGGAGTCTAACTCTCGAAGGTTCTGGGAACAGCGTGGCGCTACCTCGCGTCGACTCTACTAGGTCAAGGTTGGACGACATCTGAGGACGGAACCTTATTCATGAAGGAGTTTTGTTCTTAGTCAAGTATAATTTCCGAGAACAAACCTTTAAAGCCTTTACAAATAAAGCACTGTAGCGACCTACGGCGACATCCCCCAGTTCAGAAGGTCCCGGACGAGTTCCCCGCAACAAGCAGACGTCCTTTTCGACAAACAATAAATACTCTTCGTTGTTCACACATATCGACTTTACTGCCAGATACGGCCGAGAGCGAGTCAGTGCTCAAGACGTTTCGCCACGCAGTTGCATGGAAGGTACAACGGACTCACGACGCGCTCTATTTGTTTTGCAAAACGGCGAAAGGTGTGGCACGACGTCATACGAATATTAGTAGCGCCTCTGTGGAACTTGCAAATTAACAATGCCACGCACGTTTCTATGCCTTGAACGCGCCTTCTCTGGCTGCTGGAAAAACGAGCATATTTCGGAGCACCTGAAAGACGGGTCCTGTGCGTCCCCCTACTATTTATCCCAGTATCATTTCTGAACATACTCAGGTGTCGATACGCAGATCAGTATCGTATACTGCAAAGAGTCAGGACATAATCTATGACCAGAGGTTGGAAAACACCTAGTATCAACAAGTCTGAAGATCGAGGAGCAAGAGTCAAAACCTCTATGTACCTTTTCTCGTCTTTTTTTTCGACAACGACTGTCATGAGGTCCAGACGAAAAGCGTCTTCGCGAGTCGCACCAACCCTGGAAGCCCGAAGAGAAAGTCATCCGAGTCGCCGTGCTCGAAAACACCACCGCACTTCCCTGCCAGGGGCGACGTGGTCTTCTCAATCTGGGCCAAACGTGCTTCCTGAACGCCACTCTCCAGACACTCCTGCACAACCACCTATTGCGGACCTACTTCCTCGGAGATAAGCATAACCCAAGAACAAGGAGGACTGCGCCTGCTACGAGCTCGACCGCTTGTTCTCCGCCACGTACACCCCGTCGCGGCCGGTATTTGAACCCCGTTGCTGAACGCGGCGCACGCGAACGCTTGAGGGTCCACTCTTTTGAAATGCAATTGCATTGTGCAAAATACATTTTGGCGAGCTACTCCAAAGCGACATACGATGCCCGCATTGCAATTCCATGAGTGAGACTATGGATCCTTGCCTCGACATATCACCCGGCCTTGATCCCGGACAGAACACGCTCGCTGGGTATCTCAAGCGGTGTGCAGCCCGGTATTCACGGTGATATCGGGGGCGTTCTGACTGCGAAGACGTAGTCTGAGAGCCTTTCGGTTAGGGGATCGGCGGTCTCACAAGAGGCGAACAAACGGCTCAATCAAGCGTTTTCCTTCGGTGTTCTCCATCCAGTTCAAAGGCAGTGGCTCACCTGACTTGACGAAGATATACCCTGACGCGTACGACGGCACAGCGCTTCGAGCAACGCGGAACGGAGACGTACAAGATCGACACCCCCGTGCGAGTTCCCTCGTCGATCAACATGGCCCCATACACAACAACGGCCCTCGACGGCAGCGGCACGTAAGTCTTCTTGCGACCACCGTCAGACTTCGCCAGCTCATTTCTTTCCCCGTGTGAGCAGGTATCCCGGCCCGGAGGCAATGTATGACTATGAGCTCTTCGCAGTGGTGAACCACGAAGGCCAGATCGACAACGGCCACTACACAAGCTTTGCGCGCTTCCAGGACACGATGCGTCCCGACCTTTCCTTCCCACCTACTACGCCTACTCACTCATATTGGGGGACCCTCCCTGCCGTTGCAGTGGTGCCGCTTCGACGACAAGGTGACGCCTGCGACGCCTGCGACGCCTGCGGAAGTACTTGGGACGACGGTGCCGATATCACTACGCCGTCGTATGTTCTGGCGCGGGAGAGCGAGGCAGTAAGTGAGAGAGAGGCGCTTACGGCAAAAGCCCGTGCGGAGCAAGAGCAGGCACGTGAGGGTGAGGGTGAGGTTGAGGGATGAGCTGCTCGCGACAGTTGACTTGGCTCGGTTTAGCGTGTGGGTGATGTAAATGACATGCAGGGTAGTATTGCGCTGTCATTAATTTCATGTCACGGTCGACGTCGTCTTTGCTTCCAAGTTACACTAACGATCCCCGTCTGCGTCCGTGTCTGCGTCGTCTGCATTTCCATGTTATCTCTCTATTAATTTATTCTTCCCCTCAGGCGGAATCTATTACTCGGTGACAAGTCATAGGGTATGGGAATATACGCTGAAAAGTATTACTCGTATGGAATACAGTATTGGTCTCGATTTCTTCACACGCCTTCACCTTCATTCACCTGATCGTCTTAGGCGTTTTGCGTTTTCCGAGTCAGGTGCGTTACCTTTCTTGACTTGAAGTCGTGGCTGGTGGCGGCGTGATGTCCGATTGAGGTCTCATGTTGTTAAGCATGAAAGTATCATGTTCTTTCGCCATCCTGCCACCTCTCTTAACGTCAGGGTGCCAGTCAATGCTGTTGGGTGTGTAGCGATTGTCATTCAACGAAACGGGGTAGGCGCCCTTTTCGTGCTCTCCGCACCAATCGAAATCGACAAGCAGAGCGCGCTGGTCTTGGGTGATCATGATGTTTGGGTAACGGAAATCACCAAAGACAATGTTTCTGTCATGCAAGATGCCAAGGGCCTTCTCAACCTGATCGACAATGTGCTAGTCAAGCGGTCGCCATATTGCTCATAAGCAGTCTTTCCATCGATATGTTCCATGACAGTCATGACCAACCCAGCAAGATCAGCGGAATTGGGATCCTCCTTCGAGCAGTATAAAAGTTCAGGGGTAAGGCCTTCGGTTGCAAGGTGGCGATGTGCTTCGGCGTTACATCTTTGAGTAAACTTGACAATAATATCTCGACGTTCGACTTCGGTAGTAGCAATGAACATGGCCTTGGAGGGGCTTTTCGGAGTGTCCGAAGTGTCCGGGAAAAGGTAGCTCCTGTACGAGAAGTTGACAACACATCCTTCAACAGAGTAGTACCGAACAAAAGGGAAGAACCGTTGGGAATCGTGTGGTACACCACGGTTGGATAGCGCCCTGTTAAACTCTTGCAATTCCGCTATCCCTGTCCTAAGAGTTGCCAGAATACGCGTCACCAACTCAAGTTTGCGGTCGTCGTAGGGATGACTACCAATCCAGATAAAGTCCGTCAGCTGCTGGACGACCGCGCTCTCAACGTAGACCGCCCCGAGGATGCACATCCAAGGGCCTGCGATCGCGGTTAAGAAAGTTGGGCAGCAACAACTATTACGGATCGGCTCCATCCACCACCTGTGAGACAAGAGTATTGATGAGGAATGGCAGGAATGGACATACCTCGTTTCGTGCGTAGTATGAACGAAAGCCCAAAGAGCACTGGTGCGATGGGTCACGGCCGTCTGTCCCAACTTCATTCTTGTCCACTTCAAGAACTACCAAAGCTTGGGCGCCTCCACAGACTTCTGTGAGGCCACCGTCGAACTCCATGGTGTAATCGTCGCAGGGGACACTCAGCGTAGAAAGCCCATGGCAAATGGCCACTCCTAAAGGCGTCCTGGTTGCTGCTACACGCTTACCTTCGTTGGAGTACAACGCTGCGGAAAAGTGAGAGAGAGAATGTGTGACCGAGTAGGTTTCAGGCTTTAAGTCGATTTCAACAGCATCTCCACGGGAAATGCGAAGAGTTTTTGCAAGCGAGGGGTGATAGAGTTGGATGGGGATGCCACAATTAGTCGAGGGACGCCCATTCCATATGGGACTATTCTTCTGCCCGGTAATAAAATTTTGGAGTATAGCGCTGGATAAGGGCGCAGGAATGGTTCGCGCTATTTCGGCTCCAGTGCGTTGGGCAAGAGAGTCGAGACTCAACGACGCTGCGACTTCAACTTGTCAGAGAACGTACTAGCTTCCAGTTTGGCAATACTAGTCATCCCCTTCGTCCATAGGCCAATCGCGTCAGACGTTGAGGCTTGTGGTTGTTGAGACAGCGAATCTACAACAACGACGAGGTCAGACGGATGGCGAGGGAAAACCACTCGGACTCACGGGGTGGCGGAGGCTTCACAACAATGTGTACGTGCTCTGGAAGGGGAGGATCCGTGAAGACATTCGATAACACCTGCAATGGAAACAACTGCTCTTCATCGACTAGGTCGAGTTCACTGAGCTTCAGTTCGAAATTGCTGTCGTTGGGGATGGAAACCCGCCAAAGAGTGAGGGTGTAGGCGTCAACGTCGCGGAAAGTTATATTATTTTCGTCCTTGATAGCTTCCCTGAGGGTGCTGACATTCTCGGTACTGGGGATCTCGACTGAGAAGACGTTCCTGCGATCCCCGCCTCGTACCAAACAATTTAGCTGGAGCCGCGGAGGTTCATTTGTCTGGATAAAACCCTCGGGTCGTACGACGATGTGGAGGTGGTCGTCCTCAAAAATTCCCGAAAAGACTCCTAACAACCTGTTCTCAGGTCGCAATGGCGTCTTGCTCTCGAGCCCTAGATCATTTATCTTTTCTTCTGAAAGTTCGTCGATAGGGATATAAACGTTCCATAGCTGAAGGGTGTCAGCGTCAACGTCGTGAAAAGTATTCTTATTTTCGTCCCTGATCGCTTTCCTGAGGGTGATGACATTCCCGTTACCGGGAATCTGGACCGAGAAGATGTTGTTGTGATGGTGCCCATAAACCAGGCAGTTGAGCGTGATGGAAGCGGACATGATGACCGTCACGGTTGTCTGGGAAAGTCCAAGTCGTCTACGAAGTCGAAAGAGAACAGAGACGTGTGCTCCGTTCGGCCACAATTGGGATTCGAAAATATGAGAAATTAAGAAATTGATGACAAATGGGGCAGTTGGTCCGGGTTGAACAACTTGAATGCGTTTTCTCTTGCGTTTTCTCTCTTTGTTTTTTCTTTGCTGATTTGTACCAAGAAGTCAGAAAAGCAAGCCCTTCTTATTCACAAACTGGAGTTCCATCCATGACAGTACCCGGCGGTGTGCCAGTGTGGACTACCCACTGGCATCCAGTGTGTCCTCAACCACCTTTTCGGAGCTGGAGATGGCTACGAGCTCACTGTTTCCAACGAGAAGATAGTGACCATGCGGCTCAATGAGAAAATCGTTGTAGGAGGGGCCATCACGCATAAATTCAACTTATTATTCAAGAGCATTTTCTGGTCCATATCCTGTGCGGGGACCATAATGGATAGAAGAATGATATGAGCGTAGCACGCACCACTGTCAGGCGGTGCTCGCAAGGGTCCAGGTGCATCGTTTATGCTGGGCATAACTGCCAGTACCGGCGCCAGTCGGCCATGTTCCAGATCTGACACGGCGTAACTGATATGTTCGTTATCAATGGCTCTACCGTGAAAAGATTACGAGTTCAAGGGCCGTTACAGGTCCGATGAGAAACATCGGCCTATGCCAGGGAAACGATAATACAAGTTAGGAGCACTGAGCAGTGCCAGTGAGAGACTACAATAGTATTACGGGTGAGTAAAGCCGAGAAAGAAGTGTTACAGTACTACAGAGAAGACAGCTGAAAAAATACGGATACAGTATTGTTCATGAAAACATTGTGAAAGCATCCGTGGGAGGTCGTGCAGCATCTCGGCGTATGAGAAAACGTTCAACTATCGTCATCAAAGTGCGCGACCAGCCACGACAAACTTGGCCTGGGTCTGTTTGGCACTGTTCAGCGGCATGAACGTGAGATCCTCCACCCCTGCCTCGTCACCAAACGGCGTCGAGAACGGGGGCAGGCACGCGTACCGCCACCCGCGCGAGCGCCGCACTCGGACTAGGCGGGAAGTACACCGTGCGCGCGTACCCGTACCCGTAGTGCACTATTGGGTCACGATTGTCTGCGAGCTACAGCGCACGGACTCGGTAAGTTCAAATTTGCTTAGTCACAAATGTGGCTGCACCTAACCTTATCCTAGCTCCGACACTACCCCAACCCCATTACGAGTCTTATTTCTGTTACTCCCGTCTGGCTAAATGGTACTGTGCCGTCCTTGTTCCCTTCGTCTACATTTGTATTTGATCGCCGCTAGCCTGTGTTTCAAGACAGCAATGGTATAGCCATCAAGTTCTTCATACAAAAAGACCTTCCGACCGAGTTGCAGGCAGAGCTTTGTGAGACCATCACAGTGAGATACACCCATGTCATTTCGCCCCTCTCGACACACTCAATCAAAAATCGTCCTACAGGCTCTCGGTGGGCGTGTCGAGGCCAAAGTTCCGCGGCAAGGTTTTGTGTTGATTCGGCCCCACACCAACGAAGGGGAGCGCCTCATCCTCTGCTGGGACAGCCCCGATCGGCCAGAGAGGCACTTTGTTCCATACACTTACGTAGAGGCGTGCAAGATTGCTGGAATGTTGTTGAAGCAAATTTTCGTGGAGAATGGAGAGGCCATCAAGTTTCACATCGACTCAAGCATCGCTAACATAAACGCCCGCGCGGCACTCAGTGCGAGGATCATGGTCGGTCGTTGCGGCGTGTACGTAATGTAAACAGACCCCGCTGATCAGCTGACTTTGTAGCACTCTGGAGGCGACCCTAGCGCATCTGCTCAAACGGCACGGGTGATTCTCGCAGACCCTAACACCGAAATCTTTCAGCACCTAGTGAAGAACTATCAGGGCGTTCCAGGGAAATACGTCGAATCGTATTTATGGGTCAAAAAATGCGTCGAAAAGGGAACGGTGGTATATACACCCCTTGTGTATAAAAACCCTGGTGGTAGACGCCCAGGAGAAGAGTACGTTGCGTATTTCAATTTTTTTTAAGCCGAAAACTCACACAATCGTAGGAGGACCCAATTCACGGAAGAAGACGAAGAGCGCCTTTGCAATTGGATCGCCGCCAAAATTCCTTACAAGGAGACTGGTGGTAGGACCGGCAACAGACTCTATCAGCAACTCTACGATATGGTATGTCGCGTCTTCCCGTTTTCTTGTTTCTTGCTCTGAGAGCGATGCAGGCAAATGACCCAGAATACACCTGGGTTACACGCCACACGTGGCAGTCTTGGCGCGAGCGCTACAAGAAGAACTCGCAGCGACTAGACACATTGATTCAGGCCATCGTCGAACAGAAAAAGCCTTCCCTGGGTGAAAAGGGCCAGTACGGTTACGTGCGCAAACCGGAAGAAAAACCAAAGAGAAGTAGGAAGCGAAGGGAAGATGGTCTGGGCGCAGGTCCATCCAATGACGATGATTTTCTCCAAGCTGGTCCACCGCATCCGATGGCTATGGCGATGCACGTTTCCCTGTCTGCCCAGGATGGTCATCCCCATCCCGGGTTACCAGTGCCACCAGTGCCGGTCGACATATATCAACATCCCTCGGCTCATCCACACCTGCACGGTGTCTCACATCATCTGAACCAAATGCAGACTCCCGCGAGCAGTTCCATGGGTCTAGGCGTTATTCAAGACGGCGTGGTGGTCGTACGGGAGAGCCCCGCTGAGGAAGAGATGGAGGACGAGGAGGCCGAATGGGAGGTCAGAGTGGGCAATGACTCACCACCCGTGTGGGGAAAGCGCAAAGCTGGCGAAGACCCAAAAGAAAACGGCAAAAAGGCCAAGGTGGGGTGAGTCTCCGCCACGTTTGTTACCGATATCAATCGCTGATCGAGAGTCGCAGCGAGCATACGAGCGGTCACCCGGCTTCTGGAGTTATACAGCGAGATGGACCGATTCTTCACGTTGTGGACCAAAGCATCTTAGATATCGCGCGTGAGTTCCGTTTCACTGTTGAGGAGGTCCAGGAGCACTATGATCGTTGCGGCGCTATGGAGCGGACGAGAGCACGCTTCAAGAAGATGCGCGATACGTTATCGGCCTTGGCAGATGATGTTGCATAATGTCTGGGTATTCCTTGGCGTGTATTATAGTGTACCTTCTGCCTTCTTGATTTATGTTCACCATTTATCACAACACGTTGGCAACGGTGCGTCCGAAGAAAAGAGAAGTACCCACCAAGACGACGATGAACCAAGTTACTCCAAATCCATGGATAACTTATTGCACGCAGCTCGGGCCAGGTCAGGCGCGGGTGGGGTACTGAAAAGGGCCTTGACCCGAAAACGGTTTCAGTAACGTAATAGGGATGAAACGGCATACCTTTCTCTTGGGTGCTGGGGTCTCGCTACAATACGTCCTCAGCAACGATCGTGGCATGTAAGCTGGCGAGGACATACGAAAAGTTTGGATGTTGCAATGCTTCATCTGCAGATATCCTCCTCTCGGGGTCGTACGTCAATAAAGAGGACAACAGGTCAATTCCGGCTATTGTTAGGAATGGGAACTTTTGGCGGAATTGGTGGGGCTGGGGGGACGGTAAGGGAATAGACTTTGCTAATGGGAGGGTCGAGTATTCGGGCCATGAGTCATTATTCCGTGTGACAGATGATGCTGCCTTGGATCGGAATGTAGTCAGTCAGGTGTATTGGATCGGGACTATTGGACCACACTGGCAGTATGGTGTGAGGATGGACACTCAATGGACCCTCAACAGCCTTAGCCCTTAATCAAGACTCGTAGTACGATGAGCTGGTCAATCTCATCACAGCCATGTGGAGCCTTGCCAGTTCAGCGTGCACTTTGCATCAACAAATAATTTATTTTGGAAAGCATATAAGAGCAGCGGCATTAACCGTGACAGCAATACGAAGTTTGAATCAATTCTAGAGTCTTATCTAGAGTCCCCTGCCACCGAAACCGAAGTGGCCCTGCCCCCGACATGTCAGCGCATGTCGGCCCCTGCTCCCGCTTCTATCCCCGCTCCTGTTCCCGCAACGTTTGCCCTTCCTCTATAGCAGGTGAGGCGAGCGTTGTTTCACGACCGTTGGCAGTACCCACCCTCGCCCCTGCATCCGGAACGAGGTCTATGCGTATCCAGACTTGACGCGGTTGTTTGATACCGATTCGCTCTCATAATGATCGCCAAGACTAGTAGGGAGTGGAGGAGTGCCGCCACTTACCGTATCTCGGCAATGAGGTCGTCGATATGCTATACGCGATGCCAGGGAATCAACCTACCGGTCGACGCGGGAGAGATGAATGCGTGTGCGTGCAAGTGGTCTGTGACGGGATCCGCGAGTCTCGGAAAATGAAGCCGATGCGAGAATTGGATGGGTGGGTATAGGGCTGGGTGGAGGCGGTGTTCAGTGGCCCAGCGGACGTCGGCGAAAAGAGAGACGAGTCCATAGGGAGGCGAGAGGTGAGTAGTTTGGTGGCCGTGTCGCGGAGGAAAGTGAGGAGGGGAAGATCGCTGGAGGACTGAAAACAAGCCTAAATTATCAAAAGAAAACGTCGGTGCGAGCGCACTCACGAGCACGTAAATGGATGGGACATGGAAACTGGTGAGTTTCGTCATGAGAACAAGAGAAAGACAGGTGTGAGGGGCCAGCTGACGCACGACTATGTGACCCTTGCTCGATACTGGATCGGTCTTCTCACGGTAGACAGTGAAATTGTCATCATGCCAGAGGACCTCTGGTTGGGAAGTCGACGAGGACAGCGGTGGCGACAGTGTGTAGGGCTATCGTTATTTTCGATAGCCGCGGCTGCGATAGGCTGTGTGGCCGCATTCACCTCGTCAGGGGATAATACCAATGCGCTCTCGTTCACGTTAATGTGCATGTTATCGTGTAGGGATGTGAGTGCATTCTCGAGATCACATCGACCTTACGCGACACAAATAATGATAAGGTGATTACTGTACAAAAGCGCAAGAAAGTCAGGCGTAGATCACGGGGACATTTAAAACAGCGATCCAAACGCCGAGTCCGATGTGGCAAAAATCGATCACAAAGGGGTACTCAAACAAGACGGGGAAATCAAATGTACATGCAATCCAGCTGACGTCTAATGCCGGTGAGCGTTTAAATCGAAAGAGTCCTTGCAAAATAGAGACGCAAGAGCACACCAAGTAGCGTTCATTCTCCGCTCACTCCGAAGACAAACATTTCGCTTTAGTTGATTGTAGTTGATAGTTGATATACGTTGATTCAACTTGCATGCATTGAGCTTATCTAGCATATCACATGGTCGCGCCCCACGGATTGCAGTAGCGGTTCTATTCAAGTGGCAATACATGTAGTCCAACTCTGCCCATGTACGAAAGTAGAAAGATCAACGCGGGTTTCATATTCGCCGGTAACCCAGATATTACTTGGGCGGTGAAGATATCCTCTATGAGGAGGTGGGATCCACATTAGGAGTTCACCTTCATCCCCACATATCCATCCCTCCTCGTTGATCACGGAGTGGTCTGTGAAATCGACGTGTTTTGTAGTTTCCATATTCCCTGTCATAAAGTTGAACATACGAGTTCGTCCATGTCCCGATGAGATAGTGCACTTACCATCGGGCGAGAGTGCCACAGACTCGACTGAATTCAGGTGTGTAAAAAATGGGTTTGCCGTTGCCTCTCCAGTCGTGAGGTTCCACACGCGAATCGTTCCATCATGCGAACCTGAGACGATGCGCCGGCCATCTGGCGAGAATGCCACAGACGTGACAGAATCTGTGTGTCCAGTAAACGGGCCTGCATCTGTCCCCCCCGTACTGGCATTCCACACACGAACTGTTCGATCGCGCGAGCCTGAAACGATGCGTTGACCATCTGGCGAGCACGCCACAGACCTGACCCAAGACGCATGGCCAGTAAACGGGCCTGCCTCCGTCACTCCCGTAGTAGCGTTCCACACACGAATTGTCCGGTCTTCCGAACCTGAGACGATGCGTTGGCCATCTGGCGAGAATGCCACCGACGTGACCGAATCCGTGTGCCCAGTGAATGGGCCGGCCTCCGTCACTCCAGTAGCGGCGTTCCATACGCGAACCGTTCGATCAAAGGAACCCGAGACGATGCGTTGGCCATCTGGTGAGAAGGCCACAGACGTGACCCATGACGCGTGGCCAGTGAATGGGCCTGCCTCCGTTTCTCCACTAATGGCGTTCCACACACGGATTGATCGATCGTGCGAGCCCGAGACGACGCGCTGGCCATCTGGCGAGAACGCCACAGACGTGACTGAATCGATGTGTTCAGTAAATGAGCGTGCTTCTGTTCTTGCCGTAGTGGCGTCCCAAACACGAATTGTTCGATCTTCCGAGCCCGAGACGATGCGTTGGCCATCTGGTGAGAATGCCACAGACGTGACTGAGTCAGTGTGTCCGGTAAACGAGTCTGCCTCTGCCCCTCCCGTAGTAGCGCTCCACATACGGACTGTTCGATCGCGCGAGCCAGAGACGATGCGCTGACCATCTGGCGAGAATGCCACGGACTTGAACCAGGACGTAAGTCCAGTGAGAGAGCCTGCCTCTGTCTGTCCCGTGATGCTGTTCCACACGCGAATCGTTCGATCCTCCGAGCCTGAAACGACGCGCCGGCCATCTGGCGAGAATGCCACAGACCAGACCCAATCCCTGTGTCCAGTAAATGGGCCTGCCTCTGTCAATCCCGTAGTGGCGTTCCATACGCGAATTGTTCGGTCGTCCGAGCCTGACGCAATGCGCTGGCCATCGGGCGAGAATGCTACGGACGTAACCGAATCTGTGTGCCCTGTGAATGGGACTGCCTCTGCCTCTCCCGTAGTGGCGTTCCACACGCGAACCGTTCGATCGAAGGAACCTGAAACGATGCGCCGGCCATCTGGCGAGAATGCGACAGACGTGACCCAAGACGCGTGTCCGGTAAACGGGCCTGCCTCCGTTTCTCCACTAGTGGCGTTCCAAACACGAATTGTTCGATCCTCCGAGCCTGAGACAACGCGCCGGCCATCTGGAGAGAATGCCACGGACCTGACGGAATGCGTATGTCCAGTGAATGGGCCTGCCTCTATCACTCCCGTAGTGGCATTCCACACACGAATTATTCGGTCGTCCGAACCCGAGACAATGCGCTGGCCATCTCGAGAGAATGCCACAGACCTGACAGAACCCGTGGGAACAGTAAATGGGCCAGCCTCTGTCTCTCCCGTAGTGGAATTCCACACGCGAATTGTTCGATCGCGCGAGCTCGAGACGATGCGATGGCCATCTGGGGAGAATGCCACAGACGTGATCGAATGCGTGTGTCCGGTGAAAGGGCCCGCCTGCGTCTCTCCAGTGGTTGCGTTCCACACGCGGATTGACCCATCGTGTGCGCCTGAGGCGATGCGTTGGCCATCCGATGAGAGTGCAATGGAATAGACCCCACCCCCGACATTTGAAATCACCACCTCCAATGATGGCCAATGGGACAATCGCCCTCGTTCCACGCGTAACATTCGAGGAAACGAGCCGGAATAATGTGCGGAGATAAGAGAACGTGTCGGCGCAAAGGACAAAGTTGAGATGTAGACATGGGGAGCACTCTTCGCCATGGCGATCCCGAAATACCGGACGAATGCAGAGGCGTCATTGATGAATGCTTTGAGTTTTTCTAGCTCCATTTCGGGCACCTGATGCGATCATAGCTATTAGTTATCGGCCAGCCTCATCAAATAAACGGTTATACCCACATCTTGACCAGAAGCCAACCACGCATTCAAAAGCGATATCGCCGGCAAAGCTAGACGCACATTGCTTGTCAAGCTAAGGACCTCCAGCCAAAAGAGAAATTTCGTCTCGAAGAAGGCGCGGAGTTTGCCGAAGAGACCAGTTTCAAAGGCAACGTGTCCAAAATGGTCGCCCCAGAAACGACAGGCATATAACAGAGCAGGTGAGATGTGTCTAGAAATGCGCGTTCTAAGGTCCCGAACATCACTGTTGGCGAGATATGATGATTCGAGATTGCAGATGTTGAACTTGAGCTCGCGGAGCACTAAACCGAGACAGGAATCGGCCAACTGACGATGAGAATTCCGAATGTCAACGTAAAAATCGCTGCTCTTCTCTTTATTTGTCAGGAAATCGCGGAATGATGTGTGGAAAGGAATGATGGGAAGGTCTTCATCGGATGAATTGACATTACTTAGCAACGAGCCCAGGCGACGGAGCATTCTACGAACGGATTCGGGATCAGAGTCGTCACCAAAGGAGGCATGCCGACGCAGAGCGATGAGGGATTGGATGGAAAGGGGTTCAAATGCGGCAATGAGCTGTCCCATGACAGAGCGGAATAGACGCTGCGATCCTTGGTGTCTGAAATATCCTTTGAGGACCTCTTCGTATAACTCGTCCAACGGATTTGGTCTATGGTGATCGGTCGTGGGTTTCAAAAGGTGCTGTACGCATTTAATCCGGCTAAAATCGAAGAAATCGGGAGGTTCTAGGATGTATCCGCAGGCAACAGCAGCCCACTGAAACAATCCTTCCGCCTTTGTCGCCAGCGCATCGCAATGAGTATACAACTCGTCGGAATGGAGCCTCGTCCCAATAAAGGTGAGAATATCGCCATGCGTTGTAGCAGCCAGCTCAGGATCATCCATGTATTTTATGCGGACTGACGGAGCTCCGGTGAACGCAGATTCGATACCGTCCTCCGGCCGCGAGGTGATGAGCACACGGAAATTCGATGGCAGTCTGGAGAGGTTTTTGGCAAGAAAAGTGTGTAAACCGTTCCCGCCACTTACGTCCCCACTCTCGTCCAATCCGTCGATCACAACAAGAATGGGACCGACAATGTGCAGATCATCAAGCGGTTCCAGGATAAGAGACTGAAACAGGGTACAACAGTCGCGGGTTCCAACTCGAAGGGAAGAGTTGTCCTTTACGATCCTTCCCAGTGCGGTTTTGAATGAAGGATAGCGGTCGGAGAGATCGCGGGCGAGAGTCGTGAAGAGGTGATAAGCCTCCCGCTTGGTTTGTTCCTTCCGCAAAAAGATGAAGGATGACGTAAGGCGATGCATTTTGTCGAAGCGACGTGCGATCTCATGCGCAATCGATGACTTCCCCGTGCCAGCTTGCCCGAAGAGAACGAGACCACGCTCCGAGGTGGGGTCATTCACCCAATTAACAATGAAGTCCAGGAAACCAGTGCGCGTTCCCGTGAGACAGCCCTTGTCGGGTGTGAATCGCGAGCCCGTTCCATATGGAATTTCTCTGATTTTTGCATCAACATCTATGACGATTATCAGACCGGTAACCCATAAAACCGACGAGCCATCAGGACCACGTACCGGCGTCTGCAACCTGGCTTGACACCCACTCAAGGCGAGTAGATATCCCGTCGACCTTGGCTGAAATTATTCCCACTCCGTCCAGAATCTGGAACGCAGTTATCTCCGTAGTGATGGTCGCTTGATCCAAGAAAGCCCTTCGATGAACGGCAAAGGCGGCGGAAAGGTCCTCAATTTCTTTGGTGGCTCCACCGCTTAAATTTTTGAACGTCCGCTTCCCTGAAAATTACGCGTTTACGCCGGTCAATGGTGTAGATGAAAACAACTTACAAAATTGTGAATCCTTTGTATACGATTGGATAAAGTCACTGCAAGTACAGACATCCTGTAGCATGAGAGTAAGAATTTGGGCCTGCTTGGAGTCGGGCTTGATAGATTTCAAAGTGTCTTCGTGGTGCGCAAAATCAAATGCGTCGTGCATGGCTTCAAGTAGTATTAGAACATTGTCATCGCGTTGATACTGTTCTAGGAGTGTCTGGTACCCGAAGAAACAAAGCATAAGTATTTCTTTCCAACCATAACGCAACAGTTGAATCTCACCTCGGGGAGGGCAGAAACCAAGCCATAAGCCATCTTTGCAAACGGGTGCAGCTGAAAGCGAAAGTCAGCTCAGTCAAGGAAAGGCAAATGAATTTGTACGCACCTCCGCAATCGAGCTTAGAGTGTCCATTACCCATTTGATTCTCCTAACAGCCCCCTTCCATGTATTCTTCCGGTCAATTGGCTTCTTTGCTTCATCGGCGCGACGGAGAGCAAATAGGGCCTCCTCGGTAGCCTGAGGCGACATCTCTGCCTGGCCATCTGGCACAAGAGTGCCAGCCTCGACGGGAATCGGACCTGACGAGGGTGAAAGAGGCTCTGGGGTGGTGGGTTGAATGAGCTCCCCGGAGTCCGAGATGATAGAGGGTTTAGTAGATTCTTCAGCGGGGGGGCCGCCTCCTTCGGTCGGTATTTCAGGGGTGTCGCTAGGGACGATCGGAAAGAATATGTTCGCTGACACAGTGATTGTCAAGTAGAGCGCGACCGGGTGAGTCGACGGCCTAGCATTCCCGTCCCCATTTCCGAGAAGAAAAGGAATGTCTACATGCGAGCCTGGTGTTCAGTTATTTTGATGAGCAAGAAATCTAAACAAAGACGGACCACTCTGGGACACGACGGGTATGGGTATCTCTTGTGTTCCGATAACGACATCACGGCGTATGAGCCGCTTCTCGTAAAGACATATTATAAGATGCGAAGATCGTTGTGGAAAGCTAAGCAGGACTTTCAGCCGAAAAATAATATTGGAAAAGGAAAGTCCTACAAGGCGCTAAGCCTCTGGTTCCACAGCACCGTCTCTCCATCTATCTGAACTCTTTCCGTCTTCTTCGTTGTCACAAGATTGGTTACAGTGACAAAGAACTGCCTCTTCCGGCTAAATTTTCTCTTGATATCGGGAATATTGTGCGCTCGGAGGACTAATGCAGATAATAAACGGTTATCAGGACATCAATGAGTTCGGGACCAACACATACCAGTCACGTCTACACGTAGCTGGGACAGGCTTCCGTGCGATTCAATGATTTCAGTGCTGTACAAGAACGGTTTTTGAGTGAGGACCGCTACACGAAGGAAGGGGCTAACGCACCCCCTTCCCGAAGGACTTAGACTGGGGTAGGAGGTCACAACCAAAGAAAGTCACGAGTCGATGACCACCACGCACGAATTTAAGACCGTTTGCAGGTGCTCCGAGTCCACTTCTTGTGCAGGGGGCATAATGGATAGAAGGAACAAGTTAGAGAGAGCGGAGGGTCCAGATAACCAGGCGCTATTTGCTTGACACCGCCCGCCCAGCCCACGCTGTGACATTCCGAATGACCCCATTACTGTCTAGGTGTTGTTGTCCGAGCTGTGCACAACAGCCTCAGCAAACCAAAAATCCTATTAGCTCCCCAAACTTGAAATTACTCACATGGACCATTATACCATTTATATAGTATAAGTGTGATTACGTTCTGGTTCGTGCACGTTGGGAAAACGTTCCAACAACAAGGACGCTAATTTCATCCCTTCAGTGATATATTGTGGTGACGAATGGCACACCCACCCGCATCAATATCTCTTGACAATGCGACTACAACGCGGCAGCAGAAATGTGGTATGAGCATGGTTCTCTCGACATGATGATCCCGGGTTCACGTTTCTTGACAGGTTCTCTCATTTTTTTAAAAAAAAACAAAAAAAACAACAACCCATTAATACCCCGAGACACACGTCTGGGTGCAAATTGACAGGCCATAGGTGCATGCCGATCGCGTGTGCATCATGATACAGGTCTGGGACTGGATGATTCGTGGTTATGTAAGCCACTACATAGATTTATTTGATATGTGGAAACCGCTTATATGGATAAACAATCAGTTAGCCGCTGGCCTACATGGTTTCCTAGGATCGTTTGACATTAAAACAGCCTCGTCTTCACGCTAGTCAAGAGGTCGAGACGCCCTTTTCTTGCGCCGAACTTATCACTTTCCCGACACTACAATACCCCCACTCGACCTCAATATGGATCCTGAGGCCCGGACGGACGTTGAAGACCATCAGGTTGACGATACCGCCAAAAAACAGCGTGGATACAATGCTACAACCCAGACCTCCGGTATGTCGGCCCATTGTTTGACGATGCCCTCCCCCCATCTGTCTTCTAGCCGAGAACTATGGGGATCCTTCTGGCAAGATGTGGTCGATGTACCTTACCGAGGCCAAGAAGGACGATGTCCAGATGACTGAAAATTGGAAGGGAGATGCGGAAGGAATCCTGGTATTCGTGAGTCCTCAAACCTCATCTATATTTGTTCCACACCCAGACAAAAATGTTTAAGACTGGTCTTTTTTCGGCCACTGTTGCGTCATTCATCGTGGAAAGTTACAAGGAACTGTCTCCCGATCCAGGCGATCAGACGGTTGCGTTACTCGCCCAGATCTCAAGCCAGCTCACCAACATCTCCCTCGGAGCACCCCTCTTAGTGCAGAACAGTCCTCCGTTCCAGCCGCCAGCCTCTATTGTCAGGGTCAATGTGATGTGGTTCCTCAGCTTGATCCTCAGCTTGTCCTGCGCACTCTTCACAACGTTGATGCAACAATGGGCCCGAAGGTATTTGAAATATGCGCAGCGCCGTGGCCCGCCTCGAAAGCGGGCGCGTATTCGGGCGTACATGTTCGAAGGCGTTGAGAAGTTCCGTTTGTCCCAAGCTGTTGAGGCGGTGCCTCTCCTCCTCCATATCTCCGTTTTCCTCTTCTTCGCCGGTCTCATCGACTTCCTTTTTCACACCAACAAAGCCGTCGCCTTCTCCGCCATCGGCTGCGTCGTGACTTTCGCATTGATATACGCGATTTTGACGCTATTACCCAGCTTGCACCTCAACAGTCCGTATCGCACACCCCTGTCTGGGATCACATACATTTCATTCCAGCTTTCTGCACTCAATCTCTTTTCGACCGTCAAGACGATCGAGGGCATATTCCATGGATTACTGCTGGAGATCAAGCGGTGGTCCCACTCGCGTGTGCAGAGGTCTCCGAATGATTGGCCTACCAAGTGGAAAACGATGCTCGAAGATAAAGTCAGCACGCATTACGAACGGTTCTTGCACGGCTTACGGTGGAGGATCGAGCTCGGCGCTATGGAAGCCTCACCGAGTGTAGATGCGAGTGCACTTCACTGGACACTTACTGCTCTTGACGAAGATAAGGAATTCGAAGACTTTGCCTCACGCATCCCGGGATTCTTCGACTCTCGCGCTTCCCCCGACGCGACTTCGGCTATGCTTTCCCTCTTGTCCGAACAGTCAACATCTGATCCCATCCTCGGATTCCGTCTATATGATCTTCTCAAGACGTGCCAACCTGGGATCTCAATTCTCACCGAAGAACAACGCAAAAACCGCCTGCGTGTGTGCCTGAAGAGCCTGTGGTATTGTGGCAAGGCATACAATCTACCCGAGAACTCGGAGTTGCCCTTAGCCCCGTATGTCCGCTCTACCTTCGCAAGCCCTGAAGTGATTGGCTGGATTCGGACCGAACAAGACTCCGCTGCGCGTTTGGTAGGACGCTGTTTTGGGGCGTTGGTCGCCAAAAAGTTGGCGAGTGACATCACATCACCCACCCGTACCAGCTTCGCAGGTATTACGGCGGAGATGGCTCGTCTGTCGTATATCCT
This sequence comes from Lactarius akahatsu, assembly GCA_021524915.1. NCBI lineage: Eukaryota > Fungi > Basidiomycota > Agaricomycetes > Russulales > Russulaceae > Lactarius > Lactarius akahatsu. The sequence continues at coordinate 127,788 of JAKELL010000031.1, forward strand.
TAGCGCCACTGGAGAACAAGTAAACGACTGGCTTGGCCAAGAAGGCGCCATCGATCTCGCAAACGTCATTTCCCTCGCGTCAGGAGAGGTCGCCAGTGGGACCAAAGGGGTGCCGATTGATGTGGTGGACATGTTTCAACAGACACTTGGCATCATCGCAGAAGGCATTGACTCGAGTCACGCTGACGCTAACGTCGAGTGGGACGTCGACCAGGTGGCGCGGTTCCACGAGATATATTCCAAGTTCGCGAATGCACAAATTCCCGACGTGCTCAAGGAACGGCTACGGTACATATCGGACAGATTGCCCCCGATCTCGTACGTAGGAGAGGCAAAAATGAAGATTCCTGGTCCTGAACCGGATTCGGAGACAATTCCATTCTCTGGTTTGTCCCAGAAACGGCACGAAATCCGGGTGCGGATTGGAGGTGCACCAGGCTTTGTTGACGGTTGCAACTTGACTCCCACACGAGACTAACTTTGTATAATGTTCTGTGATGTTCTAATCTTGACCCTGATCCTGATGTGTCGCCTTTTCCTGTATGTTACTACAAACACACCCCGAGGTGTACCCAATCTCATAGATATCCCTTTTACTCCCGTCAGATTCCGGCGGAAGCCAATTATGGTCAAAGTTGTCACGCCGGCAAGATGCGATGCTGAGTGCAGGGCCGGCGATGGCGTCTTTGACTTCTTGCTACAGCCTGAGTAGACGATGTGTCGAATAGTTCCAGTCACGGTACTGGTACCGTAGTAATGAGTTGAGCCTTGGCTGGCCTAGACTATCGATTAACACGGCTGTGAGAGTTCAACACCTTGTAGTAAGGACTAAGTCCAGGCCCTTCCTTGAAAGTGATCGAATCACGGTGCATGATGCATGATCGCGCGATCTCCCGCCAATCGATTTTTCGGTAGCCCAGCGGCTATAGTCCTCAAGGCCTCAAGGCCTCATCCAATGGCTATGTTGGACACTGGCAAGTCTCTCTTGACATCGTGGCTTGTACGTACCTCATGGCGCCCTTTATGTTCATGTGGTTCTGGCGGCCCATCATAATGTACTAACTTGCCTACATGTTCTGAAAACGTTTCAAGAACGAGGGTGCTAGTTCCCTTAGGCTCTCCATTACTGGAATGCTGTAATGATGAACACACCTACTGTACCCGCATCATGACCGCATCATGACATAACGGTCGCGTCAATCCCCGTCCGCCTGGAAGCCTCGACTACTCAGCCTGAGGGGTCTCCGTCCACTGGCACCGGTCTGGCGCCTGTAGACCTCTTAGCAATTGAATGCGGCTGCAACACGGTCGCAATAAATGCAGTACGGGCAATACTCTCGGCTGTACAGCATTCAGAACTGTGCTATCGGGCTAAATCAGGTCCCACACCGGTGGCGGGTTACTTTCTCTTGATTGACAGGTTTCTGGATAATTCGCGCTCAAATGGATAAATTAGCTGCTGGAAAGCCACATGACTTCCTAGGATCCTTACAATAGCCTCGCCTTTACGCTAGTCAAGAAGTCGGGGCCCTTTACTTGCGCCGAACTTATCACATTCCCGACACCTACAATGCCCCCATCCGGCCTTAGTGTAGATCCTGAGGCCCAGACGGACGTCGAAGACTGTCAGGTTGACGATACAGCCGAAAAACGGTCTGAATACAATACTAAAACTCAGACCTCCGGTATGTCGACTCTTTGTTTGTCAAGCTCCTCCTTCATATCTTCTAGCCGAGAACCATGGGGATCTTGCTAGCAGGCCATGCTCGATGTACCCTACCGAGGCCAAGGAGGAGGATGACCAGATGACTAAAAATTGGACCGAAGATACGGGCGGAATCAAGGGCGGAATCCTTGTATTCGTGAGTCCTCAAACCTCGTTCTATATTTGTTCCACGCATAAACCAAACGTTGAAGGCCGGTCTTTTATCGATCATTGTCGCAGTCTTCATCACGGAAAGCTACAAGAAACTGTCTCCCGATTCGGGCGATCAGACGGTCGCGTTGCTCACCCAGCTCGTCGGCTTCTCCACTGGAGCACCCGTCGTAGTGCAGAACATTCCTCCGTTCAAACCACCAGCCTCTATTGTCAGGGTCAATGTGATGTGGACCCTCAGCTTAACCTCCAGCTTGTTCTGCGCGCTCCTTGCAGCATTGAGGGAGCCATGGGCCCGAAGGTATCTTGAACATGCGCAGGACCATGGGGCACCCCGACGGCGGACACGTATTCTGGCATACATGTTCGAAGGCGTTGAGAAGTTCTGTTTGTCCCAAGCAGTCGAGGCAACGTCCCTCCTCTTCCTCCTTCACACCTCCGTTTTCCTCTTCTTCGCCGGTCTCATCGACTTCCTTCTCCCCATCAACGAAGTCGTTGCTTTCTCCGTCCTTGGCTGCATCGCGGTTTTCGCATCCACATACACGGTATCGACGCAGTTACCTGGCTTTCGTCTTGACCGCACACCTCTGTTTTGGATCACACACATTCCAATCCGGCTTTCTGCGCTCAACCTCTTTTCGATTTCCAAGGCGAACGGGATATTCCGTGGATTGTTGCCGAAGATCAGGCGGCAGTCCCACCCGAATATGTGGGGGTCTCCAAGTGATTGGCCTGCCAAGTGGAGAACGATACTCGAGCATAAGGCCCTCGCGCATTACGAACGGCTCTTGCGTTGCCTACGATTGATGGTAATGCTCGGCGCTATGGAAGCACAGCCAAGGGTCGACGCGAGTACACTTCACTCGACACATACTACTCTTAATGATGATAAGGAATCAGAAGACTTAGCCGCACGCATGCCGGGATCCTTCGATTCTCGCGCTTCCCCCGACACGACTTTGGCTATGCTTTCCCTTTTGGCCGAACAGCCAGAAAAGCCAACATCTGATCCCACCCTCGGATCTCGTCTCCACGAACTTCTCGAGACGTGCTTATCCGGGGCCTCACTTCTCACCAAAGAACAACGCAGAAACTGCCTGCGTGTGATCCTGAAGAGGCTGTGGTGTTGTGTCAGGACATACGATCTGTCCGAAAACTCGGAAGTGCCCTTAGCGCCGTTTGTCCGTGCCATCTCCGCAAGCCCCGATGTGATTGGCCGGATCAGGACCGAGCAAGACCCCGCTGTTCGCTTGCTAGGACGCTGTTTTGGGTCGTTGATCATCAAAAGGTTGGCAAGTAGTATGACATCACCCACCCACACCAGCATCGTAGCTTTCACTCTGGAGATGGCTTGCTTGTCGTCTATCCTTGGTGCCACTAGCGAGCAAGTGAGGGACTGGCTTGGCCAAGAAGGCGCCATCGATCTCGTAAACGTCATTTCCCTCGCATCAGGAGAGTTTGAAACGCTGGTCGCTAGTGGGACTGAAGGGGATGTTGGGGACGTGTTTCAACAGACGCTCAGCATCCTCGCAGAAGGCATTGTCTCAAGTCGCGCTAACGTTGAGTGGGATCCTGGTGATCTCCCGGTTGACCTGGTGGCGCGGTTCCACGAGATTTATTTCAAGTTCGCGAATGCACCAGTTCCCGACGTGCTCAAGGAACAGCTACGGCATATATTGGACAGATTACCCCCGAGATCGTACGTGTAAGAGGGAAACAAATGGAAATTCCCGATCCTGAACCACGATTCCATCCCCTGGTATGTCTCAGAACTGGCGCGAGACCCAGGTGCAGATCGGAGGTGCACCAGATGGTGGTTTTATTGACGATAAGCTCAACTCCCGCACGAGACTGGGTAGCTTTTACGATGTCCCGACGTGACGCCTATGTTACTACGGCCCCCCAAGGTACCTACTCTCATTAATCCCATGTTCGTAGTGGCACAAATATCACTTTTGCGTTCATCAGATTCCGGCGGAAGTCAGTCATGATCATGGTCACACTGGTGGCAAGGCAATGGTGATGAACCGCCGGGCGCGAGGCTGAGTGAACAAGAGAACCTCCCGTAAGACATCCGGGTGACTACTGCGCATTAGAAGGGTAACCAAGCTCCACCCAATGATGCTATATATAATCAACGCTATCACTGTACCCTGTCAAAAATCTTTGGAAAAACCTGCCGAAAATGTTTCAATGGATTACTAGCCAGTGAGGAATGTTGCATTTGTGGTGCTTGTAACAACATATACAGTACGACCCTTATAACAGGGAGTGGGGGTTGATTTTGCCTATCATACCAAGATGCCCGAGAATGGCAACACGATCTCGGGGAAGCCAAAGATCATTCGAGATCCAGGCCGTTCAGGGATAGAAAACGGAAGATGCAAGGGAAGGCGAGCACCGTGGGCGGTTCGCAATTACCCGTTCGCTAGCTATCCAGTCTGCTATATGTCTGGGGAAACAATACAGGTTAGGAGTACTGAGACTACGATAGTATTACGGGTGAGTAAAGAAGAGCTACAGTACTAAAAATATAGATACAGTATTGTTCATGAAAGTATTCGTGGGGGGTCGTACAGCGTGTCCTCAGCACATGAAAAATCAAAGGCATTCAACGATCGTCATCAAAGCGCGCGACCAGCCGCGACAAACTTGGCCTGGGTCTCCTTGGCACTGCTCAGCGGCATGAACGAGAAATCCTCCACCCCCGCCTCGTCATCAAACGGCGTCGAGAACGGGTTCTGCGCGGGCGCAGGCACGCGCACCGCCACCCGCGCGAGCGCCGCACTCGGGCTAGGCGGGAAGTACACCGTGCGCGCCGGCGCCGCGCGCGCGTACCCGTACCCGTAGTGCAGCGGCACGGGGATGTGCGCCAGCGCCACGGCTGCAGGGCTCGGCGCGTTCGACTCGGCCTCGCCGGCACTCACGGCACTCACGGGTACGCTTGGCTTGCGGCGCGCACCGGGGTTGACGGACGTGGACGTCGGGGCCGTATCGGGCGACCAGGCGGACTTGGGCTCGTATGACGGTGGCAGGGCGCGCGAGATGCCCGGAGAGGTGATGTGCTCGAGTTCCGGGAGGCTCTTCCCTCGCAGCGACGCCGCGCGCTCCGTGGAGATCGTCAGCTGGGGACGGTGCGCCTTGTCGAAACTCTTGCGCGCGGCGCCCTTGTCACCCCACAACGAGAGGGTTATGCGCTTACGCCAGCTGCCATCGCCACGGAGTTTGCGCGAGAGTGTACGGATCATACCTTCGGGTGGCGGAGGCTGCGCAGATGCTGGAGATATGTGATCGAAGAAGCTATCGAATGACTTGGTAGGGCCGTGCTTAAGACTAGACAAGGGATGTAAACTTTCGGGATCTTCGGGATTGACATGACGGATCGTCGAGGGCGTGAGAGAGAACTGCGGAGGTAAATTACTGGCTTGGGAGGACTTCCCATCGGGGAAGGGATTGACGAGCCCTGTGCGTTGATTACGTTCGAAGTTGCGCTTGCCCCGAGCGTAGAGGAAGCGACGACCATACGAATGCCAGAAGATAATGGCGAGCCCCATGAGCACAACGACGCCCCACAGCACGAGAAATATCGCAAACATCATACGTTCCTTTTCGAGTGACTGCACATAGGTATTGATAAGCCGCCCTACGAGCCCACCGTCGGGGCTATCGTTATTTCCGATAGCCGCGGCTGCGATAGGCTGTGCGGCCGCATTCACTTCGTCAGGGGATAATATCAATACGCTCTCGTTCACGCGCGCGACATTAATGTGCAGGTTATCGTGTAGGAATGTGAGTGCATTCTCGATCGCATCGACCTTGGAGCCGATGAAACAAGCGAGGAATTCCTGGGCAGGCTGTTCCAGGATCGTCCCATTAAAAATTGCCGAAACTGCGTCCTGAAGGTCACTATAGAACGTGTTAATGGTGTCATTGAGAGTAGTCGTGGTTCCATTGACCCATCCGAATAACCCGTCGTTGACCGTCGATTGTATAGTGTCGATATGGTTGTTGACGCCGTTCGCGTACAGTGCCGACTGGTTGTACATGCTTTGGTTGAGCGACGTGAAGATAGAGCCAGAGAAATCGCTGACGGCTGCGTTCGCACGATCGTGGAACTTAGCCTCCAGCGGAGTAACGGCCAACAACTGGAGCTGGACGGAGAGGATGCCGAAAAAGCCAATCAAGAAGCAGGCGAGAGCGGGTGGGTGGAATATGTAATGGAGAAACCATGTGAGGTTGACGTGTTGAGAAGGGGTGAGACGGAGGAGTGCACTGAGCTTGTTTGCCACACGGGTCAGAAGGGGATGAGTTGAGTCAGCCTGGAGTATGAGTAGATTGTGATCAGAGAGTGTGAGGGTTGGAGCTGTTGTCGGCCCAATATGAACCACTGTCGGATCTGACATCCATGCTTGGCGGGTGTATTTAAGATGGAGCTTAAGGCAACGCCACTTGTACCACTCGAGTGCGGAGTAGCCGGCCAATAATACCACGGCTAGGACAGCGATCAGGATAATCCCAATCTTGACAACGTCCAAAAGGTCGTGTCCGAGCTCATCGATGACTGAGGTATCCATGTTATCGCAGAAACTAATCGTGCTGCGATCGGGAAGGGGAAGCACCGAAGAGTTGAAATTCATGCCCGCGAAGGTGTCATTGATATCCTTCTTTACTGCCTCAAACGGAGTGTCAAGCCTATAAATACATCAAAAAATAGTTCAGGAACGATAAATAAAGGGCTCACAGGTTGTTGATTGTATCTTTCAATACAGAGACAGATGGCAAGGAAGCATTTAGCTTTGTCAAGGAGTCCTGAAAATCAGTTGGGAGAGTGACATTCTGAAGCGCATCGAGACTAGGGATGCTAAATTGCGGGGCCTTGATATTGCCAAAGGGATTTACTTTGTTAATCCCGTCGATCGCTGTTTGGACCGCTGAGTTTGCCGCCGCTACGTCGTTTTGGATGGACGTGCGCAGAGAACTAAACGTGTTGGTGAGGAGTGTGTTGATCTGAAGGGGTCGTCAGACTACCTTTTTGAGATTAAAATTAAATCTACTAGACGCACCTCTTGTGTAGCACCGATGATCAACGAGAGTCCTCCACGCACAACCAATTCCAAAAAGCACAAGAAGGTAGAGCGGTATATGTCAACGAGGAAGTTGATGACGGCCTCCATAACGGTCAGCGCAAGAATTAGAGCCTCACGAGCACCATTCATGGAGGCATTGACCGCGTCCGTGATCTGCTCGTTAGTAGCTATGGCCATGAAACGAGGCATGCTCGCGGTTGACGATGCGGCTTGTTGCGCAGCCTGGCAACTGGTAAGGAGATCGCCCCTAGCATTATTCACAGCCGCCTGTGCTGAATCCGAGGAAAGTTGGAGACGGAACGCGATGAAAAGGAGAGATAAAATGGGGTACGCGAGCCACGTAAGAGAAAGGATGTGATGAAGCTGGAGATATGGGGTAAGGCCACTATCCGATACAGTGAGTCTTGAGTCGTAAACTGGAGGTGGTGACATCCAACGAGCAGGTGGTGGCGAGACAGACATATAATGGGTTGAAATAGTCGCCCAGCGACGATATAAAGTACAGGAAAGAAAACCAAGCGGGAATGTCGCACTGGCAAAGAGCGACAGAACAAGGAGGAGAGGAGGCCGGGAGTGGTGAAAGAGACAACATGCTTTTTGAGGCGAGCACCGTCCATTGTGTCGCGTCTTTGGCACAGTCACCGGGGAGGAACAATAGCTAGCTTATGTCATCACACTCCGTATCCAGGTCACGAGCTCCGCGACACAAGTGTAGGTCCCGTGAATACAAGGCGTAGATGATGATTCTACTTTCCGTGTTATATTCTAGCTATTAAGAAGCCATTGAAGAACGGTAACATGCGCAGAAAAGTCCAGCCTGGAGTACAACGTTTTTCATGCCACCCATAAGCACCCTGACAACTTCGCCTACGGTGACATCGAAGTTCCGAAACAATAACACCAACAACTCTGGTCTCAGGAGGACTCTATTTACTTGGCAGTCATCCACTCCGCTCGACAATACCACGGGCCGTGGTGTCCAAATTCGCTCCGTTTTCGCTCAAGGACTTGTCACAATTTAATAGGGAACCCGGTCGCTTTTCCTAAGAAGGAGCTTCACTGGGTCGACCAATGGATTTGTGCCGCGTCAGGCCCTCACCATTTCTCCAACACACCTGGTTCGTGTCCGGTTCGTGCTTCCAGTCAGAGACGCCGGCACCTAGTTATTACTGGTCTGAGCATACGTTAAGCCGACCAAACAGATATCAGGAGGAGCGCCGTCAATGACCAAATACACCCCGAATGGGGCGTATCTTTGAAGGTTCTATGATAGCGACACCCGTTACGAACGTAGGATCGCATAAAACATCTGCATGACACGGACCCGGAACGTAGCTACTTCATCAAATGGTGAGTTGTTCAACTGCAATATAGCCCAAAAAAGTCCTCCACACGCAAAACTAGATCACTTGACCCACTCTCGCTCCAGTTGACCAGGGTTCTTTGATGTCCCATCCATCATCACCCGTGCATCTGTGGTCGTTTGATGTATTCTATTGGACGCCACTTCCCAGATCCCAGTCCCTGGGCCACAAGTGGCCGCCCTGCCTTTATGGGGCATGCGCAACAGCTACTTGTGGATAACCCAACACTGCCAAGCAGTATTCCAAAGCTACATCACAATACATGCTAAATCGCCATGATCTAGCTGGTCTTTCTTTGGGCTGGCAACTCGAACACGCGGTCAGATGAAAAGATCAGCTCCCCTTCTATGATCTATCATGACAAGATTTCCGCTATTTTCCTGTCCTACTCGCCACTACCGACAAACCCCGGGTCCGATATTTCTCCGCTAGGATAATCCGTAACGCGAATCCTACCACTCCCTTTCTGGCGCCTTCACTATCTGCTGAAGCGTTAGGCACCATTCAATAGTTCCGTCTTTCCCTTGGCGCAGCAGCCACTTCAGACGGCTGTCGCCGACAACGCCGACCATCTTACTGTGAGAATGTGGTAGTGGCCCATGTATAGGCCGGAGTGCGGGAATGCGCGACTAAAGTCCAGTAGGCGTACACTGGTCACGGTGCGCTCCTGAATTAGTCCTTGTAAGAATAACCGAGGTCTCGCCGCACAGATTACAAGCTACTGTATTTAAGGATTTATGAAAAAAAAATTATTGTACACCCCGAAAACGTCGAGATCAAGCAACTGGGGTTCGATTGGCCAAGTTTAACGTGCTTGCCGGTCCATCCAGCCCAGAGTCTGTCTAGGCACCGTCAGAAACTGGAAGCAGAGGTCGTCTCTTGGGGAATTCTACAAGCTTTTTGGGGCAGCGGCGAAGAGGCGTGGCTTTGGACGAGGGGGAGTACGATGGGAATGTGGTGGTGGCGACTTGTCGTTAGAGAGCGGGCGGGTGATCACAACCTCTGGGACCGACATCTTCAACGAGATTGACGAACGCCGCAAGCAGACGTAAGGGACATTGGTCCCTGGTCACCGGTCACTTGGTCATATGAATTTGCCTTAGAAACCCCAATGCCAAGTGAAACCAATTTGAGCGTGTACAAATCGGTTCGTCCTTTATTATGGCAGACCGTAAAGGGTCCGCGAAACATGTAGTAGTTAGATAGGGCGCGAGGCGCTGTGCCCGGCAGGTCGCATCTAGCGGAGACCTACGAAGAGGACCCGGTGGGGCCCAGGTAACTTAGCGATGGGGGCGGAAGGTACCATGTTCGGGTTTGAAGGCGGCGCCAGTCTCAAGGAAGGTGAGGAACCACTAGCGCTAGTTTCTGGTCGTTGAATAGCGAACGGGTACGTGCCGTAGATGTCGTGATGTGGGTAGGTCATGGCGGCGCTAGCAATTAAATAGCAATAAATTCAATGAAATCCGGGCCGTATAGGCGCGAACATTGAATAAAAGTGTCTCATGTCTCTATTGAGGCAGGCAGAGAGAGGGCGGTTGCTTCCGCCTTTGGGATTCTCCAGTGCGCTCTGATGCGACAATTAGCACTTGTGGACGTTCGCCGATTGGCCCACCATCAAGGAAGAATGGAATTCAATGAAATTTTAATCAACTGTCTCTCCCACCTTACATGCGGCTGCGGCAATGCCTTTCTATTGAACGACGACGGCTTGATCCCAGTGCCCGCACTCAAGTCCTACCCACAGCGCGGGTCAACACCAAAAAGTGCAGGTTGTTCTGTTGCACAGCGCAACCGCCTATCGTATTATATAGCAGGATGGAGCTATTTGAACCGGGCCTTGACAAAGACACTCAGACAAATGTCGCTTCGTTAGGTCTCAGACTCCACGTCCTTCTAGAAAGCCGTCATGTCCGGACCAGTGAACTCAGTCGACGGGCTCGCTACACAGTTGTATGCCTCGCCTCGCCGGCCGCGTCGCCTACTGTCTACTTTTACGCGACTCACGCTCTCTGGTGATCCTCGCTACAGCATGGTTACCCATGTGCTCTCATTCGTACCATACTGTATGTAGTTTCTAGTCTGCATCTCTGCACAATCGTTTTGACCTTACAGTACAGCAGCTATCGTTTATTATGATTATTTTCTCCCCCTCGCTGACGAGTTGAGCTCTTCTGGTTGCACCCGAACAAATTCAACCTGTTCTCTTAACTCCTTCACCGTTATCTGTCCATTTTCGGGAACCTCCAGATCTTAATATTTGGCATGATTGGTCGGATTGACTTTATGGCGCGTATCCTGCTTTTTCGGCTGCCCAACCAGTGAACTGCTCGTTTGCACTTGCCTCGTACCGCTTCAGTCGTGAACATATCTCGCCCACAAAATCATGAAATATGGCTAATGGCGGTTATCGTTGCCGTATGCGGTTGTCGAGCCTCCCACATATACCATATGGTCCTTCTGCTCATACAACAGACCTTCATCGCATGTTCGTCCTACATGGGGTCCTACACCGAACCGTATCTCACGTCAGACTCGAGTTTTGTACATCATGCAAATCCATGCAATATATCGAAGCAGGCGGGTCCTGGTGTTCCTCACATCGACCCGTCGCCGGAATTGTGGTCCCCTGCACATGCGCATTCGCTCGTTCCCTACTCTCCGAGTTCGACGCTCGTGATCGTGGTCACAATGGTGCATGTACGCGTTGTCGAGCAAACCCTTGTCGTGTCCCGCGATGATCACCCCAGTCCTGGGTTGTACCCGAGTAAGTCCACCGCAGTCCAGCCCGCACCACTGCACTAAGCGTCATGACGCGCTCTCCCAGGGCTGTGAGTGAGCATCACTCCGGGGCCGTGTCGCCGGCCGAGTAAACGCAGTTGCGTCACATGTCTTAGTATCAGCCATTTCTTGACCAGCGGTCTCATCGTAGACACGACTGTGTTCGTCCTCCTGCGGTGCAGAACGGTCAGCGTCGGTCGGGGCGTACGGCTCTTGGAAACCATGATGCGCAACGGTACCTCCCCCACATACTATTTTCGCGACTATGGTCGAACTCACGGTAACGTTTCTCAGCTACCTCATACTACTTGTACGACGCCATTCCTCCATCCCCTTTTTTCTGCCATATCTGACGTGAGGTTCACATAGCATCAGAATTTTGACTCTTGTGAATCTGATCCTCGCTCATCCAAACAACGAGACCGACCAAGTTCGCGCCCGTGAGTTTATTTTTCGTTCACCACAAACCCACCCTCCCCCAAGTGTAGGACAACCGCCAACGGGTTTCCACAGCCTGGCATTCGGACATCCTCAATAGCTCTAACGAATGCGAACGTCTTTCCCACTGAACGGCTCAAGCACACTCTGACGTTAAATAAAAATGTTTTCGTTTTGCAGGTCATCGCGCACGCTTATATCGCGAATCACCTTCGACCCCCGCTCCAGGTTTTGCAATACCTCGCGCGCCGAAACTACAGTGTACTACGACTACGACGAGGCCCTGGACAAGCGAACCGAACGCTGTGGTCTACCGTCGTTCGTGCGCTCGCTTTTCAGAAATTAAGTCCGTCCGTCAGTCCGCCAGTTCAGTCCGAGAAAGGGGCCCCCTTTCACATCCGGTGATTCTCACAGATCAGGCAGGGACGGTACTGTAGTCGCGGTGCCGGGGTCGAGGTTGAGGGTTCCGTGATGGAGTGCCTTGCCCACTGTGAATGTACCTGGGGAACCTTGGGAAGTAGGAAGCAGATTGAGGTACTGCGATACACGAGAACCACCTAGAACTCCCAGATGACATTATCTCGTGTAACTTACTGTAGGGCATCGCGTATGTTACATGTTCCTTCCGAGGACAATAAAGGACACATTGTAATTACGGACGTTCGGCGCTAGAGATTGCCATCTCCGATAGCTTGTGCGATTCCCCTGACTCACTGCGGACAAGACCAATTGAACACAGGCAGTGTACTGTACCATTTTATTTGTTTTGTATCGACAGCCGGATTGACAGGCCTGGAAAGCAAGGCCCCTTCCTCGTCCCTGATGGATTGCCTCTCCGCAGTATGCTGCCCACAAGTATCTGAATTTTTTTTTTTTCACCGATAGCTCCAACGTACAAACAACGGTACTCGGAAACGTGAAGGACGTCGCATTGAACAAACACAGAATAACCACTCGGGCATCCGAGGTCACAAATACTGCGTTAAAAAAGCGAGACCAGGAATGGTTACGTTCTGTTTCCGCCTGAGAGGAGGTTGCGATGCGATAAGCCAAAAGCGGGCAGGGACAAAGAATAAAGGTCTTACAGTTCGCGAACTGAAAATCACAGAGGCACGATCGGGGAGAAGACCCATAAGCGGAAGATCATCATGATCAGACGTGGTGAGATGGAAGGGCCCGAAGCTACGCACCTCGGAATATAAAGTTGGCCAGCACAGCGAAGAAAAGAAAGGCGCTGATGATAACGGGCCCGGCGATCTGGTCTAGAGAGCGAACGCGAAACAACTCAACACTCTACGGCGTTATTCCCCATAGCGGGGAGTCTGTACAACTGTAGCACGTACCAAAATGGCCTGGATCACGTCTGCGGATCATGGTGATACGATGCTGGTATATGGCATAACCGTAGATCTACGACCAGGTCAGCGAAGCAGATTCGCGCAAAAAAAGAAACGGAAGAAATGTTTTGCATCTCCCAAAGTGGCGAGAGAACGTGAAACGAGATATGCACCAGGATTCCAACGCTGATAGCAGCGTACACATATGCAAAGTTGCGCGCGATGGGATCTCTGGAGGCGTTGAAGAGCGCAACCGCAAGTGTGCCTATCAAGATAGACATGTTGAGGTACGAAACCCACGCTGAAAACGCACGGTGAGCATATTATCGGCACGGGTCCACCCGACTGTCCGATAAAAATTGGACATGGGAAAAAGCACAGACAAAACGACAATAACGAATGACAGGAGACAAACGGAGAGGAGGAAGGCACGCACTGCGTTCGTTCGCAAACCACACTTTGCCCTCGACTCGCACCGGCGTTGGGATCTTCTTGGGGACGCGCACCTGCGGTGGGACTGTGATGGAATGATAGTCCCGCACGGTCGGCATCTGGCCGTCCTCGTCCGTCGCAGCGACATCGGGAATCTCGTCCGCGCGGGTGTAGCGCTGGGGACGACGTGACTTGGGGAGCTTGGCGAGGGCGCTCGAGGAGAACGGTTGAAGGAGATCCGACATCGCGTGCCAGGAGCGACGGATGAGCGAGTCGTGGATCTCATCGCCGTTGCTCGTGCTGTCAGTGAGCTGGTGCTGATGCGACATGTCGAAGTAAGTGATGGTCTGGCGTTGCGTTGCAAAAGGCCGAGGTTATGTGGAGGACAACGAATTCAAATTGCGAATATAAGTACATAGAATACAAAATATTGTTCATTGTCCCAATACCTTCCTCACACCTTCCTTTTGTCCCGCTGTCAGCCGCGCAGGGAACGTCACATCCCACCGCACGACGAGATCACCCTTCCCAGATGCCCCTTTCCTCCTTATCGGCATACCCTCGCCAGATACTCGCGTCTCCTGCCCTGGTTTCACCACCCCCGGCGGCACTGTCACCTGCAATTTTCGCCCATCGAGGTGCTCTAATTGCCTCTTCGCTCCGCTCTCGTTCGTCAGCGCATCCACGAGCGGAATCTCGATCTTCGCAATGAGGTCATCACCCTCGCGCGCGAAACGTTCATGCGGCTTGTCCTCCACCACAAAGACGAGGTCTGGTGAGCTGCCGTCGGCCGCCTCGTTGCCCGCACGCGGGAATCGGACTTTCGTGCCCTCTTTCCAGCCGGGCTGCACGACGATCTCGAGCACCTTCTCCTCGGTGGTGCCGTCGAAGTTTCGCCGTGACACCTTCATGCGCTTCGTCGTGCCGGCATAGAGTTCTTCGAGCGAGAGTTTGAGCGGACGTACGGTCTCGCTTGGTACGTGGCTTTTGGGGGCTGGGTGCGTCTGGTGGCGCCGCGGAATACCACCACTACCCATTCCGCCCGGCATTTGACCGGGCATGCCGCCGAAGGCGGAGAACGGAGACCCACCGCCCATCATGTCGTCATTATCGTCAAACATGCTGGCACCGCGCATACCACCGAGACCGCCAAAACCTCCGGCCGAGAAGAACGATCTGCAAAAAAACTTCGTTCACAATGAGGCCCCACCGAGGAATATGTGAAACTCACTCGAATACTTTCATTGGGTCCGACGGTGAAAACCCGCTCCTACCACTTGGCATACCAGACGACGTAAACGAGAAAGTGGTGCCCCCACCGCCACCAGGGAAGCCACTGAAGCCAGCAAACGGGTTGGCTCCAGCCCCTGCGCCAGGTGGTGGGCCGCCGCCTTTGAGCCCCTCCTCGCCAAACTGATCATAAATAGTGCGTTTCTGTTTATCGTTGAGGACCTCAAAAGCCTCCGATATCTGTAGTCGTGAGTATAGGGGAACGGTCAATAAGAAGAAGACGGGTCAAGGGCTAACTTGTTTGAACTTTTGGGAGGCCTCCTCACTCCCTGCATTCCGGTCCGGATGCCATTTCAATGCCTGTGATTTTGGCAATGGTAAGATTAAGATGATCATAATTCAGCGAACAGAAAGACGCACCATCTTTTTATATGCTTTCTTGATATCATCTTCTGTAGCGTCCTTGCTGATGCCAAGCAGCTTGTAATAGTCTGCACCCATGAAGAAGAGTTGTTGAGGTGACGTCGGGTGGAGCGTGACAAGTTATATATGTTGGTGCGATGTCTAGGTTGTACGAGAACATACGAGAACATAAATGTAGCGATAACCTGTTATCTGCCAAAAATAAATAAATGTGTAGTAACCTTATGTGCGATGTTGTCCTTGGCTTGTGTGTAACGAACGAACTTTACGACCACCTCACGACCGACCTAACCAACACCACTCCTTCCTACCTCTTTCCAAAATATCGTCGTCTCGAGCGACATGCGGCTATTAGACGTCTTTCTATTTACTTTATTCAATCTCTCAGCCGCACTTTACACAGCCGTCCCGAGGTCGGTTCCTTGCTTGCTAGCCGCTCTACTTTTCTCATCTCGCTTAGATGGGCACAAGCCGTCGTAGTCATAAATGACGCATTGTTCCTCTACGGCGGCAAAACAGACCAGTACAATGCTTTCGGCTACAATTCTGCCCCATGGAACAACGACCTCCTCTTTTTATCCTTATCGACCGCCTTTGACCCTTCGGTCCCTCCATGGCAGTATGTCTCGGGTTCCCAGAATACCTCCATCACCTCGCAAGGCCCTACGCTCGCCTGGCACACACTCTCCGCGTTCAACGATTCCTATGCGCTCATCTTTGGCGGCAACACCTGGTCCACTCTCCGCGGTCACCATTCTCGACAACGACGACTCTGCCCAGTTGCTCAACGTATTAGACCGCATACAACCTATATTTATCCCCCTCCCCGAGGGTTGGGCAGGCGAACCGCAGCGGCGGATGCGCCACGCGACTGCTTCCATAAACGGTTCGATATATATCATCGGCGGTGAGGCTGCGGACGACTCGGGAAACCTCTTCTCCACACACTACCTCTTCATCCCCTCCATACCCTTGTTCATCGAACTCCCTTCCGAAAATGCACCCCCAGGCATCATCGGCCATGCAGCTATCATCTTACCTGATGGCCGTCTTCTCGTCTTTGGTGGCATCTCTCAGGGACAACTTGTTCCCTTTGATGTCTGTTGGGTCCTTGACACCACCCAATCTAACTTAATGTGGACCCGAGCTTCCATTGATCAGTCGACCCTCCCCAATCCCCGCTCTTCCTTCGCGGTCGTACTCCTTGACGACGGACGTATTCTCATCCAGGGAGGCACAGATGCCGCCTTCCAGTCCACCCTCGACGACGGCTGGATTCTCGACCCGTCTAGAAGTCCAATGGCGTGGACCCCAGTTCCTGCCCTCTCCCAGCTTGGCCCCCGGAAAGACCACTTTGCGATCAATGCTGGCGGACAGGTTGTGTTTGGATTGGGTACGCTGTCACATCTCTGCCTACGCCCACTTTTTTTAATCACGAAAGTGCCACATAGGCTACGGTTCTAGTGCGCCCGCAGACGCCGCGCTGCACGTTTACGACGTTGGCGCGGCATCGTTCCAGCCCACATTTTCACCCGTGACGGCTCCCCCGGCTCACACCACTCTTCCACCGGATCCTTCTCAGACCATCACAAACGGTCCTGGTGGGACCGTAACCTTTCCCAACGGACAGCCCCCTGGCCACTCAGGCACGGGAGTTAGCGGCAGCAACACCGGTCCATCAACCCGTCACCCGACATCCAGCACGAGTACGAGCACGAGTGGGGGTGGGGATAACGGACAAGGGAACGGGAATGGTATCAACTCTGGGAAGTCCCATACGGCCGCCATCGCTGTTGGTTCTGTACTAGGCGCGGTCGGGTTGGCAACCTGCGCGGTCTTGACGGTCTGGTACTTGCACCGTCGGCACGCCCGGTCCAACCCTTCGTTCAGCCCGCTCGACGATGATGACGAGGAGCATCCCCACTCGATCACGGCAGTCCCAATCGCCGGAACGCACGAGAAGGGCCCACGAATACTTGCAGTGCCCCTTGGGCTGCTCAGCATGGTTGGCCTTGGTGGCCAGCGTCACGCGAACCGCTCACGGCATGACATCCTCGCAGACGAGGACCGCAGCTTCGACTGGGAAGTTTTCCGTCGTGGAGGATCTGCGGGCGGCTCGAGTTTGGTCGATCTTAGCGCCCGCAGCAGTCCCCACGGGTGGTCGAACGCTGTTACTGCAGTCGCTCCGGAATCTCGCGCGAAGCACGGGCCGAGCATCGCATTCCCGAGAATCGTCGACTGCTATCGATTGGGAGAAGCGCGGTGTCGACCCATTCTCGCCCGAGGTTGCGCTCATGGCGGGCGGACTTGAGCGCAACGAGCTACCAGAACGGACAGGCCCTTCGCAACCTTACGAAAATCCCTTCGCGCATCGAGACTCTTCATCAGAAGTTCTGTACGACTATCTTTCCGGACCAGAACCAGAACCACATGAAGACCCCCAGGAGGCGCGGCCCTCAGCGCTTCGGACACTGACACCCAGAGTCGACTTTGTGCCACTGTCGCCACTCATAGAGCAAGCCTCACAGAACTCCCTCTCAAATTCATCGTCTTCACATAATGCCTCTTCGGAGCAAAATGTAGGATCGGGCTCGTCTAATGGCAACCTGTCGCGTTCCCCGAGGCCGTCTTCGATCCTCGACCCCAATCCGCCGCCAAGCGAGCCTATCCGGCGCAGCAATTCATGGTGGGCACGCTTCGCCAAGACACCGCTGCTTGAGCGGAGGAATACAGGGTCGTCTACGCGAGATCCCAGTGGCTTCATCGATTTTCGCGATCCCAATCCCCCGCCACGGTTGCTCACCATCGAGGAATCGACGCACTCACATTCGCCTGACGTATCCGAATCACGGAGAATGGGTTCTGTCGGCATCTCGGCAGCCCGTTCCCAGACGCGAAGACGTCCATCGCTCTATCATGAGACGTCACACGGGCGGTCGGCGTCCTCGCTCCAAACCGCCAACACGGACACGCTAGAACGTATGGGCGGAACGATGGACATCGTCCAACGCGACGCAACCCTGGACTCGCGGTTCACCACCGTGACGAGCCCCTTTGCCGACGACGAGTTTGGCGTCGCGGGCGGCCCCGGGCAGAGCACGTCGCCGCCGTCGTCTTTTGGCAGCAGTCCGTTGCAGGCGCTATTCGTGCGGGGACAGCCCTCGTACAGCTCGGCACGTACGGAGAGCTCATCTGAGCTCCCGCCGTCACCGCCATCCACTCCACCAACCAGCACATCCCCCCACGAGCAAAGTGGTGATCCCACGTCTGGCGAGCCACCGGCCGTCGCGCATCCACGCGTACCTCCAGCCGGCGGTGGCCCACAGTCGCCTGGGGTCTCGGAGCGCGTGCGGGCGTTCGAACGACGCATGTCACGGGACGGCGAGGTGCCGCCGCCGCCCACGAACACGCGTCGGCGGGAGGAGCGCACGACGCCACGGCCTGTGGTGCGCTATGGGCTCGTGCCGCGGGCGTCGCTCTTCGTCGCGAATCCTGACGGTGGGCCAGAGCGAGAGCCGCGGGTCTGATGGATTGCGCGTATCGCTCTCACTTCTTCGGTCGGGGCTTGACAACACGAGGCAGATCGTGGCACCGAGCACGGGGCGTTCGGCTTGGGCTTCCTTTCCTGGTCTTCTATGGACTGCGGAGGCGCTACTGTATTGACCGACTATACATTTACACAACTCTGGATATAATTGCGGACCGGATCTTTTGCGCATGTATCATTTACGACCCACTTTACGATGATTGAGATGAATTGTGCTTCTTTTCTTTACTCACCCTTTATTTGTATACCTCTGTGCTTATGATGACCGGGACACACTTGATGTGCGTGTATCCATTCTGGCCTTGTTGGCTTTTCCCTTTTTGCGTGTAGAGTAACTCCGTCACGAATCACAAGACACCCCCCCCCAAAGAACGACTGTCTCAGCCGCCGCCAATTTTACACGTCCGACAACTCAATTGGCATGGGCGTCTAAATCGTTCCATACACCCTTCGCATGCTCCGGCGCTTTATTCTCACCGTAGTGTAGCAGCTAGACCCCTCACACCCTCCCCCACTTTTTGATCGGTGCTTCGGCCGCCATTGGGTAAAGGTATGTCAGATGTGCTGCGTAACATGATGCGTGATGCTGCACACACTTGCCGCGCACCACCGATGCGTTGCGTACCCCATCGTGACGAGATAGCTCAACGTGTAAAAAAAAACATAGAGAAGCATTTCAAAACCTATCTACCTGACTTTTTCTTCTAGGCCCGTGGAACCGATGCGGTTAAGTGGTTCACGCTGTTTTATCTTTAGTGCACCCTCTATCTAGCCCCACTCGTCCATTGTATGGCACTTGACGTGATAGATGCTTTTTGACAGGAGGCAAGGCAAGGCAAGGCAGGGCAGGCATGCAGGTTCCCCCGCTCCGTCCCTTCCCCCCCCCCCCCATCCCTGGACCTCTCCTCGCCTCGCCCAGTGTGCCAAAAAATTTCTCTCGTCCCTCGACGACAGCAAAGAACCGAACACGTGGAAACCCAAAAAAACCAAAAAAGCAGAACCCTTTCTCTATCATCACATCACACATCTACTCATCTGACCATCCGCCCCGGTCCCGTGGTCTGTGGGGCTGGCGGTGGGCCCGTGACCCCCCCGCCTGCAGGCAAGGAACACAGAAAAAAAAAAAATGAAAAACGAGAATTTGAACCGCCCTGGGCACGAGGCAGAGGCATCTCCCCTCCCCTCCCCTTTCGCCGCCGCCACCGTCAAACTTTCTTTTCGGCTGGTCGGTTCTGGACGCCCGGCCTGGTACCCGCCCGATTGGCTGGGCGGATTGGCTTATAGCTTGTGCTGGCGCTACGGTAGCTTACTACCGGATGGCTTACAGTACAGTATGTATCATGTATGAGAGCTGGAAGTGGGAGGGGCTTGGTCATGGGAACGTGGCGCCGTGTTTGTTTTTTGCGTTGACGCGCGCCTCAAGTTCGCTTCGCTTCGATTTCTGTTCTGTTATATGTTAATACACATACTTCTACTGTACTGTTCCGGTCCCATTCCGCGTTTCCCCAAAAATAAATCATCCGTAAGATAAATTACTTGCTTCCCGCCGCCCGTACATCCCCGGTGTTTATAGAGTGAAGGGAAGTAACTGCATCCCCCCATGGTCGTGGAGTCGGACGGAGCCCCCGGAGACCCTTTCACTGCCCTTATCGTCCATGGCGCCCATAAGCGCCCGACATGCTCGGACTTGGGTGGCACGACCAGCCAAAGGGGGGTGAGCCCGTCGTCGTCAGAAGGGGGAGGAACATTCGTCAAGAGTCGTGACTCGCTGGAACGTTCCCTTTTTTCTTTTTTTCGCAGTTTTATTAGTGTCATTATGGAACCTTCTCTTTTTGTCTTTCATCATTTCGGTGCTACCTACTGGTATACTAGTGCCTGTCGGCTGTGCATGGACGTCTGGATGATCGCTCACGTCCGTTCCTTCTCTTCCGTCATTCCATGCGTAGCGTCGTAGAGTTCTTTCGCTCGTTCATTTAGGACGAATGTGAATGTGTGCGGCCATTGAGTGAACTTCGTTTTGCTATGAACAGTTATCAGGGCGCGGTCCACTCCCCGTTCCTCGCTCGCCACCCGGTAACCCATCACAGAACCGTAAGACTTGTGAAGGGATTTCAGGACCCATCGGACATGGAACACGAGTGGGACATGGGCGCCTTCTCCAACTGTTTCCTTTGCGCGTCAAAGCGTAAAGTACAGTAGCGCCCTCCATGCATGAAAGTGCACTCTACTTGAAGGGTGACCCGGGAGGTGGCGTGCGCGGCAAAGCGAGAAACATGGGTGACCATAGCACCAAGGAATGATACAATTACACAACGACGATGACACCGACGACTCGTGACGGGTGCACAAGAAAACGCACATAACACACAGAATGGTCAACACCTTCCTGGCCTGGCACTATAACCTCGCTGCTGAGCACATCTGCGATTGAGCAGATCAGGCTGCCTGGATCTGCGCTATGTATCCCTTGGCATCCTCCGTCCCCGCGGCTTCGAGAATCTGGTGTTGAGTGTTAAGATGGTGATATCTGGGTGTGAGGGAGCACATGAGCAACGCACGGCGATGAGCTTCTTGACGTATTCGCTATATGCTTCCTCCGTCGAAATACCTTTTCGCTCACTCCAAGCATCCCTGTTCGGGGAAAAGTAGAAATGTGACGGGCGGAAGGGGAGATCAGTCAGTAAGTCAGTAGCGTGGCCTTCAGTTGGCGATCGTACCATTTGGCCTTGCCCGTAAAGTCTAGCATACCGGGTCTCGGGGTGTTCACATCGCCTTCAGTGGCTAGATCAGAGGGCGGTTGGGAAATTAGGGTGGTATCAGCTATCTAGAATGAAGTGCTCGCCTTGCTTGTAGTAAGAATAGAACTAGGTGAACGCGGCCAAGGCGGTTTAGCCATTGTAGGTCGATGTACGTAAATAAACAGGTGCGTACATAGAGTTGGTCTTCCTGCGAGGGCTTGATGGGGCCATCCTTTGGAAGGGACCGTACAATCTCGACAGCTTTCTCGAATTTCCCTTTGGACATGGCGGTTCAGAGGCGATCGTGCGTTGTCTGATGTTGATAATCAATCGATGGTAGGCAGAGGCAGAGCTCGACCCGAAGAGTGCGGGCACGCCGGTGAAGGGTTTTGCCTCCCGGTCCGAAATGGTCCGATCGAGCAAACCAACCACTTAACGCACGGACCAGCGATCGTCTGTCCAGACAACCCACCAACTCGTCTCTGTTTTTTTTTTTTTTTTGCAAAAACAGTCGTCATCGTGTTTTTTTTTGTTTTGTTTTTATTTTTTGCAAATCGAGTGAAGAAACAAAAACGAATACTGTAACACTCACGCCCTCATACGCCCACCTCCTCAGGTAGCGCTCGCGCCGCGGAGGGTCAGTGTCAGCCGCGGACCCGGGGCAGCCCAGTGCGCGCTCGTTGTCGATCATCCATGGCCCCCCGCGAGCGTGTTTGGGCCGTGCTTCTCGGTGCATCATCCGTCCCCGGCCGCGCGCGCCTGTCTTTGTCTGATAGTTGTGAAAACACTCTCCCTCGCCACTCCAATCACTTCTAAGCAAGCTCGGCCTGCCGTTAGGTATGCGGCCGACCGGATGAGTCAAGGGGACTCACCCCACTTCCCTCGGTTCCTGTAGGTGTGATCTCGGCTCAAGTAATTATGTGGCCTCGTGTCGGTGCCCCAGGCTTCAAGTGATGCAAGTCGAGCTTCACCGGGGGCTAGGCCTCAATCGGAAAAGCTTTCTACCTCCACTCTAGATCCCTTGTTCCGAGGAGACGAACAACAAGAGAAGAGACCCTGGCATGTGTGTGAGAGAAATGAAAGACGATACGTAGATATCGGAAAGGGTTCGCAGAGCAGCTCATCTCGTCGTTCCGTGCTAGTGCCGATTGTCATTATTAGAACATAAAAAACAAATATATCATAGTGATATTTTTCCGCGAATTTCCGAGATAATTTGTCTCCATCGTGTTCTCTCCCTCTCTCCCTTCACACTGGCAGGCCCTACAAATCTTTGACCGTTCTTTGGCTTTTTTTTTCTTGGACCCACACGTCAGTCGTCTGGATGCTGCGCTAGAGAGAACGTGATAGGGGTTACGATGCTTGCGAGCATGTCCTCGTCCTATCTGCCTTGCTTCCTCCCTGCGCCCTCCTTCACGTCGACTCGCACAATATCACCTCGGTTCGGATTGAATTGAGGACTGTAGGGCTCCAGTGCACCTATCTCGCTTAGGATGGTCCCTATCGAACTGAATCCTGTTTTATCTGGTGTCCCTATCTCGTGCCGAACACGATGTACTTTTGTTCTTCCTTGGCCGTGCGGTCGCGGTGTGCTTGGCTGTGCTCCATCCATAACGTAAACACTGATCAATATCGCACTTGTTAACATGCCGACCTGTCAGTAGGATTTGTCCCCTTCGTGGGCGATTTCTTTCTCGGATCTTACGAGCACCGCGTGCATTTCCTACAATTACTATGCTAGTTGACAAATTCTATCGGTGGGGCGACGCAACAGCTGTTTGCGGAACCGTGTGACGATAGCTACGGACTTGCTGGTATGGAACCCCGCCGACGTTTTTTTATGTGCCTTTTCGTAGTCTGGTTCCTTGTTCTCAATGCGTTGTTGTTGCTAGGCGCAAAATGAGTGGTGGAAATATGATCAACGTCTTTGTTTCTCGCGATCGTGCGGGCGCTATACTGCCGACGTCGCCGCTTCCCTGAATGCGTGTGTGCGCAGCTGTCATGCGTGTTGTACGTGTTGTCGTTGTCAGTTTTGTCATCTTCCCCTCCTCCTCTGTTCGTCGACAGGCTTCGCTGACAAGAATCTGCGCCCCCATATCGAGACCATCTCGAAATCGATCGATCGTACCAAGCCCGAGGACCAATCCCAGGGACACAGTACAGTGGGAGCGCAGTACTGTGTGCATCGCCGTGCGCTTCTTTTTTTCCTCTTTCTTACCCCGTCTGTCTCCCGTTGCTACGCCTGACTGCGGCTGTGAATAAATGCAAAGATCATGATGGTGCCAGGAACGCCGTTGTAATGCAATCATTCGTGCCAGAGAAGGTATAACGGTTAATAAGAGGGCTGCCTTCTAGCTTAGCGTGGCGTCTTCCCAGTGCGACCTGATGTTTTTGAGACATGTTCCCTTTTCTTCCACATTCAAGCTTCGAGCCCCACCCTCCGGGACACCTCATCAAATTTAGCGCCATTGAGAGATGACTCGGCGCAGGCGCCCGACATCGGGAGCCGGTCACGAGGACCCAAGCCACCTTGCCTATCGCCCTTGTTCTCCTTCCTGAAGGGGCTTTTTCCCTTCGGGATTATCGACCTACAGCCACACCGGGACGTCTGGGGGTGTTGGTCTTCTCCTCGCGATAAATTCAGGTATGCCGAGATGGCAATCAGACATCTATCTGAATTAGCCCACGAGTAACAGAACAAGGATGTGATGGTGTTTCAGACGCTCGAGCTTCCAGCCCCCCGGAGCAATCGCGCGTTTGGGAAAACCGGCGCCCATTTAGGCTTTCCACGTCTACATCCCCGCAAGCTCAGATGAAAGTTCTAGTGGCACAAGAATCAGTTGTTTCAGAATCAGCCCCCACCGTCCGTGTCAACGAGCGAGAAACCCGACACGATCAAATACACCACTTTCTTCCTTGCCAAGGGATGACAAGCGCGGTTTCTCGGGGCCCGAGCCGTCGGGACGGTGCTGTCCATGACAGGACTCCAACGGCCGACAGTGCGCAACGCCCCTTTAACACCCTCCCCACCAGCTTCGATGATATCTGACAACTTCGGGAAGGCGCTTACGCCTTGAAGGATCTGGCTACCACCCGATTGGTGCCCAAAGTTCTGATACGACTTTCCCCACGGTATACCGGCACGGCCGCGCCGTAAACAGCACCCTCCGTCAGCAAAAAGAGCTGCAGGGATGAACGGCGAGGACAACCCGCGTGGGTGGGATACGGTGCGAGCCGAATAATAAATAGAGGATGACAATTGAACCAGGAGAGGGAGGTTGCGTTGGTGCAAACTTGGATGTCAGGTGTCAAGACAGGCGGTAAGCCGCTGCGTAGAAGGGATGTTATGTAATCGTCCCGGACGCCAGTCCTATTTCGTCACGGCCGCCGGACGAACTCGTACGGTACTGTCTATAATTGTTCTAGATAGGTGTGGTAAGAAGGGTCCCTTCTGGAAACCGCCTCGCCCCATTGAGCCTGCAAAAAAGAACGACGACCAACTGAACGTTCTCTCATTCCGTAGTGTACGATTGGTCCGATGCACGGAATTCTGGTGGAGGTGGCTCGAAGGAAGGAAGAAAGCCTGGCTTATCTTATTGTGGGTGTCAGTGGATGGACTCAGTCGATTGGCGCGTTATGCGTTACCATCACGATATGTCACTCGCGTGACCATTCCATTGGGCCGCTCAACCTCCCAAACTCCCACTCATCGTCAAGCTCGCCACCGACGCCATTCACGATCTTCTAATATTTCAACACAACCAACACAAAGTGACAAGAGATGGCGCAGTCAGCGGCACCTCCGACGCCCCAAGAAGTAAGCCGCAAGCTCTCGATTCACTCGGCCATAAAACCCAAGGTGAGAGTGGTTGCTGGGTTGGGGTGGCGCTTCCTGCCAGCCAGAGGAATCCCATCTTTTTTTGGTCTAGGCCGCGTCGCATTCTAGTATTCCCGTCTCTGGGACCGAATCGGATTCGGACTCTCCTGAACACGTTGCTGCTGCATCTGGCTCGGTGCTGCCGCCGCTCTCCGCCATCGTAGAGCGTCGACGGGCAGGCGAGGACTCTGAAGACGACGAAGAAGAAGAAGACACCGGTGCGTGGCGCACGGCCGACACCCCGCGTGCCGCCGGCGAGAGCGACCTCCGCGCGGGGTACCTGTGGAAGAAGGGTGAACGGCGCAAGGTGCGTCATAAATATATATATATTGCCAAGGCAGATTTGGATGACGCTCGCCTAGACATGGAAGCGGCGATGGTTCGTGCTACGCTCGGCGCACCTTGCGTACTACAAGACGTCGGCCGAGTACCAGCTGCACCGGCTGCTCGACCTGCAGGACGTGCACGCATGCACCCTGGTCACGCTCAAGCGGCGCGAGCACACGTTCGGCGTCGTGACCGCCACGCGCACGTACTACCTGCAGGCCGAGTCGCAGCAGGACGCCAAGGCGTGGGTCGCGGCCATCCGCGCCGCGAGGGAGGCGCAGCTCGCCTCGGCCGCGGCTCCGCCAGGCGCTGCGGGCCCCGTGCCATCGCCGTCCCCCCCGATCCCGATTCCGGGGCACTCCTCCCTTGCCACCATCACGCCGTCGCCCCCCTCGCGCATGCCGCACGCGGTGACTTCATCTGAATCGGAGGACGCATCGCCAAAGACGCAGCGCATGATGTTCGCCGCGCCGTCGTCCGTGCCCGGCGCAGCACCGTCGTCACCGAGGATCGGCGGGCCGCCCGATGCATCGAAAGTCGTCATGAGCGGCTATATCACCAAGATGGGGAAGCGAAGAAACTGGCGCAAGAGGTGGTTCATGTTGAATGGTGAAATGCTGATGTATGCTGGCAGCCACATGGTGAGCAAAGCAAACAAGCCAAAGCCCTTCCCCGGTGATCGGTGTGGGTTCTTTTTTTTTTCGGCACGCTGACGAGCAAGTCTCGGACAGGACACGAAGATGCACCGACAAATACCGCTCTCACAGATCCTGGA
This sequence comes from Lactarius akahatsu, assembly GCA_021524915.1. Lineage (NCBI taxonomy): Eukaryota > Fungi > Basidiomycota > Agaricomycetes > Russulales > Russulaceae > Lactarius > Lactarius akahatsu. The sequence continues at coordinate 154,017 of JAKELL010000031.1, forward strand.
CGCATTTGAATACGATGTTCCTCCTGCCACTGCGCCACCATCACACTCGCGAGGGGGATCGGATGAGGCGGACCACACGTTGCTGAAGCACACATTCAAGATAGTGACAACGAAGCGGACGTTGGTGCTGTGTGCTCCGAGCGAGGAGGAAGAGATTCAATGGCTTAGCGCAGTCCGTGCGCTCATCGCGCGGAGGTCTGGCGCTGGCGTTGTGCCGGGGGACATACTAGGCACGCCGGCGCCGAAATCTGGAGGGATCGATCAAGGCCTTGTGCAGATGGTTGCCGGATCGGGATCGGGAGGGGGAATGAAAAACAGACGAGAGGCGCCGCTGCGCAAGATTAGCATCAGCGGCAGCGGTGCGGGGGTGTTCGCACCTGGGACGGCCCCGATTGCCGAGGAGAGCGTCTCTTGATGAGGGAAGGGGAAGAGCCTTTTTCAACCTCGCCGCCTGACAGTCACCACGCACGCGCGCTTCTGATTCCCCTCTTTTTTATTCCGGCTTTTTTTCTTCTCATTTTTTTTCTACTTTTCCTGCATGATTCCCCCTCTGCTCTCACTCTCACTTGCACTGCACACGCTACCTACAGGGAAAAAAAAAACAAAAAAAAAAAAACAATTTCGTTCGCTCTCACAATGTATCACCTGTTCGGAACAAAGCACACACATCAACTGGTGTCTCCACCATTCGTCCAACCATTCGTAGCATTGATACTATTTAATGGCACATGATTACTTTGCGGGGGAAGGGTAAAGTGACCAAAGGGACGGGGTTGGTGTTGGTAGGGCCATCATGATGCTGACAAGTAAGGATTTATGATAGATGTTTGGCTGACTGTATGAAGAGTAATCAAGCTTAGGTGAGACGGAGGGGCTTCCATTCATGATAAGTGAATGGTATATTGTGTTACACACAGAGTTGATGACTGAGGATTGGCAGAGACTCAAAACGAGGGGGGTTGCGACAAGCGCGGAAGCTTTTGCAGCTCTACGTATAACCATATCGGGAAGTGGGGCCATGGGTATGGGCAGAAGCAGACCGGTGTGTTTAAATGCCGGGATGATGGGCTAATCGGTTTCCCATGGCGGAGTGGAGGGATCAGGAGGGATCGGGGGATGTGCGAGTGCTGATGGGACAAGACAGACGCCGCTGCAAGAGGGGGGGGTGAGGACGGGGAGGAAGGGGGAAGGGAGCGACCAAGGGTGGGAGGATGGGAGGAAAGCGTGGAGCTTAAAGAGGAAGTGGGGAACCGAGGGAGCGGGACGATTTGTGCCTTTCCGATCTGAGCGGCTAGCCGTAAATAAGTACAAGTAAATTAAAACCCAGCGAGCATAGATTAGACGCCGGCGTGGCCTGAGTACCGAGGCACTGATATCGTACGTGGCTGTGTCCACCCTAGCTGTAGTAGTATTTGGTGGAATATCGCTTAGGGGTGACAGTGTGAACGGGGATGAGGCGAGGGTGATGTGTTCTCGCGAGAAAGAAGAGGAGGAGGAAAGGAAATGAATAGGATCAAGGTCGTTAAGGGAGGGAGAGATCTACTGAGACGTGGGGGTAGCAGGGGTCCCTGATATAGAACACGTAACTGCTATCGCCTTTGGACCTTTCGACATTGACTTGTATTATGTGAGCATTCGCCGCACTACGGTCCACTTCGCCCCCCCGGCAAACGCTTATAACAAGCGCTTCCGTTCCTTCTTCGCCCTCCGTCGCCCTCTCCTAGTTCCCCCTCCCAACATTTATAGGTCCACTCCTCCCACTGACAACCTTTCCCCAAGTTCTCCTCAATCTTAGTCAACCTGTTGCACCTACTCTCTTCCGTGGCTATGCATGACTCTCCCTCCTCCCCACGGAGATCAATCGCGCCTGCTCCCCCAAAGCAGCACCAGCCTAAGAAGGCCGGAGCGCCCAAGGCAAAAGGCGCGGTGCGCGCCAAGTCGGGCTGCTACACGTGCAGGATCCGTCGCAAGGTAAATATGCTTCCGTTCTACTGCTAGACGCGTCTAATAATTATCCCCGCGCTAGAAATGTGATGAACGGCCAAACCCAGAGGGCCGCTGCGAAACATGCATCCGTCTTCGTCTCCAGTGCCTTGGCTTTGGGCAGAAGCGCCCCGACTGGCTCAAGGTACGCATTGGCACAAAGCAACGTCGGGTGCCACGGTTTCTGATCTTTGTTTTTTTTCGGTTCACAGGAGAATAATAACGTCACCATGTTCCGTGAGAAGATCAAAGACTTTTTGGCAGCGCAGGGCATGATCAAGGGCCACTCTGGCTCCGGAACCCGCACTTCTGATCAAGAGGGCATGCTCGTCCTCGTCACAGACCACGGCCGATCTGACACTTCCAGTCCTCACTCCCCGGCCCTATCCATTGACTCGAGCGAGGACCGCCGACATAGCGGCCACAACGTCTCCAGTCTTCGTCACGATCCACATTACCCTTCCATTTCTCTCGCTGCCCAGCACTCACACCCCGGCTACTCTTCTCAGCAGCAGCGTATGTCGTTCTCGTCCGCGAGGGAGTCGTCTCCGTTGAACCTCCCACGTCTTCCGTCAGCTTACCATGCCCTTCCGGACATGTCGGCTGATGCGCGAGAAGGAATGAACTCGGAGCTCATTCTACCGTTTTCGCCTCCGCCCACGTCGAGTAATATACTCCCACCGCCCCCTACCTCCTTAGTCTCTCCCATGTCTCAGTCTTGTAAGAATCCGTACCGTTATTGAACTATGTACCTTGTACAGTACTCAATGCCCCTTCCTTGGTTTGGCAGGGCATCATAGTAATCAAAATCCCTATCCTTCTTATTCCGCGCCTCCAGTCCCTCCTCCATCTGTGCCAGTTCCACCACCACCTCCACCACAAACACAGCTGCCTATAGCTCATGTGCCTACTCATGCCCCAGCGTCAACGTCCCACTTCGCGAGCACTCTCTCGCCTTCATATCATCAACATTATGTGTTCGAAGAGGACGAATACAACAACAACAACAACAACGAAACCGAACAGGTACATTCAACTGGCTACTATGTTGAGTCTTCGAGTCTTAGCCAGAACATTGCGCCATTCATGTCGTCCCACCAAAGTGGATTAGTGAGGCATTATCTCGACCATGTCCTGCGGAGACAGTACCTCTTAGCCGACACGTCCATAGCCGAGTTTATCATCCGCACCGTGCAGGAGAACCCAGCGGTGCGCGACGCTGTCTGTTTGCTTGCGTCACTGCACCGTGAGTCGCTACGGCACGGGCCCCATCACTTCTCGGCGGCGGCAGCAGCAGCGATGACGGACGCGCTCGTGCTGCAGAACGACGCGTCGACGGACTACAGCAAGACGTACAAACGCATCTGCACGAACCTGCGCACGTCCGCGGCGGCGGGGTACACGGAGGGGGAGGCGATGGCGGGGCTGTTCGTCGTCTCGGCGTTCCTCTTCCGCGGCGGGCGCGGCGCGTGGCAGGAGTTCCTCTCCGTCGCCGCCGACTGGGTCTGGAACGTGCTGCACGCGGGCGGGGAGCCCGCGGAGACCATCATGCGCTGCTCGGACTCGCAGCAGTTCATCATCAAGACGACGTTCTGGTTCGACATCCTCGCGTCCACCACGCGTCTGCAGACCCCGCGCTTCCTCTCCATCTACCGCGAGCTCTGGTCGTCCCGCCGCGGCGCCTACATCGAGAGCGGCGGCGCGCGGCAGCTGTCGATGATGAGCGTCATGGGCTGCGAGAACTCGACCGCGCTCGCCATCGCCGAGATCTCGGCGCTCGCGTGCTGGAAGGAAACGCACGCGCGGCAGGGCACGCTGAGCGTCCCCGAGCTCGTCGACCGCGGACGCACGATCGAGTCGGAGTGCCTCGTGCACCCGTCGCCGACGCCGGCGCACCCGTCGCTCAGCGGGGTCGCCGGCGGCGGCGACGGCAGTCCTGGGCTATACGGCGCGGGGGACGCGGACGCCGAGCTCGCGGAGAAGCGGCGCCTGACGGCGGACATCTTCCGCGCGACGGCACGCGTGTACCTGCACTCCGTCCTCTCCGGCGAGTACCCCGGGTGCCCCGAGATCCGGGACGGGGTGCAGGACACGATCGAGTGCTTGCGGCGGGTGCCCGCGGGGGGGCATGGCCCGCAGCAGCAGCAGCAGCAACAAGAGAGCCTCGGGCAGCAGAGCAACGTGTCGCGCTCGGTGCTGCGCAGCGTCGTGTTCGGGATATGCCTCTGTGGGTGCCTCACGGACGACTATACAGAGCGCCAGTTCCTCCTGCGACGGCTCGACGAGGAGCAGGCAGAGGGCGTCGGCAACTGCGCAGAGGCGCGCTCGGTCATGGAGCAGGTCTGGAATCGCCGCGCCTCGGTGTCCGCTGGCGGTGGCGGCGGCTCGTCGCTCAGCTGGCGAGACGCGATGCAGCAGTTTGGAGGCGAGTCGCTGTTGCTCGTATGAGGAAGAGGGGGGGGGGAGGGAAGACCTGCTCTTTCACCCCCCACTGGCCGTTCCCCCCCTTCAATAGAGACACAGGTCCTCAACAAACGACAATCTCCTCTATCTCCGTCCCCACCCTCAATACAACCCTCCCCCATTTGTTTCGCCCTTTCGTCCTCAGCGTGCCTCTCACGCGCGCTCCCCCCACAATCTGCATTTCTCCGTTTCGCCGGTGGGGTACTCGGATGGCCAAGAACGCAATCTAACTTCCTTCTGTTCTCGCGGTGCCTTGGCGCCCCTGAGGATTGCGGGCGGTGCCCGTGATTCGCAGGGGTCCTTCGCTTCCCGCGACGGCGGCGGCGGCGCGGCGTTCTCCCTTCATCTGAGGCGATTTTAATTTGGACAGAAAAGGAACGAAAAAGGGTCGAAAAAAAATCATCGAAAGCGCATGTTGTGTCGTCGTGAAAAAGAAATAAACCAACGAAGTCCATACTATTTTCCCTATCATGCTTGCTCTCTCTTCGCTTTGTTCAACTCACTCACAGTATCTTTCTCTCTATCTCTCCTGCAATACATGTATGTAGTCTTAATCAAAGCATGAACGTGAAGAATGATGGCAGATGATGCAGATGCTGGTCCAAAGTCGTTACACGGACTTATCATGCGGTGTAAGAGACAACTGATGTGACTTTTGATGAACGTTCGAGTATAGCGCTCGATCGGAGGGTAGGAAGGGGCACCACGCCCTCCTGTACCCAAGATCGCGGATGGATGGATGGGCCAAGCGTTTTCCCCCATTGTCTGCTCCAGGGGCAGCAGTGCAATAGCAGTGCGGCACGAGTCAGGGGGGACCGCAAGGAGGGCTTCTTTTCTCTTGAAGCTACCAAAAATAGTGCGTGCGCGTTTGCTCATATCGGGCTATCTATCTGGGCAATCTGTTCATCTCACACACACAGCCTTGTTTTGCCTTTCGAGTTTGGGGTAATTGCGTCGTAGTCATAGTATCGTACAGCGTAAAGCATAAAAATATGACAACGTATCAATTTTGTGAAGAGCGTTGAATTATGAAATACGAGTGATGTAGAGGGGGGCACCATGTGGAACATCGGGGAGGAACTCCGACTGCTGAATCAGAGCCACACCGTATTATTATTTATCAAGGCGACAAGCAGGAGAGGCGCGCCTCTCCCGGAAAGTGGCGAAGGGTCGCGATAGATGGGGCAGGCGTGTTGCGTCGCCGAGCGAACAGAGCCTCAGAGCGGGATAGCATAGGAGTCAGATGGCGGATGTCCTGGAACGAAGAGGTAGTGGCAAATTTTGATGGGGGAGGACGGGGGTGATGATGACACAAAAGTGATCGAGCCACCGGGGCCAAGAGGCGCGGAGGGATGGAACGCAGAAAAGAGCATCGGACTTTCCGCAAGTACGAGGGAGCGGAGGGTCATTGAGAGAGAGAGGAAAGGTGAGAGGAGGGGAAAGGGAGCCAAACGAACGGAAGTAATAAAGGTGATCGGAGGAGACGAAAGTACGACGGAGATGGAGGGGCATAATCGGCCGCACTGAAAGCGAGATCAGGAGAGATTAGTTGAGCAAAAACTCAGCGGCGCGTAGATGCAATGGACCCATGGCGACGAGACAGAGGGGGCGAACCGAGTCGAATCGAACGGACCGAGCCTGTGGAACGAATCAGGAATGGTCTCGTGTCCTGGTCCGGGGAAATCCCAAGGCTCACACCGGCCTGCCGATTTGGGATGAGGCAAGATTCCCTTCAGTTCCGTCTCGTTTATTTCACCAGCCAGTGCTGGGCCCTGTCCAAAGATCGTAAAAGAGATCAATCTCGCAAACAATCTCGCATGTCTCCCTCATAACCATCCTCCCCCAACTCTCAAACTCACTCTGCCTTCACCTGTTCGTTTTCTTTTTTACTTCTTTTTCGCTTCCTTCTCTCTCCCTCTCTCCTCCCCTACAGTAACCTCCTTCCCTCGGCACAAATGACACACTCTCCCATACCAGACGATTCCCACAATCATCCCGAAAACTCCTCCCCGTCCGACTTTCAGTCCTCCGTAGAGACTTCCCCAGCTATCATCCCTCTCTCCGAACCTGCCGCCTCAGACGGTGGTCACTCTCCATCACCCACCTCCACCCGTCCGTCGTTCCAACACCGACACTCGCTAGACCCTCAGAAGTCCGTCTCCGCTGCTGGGAGGGGCGGCTGCTGGTGCGTGTCGTCCCATAGTCTTTACATCATTAGCGCGTTTGTTACTAAGTCTCTGATGGCCTTTTTTCTCCATTAGGACGTGCCGTCTACGACGAAAAGTATGTGCTCATCGTTAGCGCGTCACTGCGCCCTTGTATATGCTGATTGCTAACTCACCGGTCCGCTTTTTCCGCCCGTCCTTCGTTCGTCCCTTACTCGCTTCGTCCCAACTGCGCCACGATCGGCTCCCCCCCTTGCCAATCCCCCCCCTTCCTCCTTCGTTCTTCCTCCCACCGCATCCCTTTATCCTTTTCCTGCTTTGTAGAAATGCGATGAGCAGCGCGAAGAAGGCGACGCGTGCCGTACGTGCCGACGTCTGCAACTCAACTGCCTAGGCTGGGGCCCACGACGGCCAGATTGGATGCGGGTGCGTTTTTCACGATCGCCGACCTCTCGGTCAGCCCGATGGAACACCATGGCTGACTCATCTTCGGCACTAAACGTACAGGATAAGGAAGCGGTCCAAAATTACAAGATGGAGATTAAGACTCACTTATTGCGGCTCGGGCTCATTCGAGGGCAGCCACGTACCTCTCTCTCTGCTGGCTCGTCCAGTCAGGCTAGTATCGTAGGCAAAGCGAGCGTCAACGGCGCGACTACGAGCCGAGCTGGCAGCGAACGAGGGTCGTTCTCGTACCCATTTGATGGTCCCCAACAGTTCGAATTGTCCTTCCCTTCAGGCATACCATCCATCTCAGGTAAGGAAAAATTAATGGTCACTTAGTCTGAATTCGCTTACCTGACATTTCACCCGCGACGTAACAGGCAATGCGCCCATCCCGTCGCCATCGGTTGCTTCCTCCCCCTTCTCCGATACTTGGGTACAGGGCGATTTATATGAGCTCTCCAATATTCTGGTACCCCCCACCTCGCCGGGTCTCACGGGGGTAGCCGATGGCGGCGGGCCGCCGTGCTTGCCCCCAGAGAACTTCAGTAATATCCCAGGAGCGGGCGCGGGTTTCCAGTGGGCGATGCAACCTGTAGGGCTCACGGATCAAGATGCAGCAGTAAAACGCGAACATATCGCGTATTACTTTAACCATGTGCGCGGTTTGCAGTTTTTATTCACATGCAAGGTTGCCCTAGGCGCTATACAAGCCGTGAGTACCTACCCGTATTTAAACCCGGTTATTCCCTGACGTCAAATGAACCTAGATCGTTACGCGCGACCCGATGGGTGCGGGTGCATTGTCAGACGCTCTGTGTGCAATTGCGAGTAGGCAGTATGCAAAGGCGCAGCGCCGGATATCATTACCTGATACCAATACCACCCACATCGTGGATGAGACCCAGTCACAACTTTTCTTCAACCAAGGAACGTACCAGCTCGACGCCGCCCGTCGTCAAGGGCGATGTACCCAGGCAGAAGCGATGGCGGCGATCCATCTGATCAGCTACTCACTCGCGGTGCGAGGGGGTGTAGTCGCAGGTGTGAATGCAAGCGTAGGAGGGACCGAATGGACGCCGATGCTCGAACTGGCGTGCGATTGGCTGGCCCAAACAGGAATGCATGTGGACGAAAATCCTCGCCTATTCATCATAAACATGCCGCTTCCGGCAGCGTATGCCGCAAAAGTTATCATGGTTTGTACCATTCCCTGGTGGTTCTGAACAGCGAGCTGATTGCCTCCAACAGTGCATGGACATTTTTATGGGGGTAACGCTACAGCAGCCCCCGCGGCTCCTCGCGCTGTACCGTAGGTTGCTGACCGGTACCGGGACGTCAAGCCACATTTGGGGTGGTTCGCAAGGTAGCAATACACCAGAATGGGAGCTTCACATTCCTCTGTTAGTGGGCTGCACCGAGCAGGTGCTGCTCGCATTTGCCGAGATCGCCGCGCTGGCGCATTGGAAAGCTCATGAGGCGCGCGACGGCAAGCTCTCTGCGCGCGAGTTGATCATGCGAGGCAATGCGATCGAGCGCGGGATCAGGCAGACGGTGCTCGACCCGCTGGCATTCGAAGGAAACCGCGTGGTGCCGGTTAACGAGGACACGTGCAGACGCATCCTAGCGACGATTATGCAAGAGGCGGCACTGTTATACCTCAATACGGTACTGAGCGGGAACAACCCAGGTGAGCGCTGATGTGGGTCCTATTTCGCAGGAGTGATTCTGATGGGCGTCCACAACAGGTGTACCTGAAATTCAAAGTTCGGTGAACCACATCTTGAACTTGCTCCGACACTTGCCTCTGGGGAAGCTCGACCTTGGGTTGGTTCTACCTCTTGCATTCGCGGGGTTCATGGCCGATGCTCCGGCGGCACGCGATGTGATCCATAAGCGCCTTCAGCATATTGCCTCCGTGTACGGGAGTGCAAACGTTCGGCAGATCGAAGGAGTCTTGTTGCAAGTTTGGGCGCGGAGGGACGCTGGACAGAGAGAAGTTCAATGGCGCGAAGTAATGCAAGAGCGGGGACTTACCCTTCTCATGATATGATTGTGTGGAGACGTGGTGAAGCGATGACTACATTAATACCATACCACAGATGGGCGAGCGCGCGGCGACAGCCCGCGAGCGCCCCTAATTGATTTGACGTGCATGAGTGACTGTTTATGTATTGCGGAAGGCTATTCCAAACTCGCTGACTTACTGTATCTTTTCCTCGATTTTATGTACGTTGCTTAGCTTAGATTCACAATTGCAGCGACTTGTTTAGTGGACATACGAAAGCAAAAAAAAACAGAAGAAGCTCGTGTATGCGAGGGATGAGCATTAAATCTCGAGGAGGGGTAGGTAAAGGCGAAGGAGAGGGAGAGGGAGGAGCTGAGAAGGATTGGGGGGAGAGTAGAGAAGAAAGGCCATGATGCGGTTGTGGTTGCTATATACCGATCGACCGGGATATGCTTCTCCCCTGTTATTGGTCAATATAGGCCACGTGAGCGAGCGCGGGCGCTGCCAACTGTCCGCGGAAGCTCGGGCGTCGACAGCGCCCAAGGACGACAGAGGAAGGTGCCTTGTAAAAGAAGATATTCTGACTGTGGGCGGGGTGTCTTGACGGGGGGACTTACTGAGTGGGCGCGGGATGGGCGCGAGCACCGGCGCCCATTGCAATTTCGGCCCAAGTCGGCAGTAAGAGTCTGTCCTTCGGCCGCGATCACGTGTGGGTCACGTGTACAAACACGAACCGCGTATCGACAAAGCGCGTTCGAGTTGTTCATTCTTCATCCACACAATGTTCAAGGGCATCCTTCCCCCACGACGTGTCCCAACTCCAGAATTTACCATTGTGAGCCCACTGGTAGATAATGGCAAGGAGAATCTCCCAACTTCTCCTGCATTGCACCCCGAGCCTTCACAGAATGGCAAGGTCGCAGCCGCTGCGAAATCGGGCAAGGCTGCAGCCGCCGCTCAGGACAAACCAAAGCGAAAGAAGGGAGGAGACGTACTTCCTCATACAGTGCCGATCACAAATACCACAGATCGTGAATTCGACCGTCTTCTGGTTCGTGCTATTGCGGCGGTTCCCCAGTCCCCTACGTTTTTCGCTCACGTATTGAGTCTCATATAGGATGACCTCCAAATTCCATCCACGCTTCGCCCGAAGCTCGCTGGCATGGAGCCGTCCGTCAAGGCAGCAATGTTGAAGTCGTCTCAGGTCATCGTGCCCCCCGCCGCACCGGGGACTTCACGTAGCCTCCGGCGTGTGCAAAGCGGCAGCTCCCTCAACATCGAGTCGCCCCGCAAGGGCGCCATCTCCGATTATTACCCCTCTCCCGCTCAGGCTGTTCATGGCGCCGCCGCCCTACAACACTCCCGCGGCGTGTCGGTCGATGTAGCTCGCCCGAAGTCACGCACGGGCTTTTCCGATGCGAAGGACGGAAAAGGCGCCGCGCAAAAGACGCTCTCACCTGTGCAGTTCGTCAGCGTGCTGACGGGCAAGTCTAGTCTCGAGCTCGAAGTTGATGTCTTAAAGAAACTCCGTCTGCTTCTTCGGAACGAAGCGGCTAGGTGAGAGCGGCGGATGCTGCTGCTTCTTCTATCGGGCGCTGATGAGTGGCGCTGTCGGCGCTACAATGCAGTTGGTCACAGGACTTTTTAAAAGCGGGTGGCTACTCGGCGTTGCTCACTCGACTCAACGAGCTACTTGAAGTCGAATGGCGGTCAGTCTGCGCCCCCACACGATGCTTCTGACTTTTTTCTGAACACTTGGCTGCAGTGAGGAGCAACACGACGATAAGCTCTTGCACGAGATTCTCCGATGCCTGAAGGCATTGTCCACCTCCGAAATTGGATGCTTCGCACTACGCAGCTCCTGCCCGACTCCCTTTGCCCAGCTTGTGTCCCTTCTTTATTCTGACAAGAAGCCAGGCGATGTTGCGACGCGGCAGCTCATCGTCGATCTTCTCATGATCCTGTTTGAACTCTACCCACCCTCGTCTCTACCTTCCATCGGATCGGTCCCACCGCGGACAGAAGTCTGGGAGACTACCCCTCGTAGTACGATCACGCTTCCACATCCGCACCGGACCTTGTACTCTCTTCTTCGCACCCTCTTGCTAACTCCCGCGCCGCGAGCGGCGGAAGCCCCAGAAGTTCCGCTTTCACCGCACGAATTCATCGATGCCTTGCATCGCCCTCGTATTTACAAGGCGTACCTCCAGGAATTCTCTGACATCTGTCGCGATTACTTCTGGATCTTCTGCCACCCAAATAACACCATATGGGTTCTAGCTGACACCGACGAAGCACGCGTCGAAAAGCCCCGAGCGCCGGGTGGTATGACTGGCGGCGTCGAATATGAAGCAATGTCCTACCTGGTACGTCATCCGATACCTCGGAAGGCACGATGGCTAAACCGGTGCGCCGCAGACGACGCACTTTCGCTTGTTGAATGCGTTTGCTAAGGCTGCTTATGACCTCAACCTGCCGAATGAACACGAGCTGTCTGCTCACAGACTCCACGCGGATCTCTTCCTCTCTGGCTTTGAGCGGATCCTTCTGGTACCTTTCTTTCCTTCCCCCCAATTTTTTTTTTTTTACTTCTTTGACGTCATTCGTCTCGCTCATGATATGCCCTCAAAAATAAATAAATGTAGATCGCACGCAAGGCATCAACGACATATTACCCGACCCTGCACCTCGAGATTGCGCGTTACGTCGCACTCGCAGGTCAGGTACGATACGAGCTTCCGTGGACCGTGTCACGCCTCATCGGTCCACCGCCCGCACCACTGGCTCGCAGCACCAAGGCGACAACGCCATCACACTCTCAACAGCCAGCCAGGGCTGTGCCCGTGCTGCCGTCTCCGCGGCGCGCGGAGCCACTGAAACTCGATTAGAAACCACGCAAAGGGGCTCTCGCACATTTGCGGCTGCAAACCGGGCTGTGCTCGGAGCAGATTGGTGCGCAGGTTCGGCTCGGTGACCAGAAGGGGGGAGGGGATGAAGGTTTCGCAGCATCACCCCCTCTGACATGATGGATGTGGATGGGTTTGATGATCTCCGGCCTGGTGCTCGACTATGGTCATATTTGCTGCCTCCTTGAGCTATTTTTTCTCTTCGTTGTCCGTGCTTTCTGTCTCGGCCTTTTGATGCTGATCCTCGCTAACAAAACAACAAACGTTGTCCCCCGAATCGTGTAAAGTGTGTGTATCTGTGGACACTGCGTAGATAGATGAAGTGACGATAAATTGAGGGTGGTTGTGCCTATCCGAAGCGGTCTCGTGTGAATTCTAGTCCAGGACCATCACAAATTAGCATAAGGGTTTACACTGGATTGGTGCTGTACTGGTGTAATTTGTTGCCTGATAATAGAAGTCGAAAGCCGAGAACCCAACCAGATTAGCGCGCGTCTAACTTAAACGCGCAATGGGCCTGTGAGAGAACCTTTATCGATGCCGTGGCTCTCGGCGGCCACCTTTCACCCTTCCTAGGGAGATCCGGCCGGGGAAAAGAAAATGACACAACCCTCTCAGGGAGACATGTAAGGATCACGCACCGATCCAGACCGTGAATGAAACAAGTGACATGTTTGTGATAGTAGGTTACACTCTAGTGTGTAGCGGACGTAACTTACTTGCAACTGGCAGTACAGTAGGCCACATCAAACACACAGGTGGTGGCCTCGCGGCACCGGACCCCTCCTCGCTGATACGCGATAATTCTGCTCTGGGCCCATGACATATATGACGTCCTTACGGGGCGCAACAGCGCCGCCTCCGTCGTCCTATTAACGAGCACAGCAAATACCATCAGTTGATGCGACTGCAGGGCTATGCACCGCGTGGATTCTGCTACGGTACTGTAAACCAGTAGGAAACAAAAGGACCGATCCAGTAAAGTCTGACAACCCTGCAGGATGACATGACGCTACATTTCTGTCTGGCCCGCACACCGGAGCGGGCCGCGGGCAGCAAAGCTAAGCGCAGCCAACTAAACCAGACAGGGCAGGGCAGGGATCAACCAAACGGCTAGACTGGAAATGCGCGCTAAAGCAGCTCGCTGAGGGGGGGACAAGCGAACTTGTAACCACACGCAGGCACCGAACCGCGCATGTGTTTGTGCTGTACGCAACAAAACAACAATAACAACAACACGGTGCACGACCCCAATAATATTTTTATTTTGAGTTTACAGAAAAGAAAACCTTGCTTCCCGTTAGTGCGGTACTGCTCGGTAACTCCGCAGATCTGGCTAACTCTGCAACAACCAGCACACCGGACCGAACAGCATGACCGGGGTTCCCCGTCGTCATCCAATATCACAGTAGGAAAAAAAAAAACAAAGTTGATTGGTAGTGTGAGAGAAATCGTGTGAAAAATGAACGAAGCGGCCGCCGCCAGACTCGAACCTTGGCACTGATAACTGGCACCTTTGCCCTTTCCACAGCCAAGCGGCCCCTTGTGAGGGAGACAAAGGAAGGGGGGGAGTGAGATGAGATGATAAGACGTGGTGTCACGGTGAATGTGTCGAAGTTGGGCGATCGAGGGTTAGTAGAGTGGATGGAATGAAGGGGTCACGGTGATGTCAATGCTATAATTGGATGGAAAAGGTTATATTTTTTTTCCTTGTGTGAAGGGGAGATATTGATCTGAACCTTAGGTCCCTAGCATACATGCCGTAGCAAAACAAGCAACTTGTTCGTATACCGCTTGGGGCATAAACTGCCGCTAGAAGCGCCAGAGAAGCGTCAGGGCTCAGACGCGTGCGTGGCCCAAGGGCAGACACTGACTGGTGGGCTGGGCACGATCGGCACGCCCCGTAATGATATAACGTGATTAAAGGGAAGGCTCCGAACGAACTGCGGGGCGATCCTGGAAAACGGGTTCGAATTCGTAATCTTGCGGTGCACAGGACCATCACGACTCACAATCTCTTACTTAACCTACAGGTTGCGGACCAGTCATGTCGTGTTGTTGTGAGTCATGCCTAGCAACCGTGACACCAGCACCGACGCCTAATTCTTGTTTTCCCATCATCGATGCATCATCTCCGAGTCCGAATCGAGTCGTTTGAACGTTCCAAAGAGTTGGCGATTTGGCGCGTAGCATTAGAAATCATGGCCGGCCATGAAATCGATCAAAACTAGGATGCGTTCGGTCGCAACTATCATACGAGTTGGACAACGCGGATAGGTGCACCCTGGCCGTACATGCCGTTACTCGACCGTCCACATCTGCCGTCCGCATACATAAACAAATTGGCGCTGGCTTGACATTCGTTCTTACAAGATACTAAGCGCACGTCGTCTTCGAGTGATTCTTGCCCCGTGTCTAGAGAGCAGACCACCATGCGTACAGTCTCCTCTCTCGGACTTGGAACCTTGTTGTCATTAGCCTCACGAGAACAAACCCGTCGCCTAGGACAACTAAGTTAGCCTTCGACGCCTCGTGTTCTTTCTGGTCATAAGCGCCGGTGCACGCACGGAATGTTCACCACCTCCGGCCAGAGCACACCCCGGAAGTGACGATGTCGGAGAAAAGTGCGCGATCCGCTCCGGGGGGTTCTAGCAGACCTTCCAGCCTCTGTCAGGCGGGCTCAGGACGTCGCTAGGGTCCTAATATTGTGACATCTTCTAATCGCGGGCCCATGGGGAGTACCTGTGTGGCGGAGGGACAATAGCGGCACGCCGTCTTGTCCGACTACCTTTTCGTCTAGTCGCCCGCTTTAGGTGCCTCGGGAGCTTCCAAACTGACAGCCTGAGCTGGGTAGCTTTTGCCTCGTTCACTTGCACAACGGTATCTCATTGGGGATGTATCCCCGTGAATGAGCCCGCATCTCGTACAAAACATGATGCCAACGGGGCACGTATCGTGCGTCGGTGTGAGGTGTCTGTAGTTGGCGTTCGTGTACTTTAAATTTTCAGGCGCTACTGTGATGTTTAGTTGTGGTAAAGTGTACAGAAACATACCAGATGGTAAAGGCGTGTCACAAGCGAGCTCGATGCCCACGCTGAGGTGGCAAGGCCTTGCGCAGTGGCGAACGTGTTGAAAACGTGCACACCCACAGAGGTAACGTGGTCAATAGCCACGAGAGGATGGCTCGATGACTTGCAGATGGCAAAGCCACGAACTTAAAAAAAAATAAAGGGTACTCCAATCGACGTTTGAAGGAGATCGAGTACTGCGGGGCTCTGATAGCGTTGCAATGCCGGGGCCAGTTCTGTGGATTGCAAGGAACTTGTACGTGCACTAGACAGGGGGTAGGGGGGTGGGGGGAAAGGCGAGAGCAAGGGTCCCTCAGCGCAACACCTCGCCGGTCCATCATGACACGCATGGGGAATAGGAGTGTGTTAAAGTTTGGGCGCGCAGGAAGAAGCATGGAATCAGGGTCATGAGCGTATCGCTGCCGCACAAAGCATCTTTGTGCCAGTTTGTGGGAGATGAGAGCACCAGTTCGGTTCATAGCCATGATCGTGGAGCTAGACGAAGTCCGAACGGTCAGTGAAATCAATACATATCATTCCATGACAACGAGAAAGACAGGTGTCCCTCGTTTGATCAGAACAAAGAGTTCAGGTTCAGCACGCATCATCACGACTCATCGGAGCATTGGCAGTTGGACTAGAATTGAAATTAATGAGCGCGGCCGGGAACCTGATACGTGTTCTCCGAAGGCTTTCGTGTCTCGGTGCAGATCAAACGGTTCGTATCTAACCATTGATAGTAAGATCGTCGCTGGTATATGGACACACTGCTGTAAGAGGGGTTGTCAGAGACCTTGAAACCATGGTACCTGCACCGGACAGGGACCCAAGGGAAGTTCAATCACCATATGGCCGTTCCAGATGTCTTCTGCGTGCGTCTAATCTCGGAGTTCAACTGGGAAGCACCGGTGAGGTCCCAGGAGCCCGCATGTGCGAAGCGGGACGTTATTGTTCTGGAATTGGGACCTGCAGGTAGAAGCAGTGGTTTGACTCAGGATGGCAGACGACAACATGAAAAATAGAGGAAGTATACCCTAAAGTCATAGCAAAATGCCGTCAGATGCAAGGTCTTTGCGCTGATATTTACCCCGAAGGCCGATGACAGAGGGTCTAGCGAACCAGGTATTGCCAGGTGATTGTACAATTGCCTTTTTTGGTTCCTTGTGGCACCAGACGCCAATGATGCATCGTGTAGCTTCTATGTGATCCTCGCCAACTCGCATCTAATGTGCCTGTACTTTCCGGAGTAGCTTAAACAAGTAAAAAAACACGGGAGCGGGGCAAATTATGCGACCCGCACCAACTGTAATCGAAAGATTGTATTTGCACAGCAGTCGGCCTGGGACAGTCGGCGCGTTGAGGAGATGCTTTGGCCGACGACGACCAAACCATTGGCTCCTTGGAAGTCAACGGCACAGCCACATCGCCGATGATTTTCCCTCGACCCTTGTGCGAACGTTTAGTTCGGGATGACACGTCTTAGACCCTGTGTTACTTCTTCCGGAGGTTCGAACCGATTTAGGGAATGGGCGCCTGCTGGGCGACCTGTATTGGCATAGTTTTGTGCATAGCAATCCTAAAACGGATATCCGGGAGAATGAGCAAGCGCCGACGCAGAGGAACGTAAATGTACGTGCACATGCCAAACTGAGGCAAGTGGAGAAGTACGTCTATGTATGTGTAGAACGGCCCTTCAAATCCTCCGCGCCTTCGCGGTGCTCGCCACCATCTACAGCTGAAAATACCGGTGCGCCGTGCGTACCAGACGAGGGCGGCTTGAAGAAGGGCTGACTCGAGGTGCGGTGTATTAACTTCCGGTGCTTCTTTGCTACGTATTCCCGAAGCTAAAAAAAGAGCATATCTGGTGCAAGCAAGACACCGCGGTCGAATGATGGACCGAACTACAAGCCAAATGGATCGACCGCGTTTACGGCTTGTAGCTTGCGTACGTGAACCGTACACCAGCAAGCGAGGCATAGGCAAAGGGTCTTACACAGCTGAGATGCGATTACTGCGTGCAGTTTACGTCCACCTCGGACAGCAAAGCGAATGTGTCAATGGGGGGGTGTCAACCTTTCGTCCTTACTCAGCTTATTCAGCTGAGGATTCGTCAATGATGGGGACATGCGGCACTGGTAGACCAAGGATACATTCATATCCACGTCATCCTGAGAATTCGGCTTTGCAATACCTGAGTCCTGAGAATAGGTGCCGAAGGGATTTCGTGTTGAACAGCCGAAAAGAAGAGGGGCAGTGACAGCGAGGTTTCAGCGAGAAGAGTTGTCCGACCGTATAAGGGCTTATACCATTGGAAGGCAACTGCGGACAATTTCGAAGGGGGAGAAGGTTCGGCACTTGGTGTTGAAGCTAATAATTTCATGTAAACCCGACGAAGGAAGCCCAAAAGCGTGTCTTCAAGGGGAGATAACAAAACAGATCGAAAAATGCAAGGGAGATCGGGAAAGCGGCTGTAAGGCGAAGCATGGTGGCGCTTCAGGGTTGGCATCACTGCGGACGACTGAAACGGTTGATCAAGACGACTCCCAGGGTCAGTACGCAAGCCTGGCCTCAGTGAGATGAAAAGAAGGGGGATAGAGATCCAACTGCAGCTGCCCGAGTGAGGGGAGAGGTCCACTCCTAATAGCCGTCGAAAAAGTATCCACGTGACTGTGTTCCGGGTTCCAAGCTTCCCGGAGCCGGTCCTTACAGCCTGGAGAACACATCATCTATCCCTACATCTAGACCGGGACCCGAATGTGCAGTATAGCCACTTACTGTACCGCTGGATACGCCAGACTTTCTCACGCTACTGTCTGGGACTTTGGCTTCTAGTTTAGCTCTCGTCTGAGAATGGATAAGACGTGGGTTCATATCTCTACTGATTTGTGCAATGCAGCGTTGCTCTTACTATGTCTGCGTTCGCGTTAGACCCACACACCGTTGATTTGTGGCTATCCTGTTCTAGGGGTGAAGTGTTCTCTCCGTGACAGAAGGGCATAAGGCTGCAGGACTTGAGCCAAACAACCTTTACCTCAACAATTCCTAGGTGCTCGCCGACCGTACTTTACCTCCTGTCTGGTAGGGGCCACCACCAGCGAGGCCCATCGCTAGGCAATGAAAGCTGCCAACCACGCTTTCTATTTGAAGCTCCAGGAGCCCTTGATTTCAACAACACGCTAGGGTTCACATCGATGAATTTTATTGCGCTCGAAACGAGCTTAACTTAGTCTCATGTCCTTAGCAATGTCGTCACTCGTTGGCTCAGACTACCTCCCGTAATTCCCTGGTCTGTGTTGCGCCATATTATAGCGGAGCATCGCTCTGGCTCGCCCAGGCTTTCTCGCCACGGAGAACGGGTCATTGCGGGTCAACCAATCTCTTCTGGGTTATGTATCGTACATTCTCGTGTTCCTTCGGTGGTCTGAAGAAGAGCGAGCTTGGCTCCAAGGAAGAGTGGCGAACTGAGAGACCTCCTTGAGTGCCTGGTTTCATTGGTGGTGTTGTTATACTCAAGCGACTAGGTTGTCCTGGGACCCAACCCAACAACGTTTGAGATCGCGATTGGTACGTCCTCCAATTAACGAACCCTGGAGTAGCCATCTATTCCCTCTGTGGGTCTCTCTTACTTTCGCATCTTACATGGCCGCATCACCTTACTGATGTTTAACAATTAAAGCGCCTGGCTTCACGTTGCGCATGTACGGGTCCTCTACGGCCACCGGCCCCATGCGCGTTTCCCTCGTACTGTTGGTTCGTGGAAATATGGTTGCAGCCCCATGCCATTAGGAAGCTGAATCGCACAGACATGATGAATTTTTATGTTTGGTTTTCTCTTTTGCGATCGTCACCCGGTAGCGTTGACTAGCTGGGTTCGCTCAGAAGTCCTTGCATGTCAACTTTCCCCCACTTCAATATTCTTTCGAAGCCTCTCGGGCTCATTATTGCGGAGTGGTAGAAACCTGACCCAAAGAACGTGCTCGAGTTGGGGGTCACGGCGCCTTTGGCGGAATTGCTGCCAGTTCATGTCGTTGTCTGACCTCCCTATCCTTATGACAACATTCGATGCGCAGTAAAAGAAGATCTGGCCATAAAAAAAAGTAGTTGCCCGCTGAACGGCACGACAAACTGGGGAATAATGAATGAAGAGGCGGACAGGTAAGCATAGCGCGCTGCCGAAGGAATCAGGTTAAGTAAGGCGCCCCTCCTTCCCTAGTTCAGGAAAACCCAAGATCAAGTTTCGCTCTGCAGAGAGTTGAGGACCGGCTTTGTATGTTCTACTGCCCATGAATAAACACGATAAAAAAAAAAAAAAAAGATCGATAAATCCACGGCAAGGCAACGCTGGGACAAGAGATAGAAGAGATCTTTCGACGAGATACAGTGGTTCGATTCCTCTCTCCCGTCACGCAAATTTTGCTGTCGTACCAATCACAGGACTCCCGGCCTGAGGCCTGAGGTCCGACGCGAGCCAAACCTTCCAGCTACGTACTGTACGCATTCCGCTAAACGCGCACTTGGCACAATTCTTCAAGAAAGTGGACAAACCGCTACCCGGGTTGCAGGTACCCAAATGAATGCGCGGGACACATCCTACTCGAATCCCACTGTTCATGCACGTTGTATTTTTCCCTGTCGAACGTACAGTACAGTGCCTGCAGAAAAAGTTACAACGACACTTCGGCAAAGATGTCGTAAATTCCATTGCTACTGGCCGTGTCCGATATAATGGCGGAAGCTGCCTGCACAGTAGTTTCTACCACTATATCCGACGCGACATCGTCGATCAACAAGACGGAACCTATGATAGTGCCGTTGTTCTCTGTGTTTTCACCAATCTGACTCTTATACAGGTGATTGTACTTCCTCCAGCCCGTCATGCGGAAACCCCGGGACACGACGGCGGTTGCGGTACTGATATCTACATTTTTGGTGATATATTGCTTCTTTCTCTTCTCTAAAAAATGCGCCCGTTTTAAGCGCAAGCCGTCTCTTACAAACGAAACAAATTCCAGTGGTGACCGGCAATGAACTGTCTCTGTGTGAGGAGTTCATCCGCGCAATTCTGGATGATCTGGCGTGGTCCGATTCTTATGATGAAAGGTTAGTCGTGTTTTCATTCAATAACACATTAGCAGAGGCGATCGTTCAGGCAGACATGACCTGCAATGGACAGTCTTTGTTTTTTTCCGTCAGAATGACTGCAAGTGGTGACTGACGACGGTAATGCGACGCAGAAAACTATTTGTTGAAATATATGTGTGAGGTTTCGTTTCATTTCAGTTCGTTCTTATCATTCTACTCCACGCTTTGGTGCTGCGAACCCATGCGATGCCCTTGAAGTTTGTGTCTATTCATTACCTTACTCCCTTTCTTCGGATCAGTTTCCCGGACCTCCTCCTGGTCGTACCAGTGTCCGCAGAATCGTTGTATCATCCCAATGCGGAAGCAGAGCATAAAAATTATTACTGTACAGTTCATACAGTAGTTTTCTTCGCCTCCGTACAGTAGTACCTCAGTTTCTGCCTAAGCGTGTGCAGTAACCGAGTCGCGTCATCGTTCGTGTAGATACCACCCACACACGCATCAATCCTATTCACACTCTTTTATTCCATTTACGAGCATCCATACCTCTTAGACTATTAAACAGTAGCGTCCAGTGAAGTCGAAAGTAATGGCCCATAATGCTCTGCGAAGTTGGATACTAGTGTCTCATACCACACTACCGGACAGGGCTAAATCTTCGACAATCAATTCTGCGGCTTTCTCCGCTACCGCGATCACTGGGGCAGCCTGTGTGCCCAACGGTAAGTCATAATCATTCCCCTTGAGAAGCGTATCGTGGATGAAAGCAAGAGCACGTCCGTACCATCACGGGAAGCAGGCAGAGGAACAATTTCCTGCTGGACTCGCCAACAGGTAAGTGCTCATCGGCGTACCAAAGCCCGGATGGTTCTGAAGGAAAATACAGTACTTAATGGTAAACAAACGCACCGTGTGCCCTGAGATGATCGTAGGGAAGATGCTTGCATCGACGATCCGCAAACCGTGTATGCCATGTACCCTCAGCCGCGCGTCGACTACGCCACCCTCAGACTGCGGGGCCATGCGCGCGGTGGAAGTCGGATGGTAGAGAGTCTCCACATTTCCGCGGACGTATGCACGAACCTCTTTGGGGCTTGCCTCTGGTAGCCAATTTCCCAGGCGTTTGTCCGCCGCGGTGTGGTCGATGATATCAGCGAGCGGCGAGGTATGGATGACGCGAGAAACAACGGCCATTCCGCGCTCCAGGACAGCAAGATCATGCTCTGTGGAGAGATAGCTGGGTACTAATGGTTAGCGCGAGTAAGTGGCCCACATGAGGAAACTTGCTTTGGATTAATAGATGGGTGCTCGAATGGGTCTGTGGACTTTAGCAACAGGTTGCCCACGCTCGTTGGCCTGTGAGAAATGACAATATGCTGTCTAGCAGACTGGCTGTAACAAGACCCTGGCTTACCTGAGAAGTGTCATATGAAGCCCAAAAGAGTCGATGTTTGGAAGGAGACCATTTCCGCTCCTAGTATATCCTACGGGAGTTACGAAGAGCTCCAGATCGGGAGAGTTGGAACCAGAGGTTGAGTCCTCCACCGTCGGCAGAGGGGCCATATGAGGCGCGAAAAGCACTGGGTCATCGGAACGGAAGAATGCAGCAGCTTCCGCGACCTACGGGGCCCGATCATTAAATTTGGAACAACGACAACACGAAACAAGGACGAGTTACATTGGTGGTAAGGGGCCCTTTGCCAGTGAGACAATAGGTGAGAAACGCGGTTGCGCGCTGGAAGTGATGCCGTACACTTCTCGGCTTGAGGAAATTCAAAGAGTTTCCGCTGGTCTCTGCCAATGCAACATCGACGACAGGATGATCCATCAAGTGTTCACCGACTCCGGGCAAAGAGGCGACGACCGGAATCTTGTGCTCGGCTAGATGAGCTTCAGGGCCGACTCCAGAGAGCATCAGAACCTAAGATGAGTCAACTTCGAACGTAGGAAAGACGTCTGAGGACTAACGTGAGGGGTGTGGATGGCGCCAGCTCTGGAAAGTGGCGTTAGTAATATGCCTGATCGTTATGTTCTACCGCATCAAACATACGCAAGTATAACCTCGTTCTTTGTACGGACGTAGAAGCGAGGACCATCCCTGAACGACGCGAATTCAACCCCGACTGCTCGAGGGTTTGGTCCTGTCGTATCAAAGATGATGCGCGTAGCCGATGCGTTCACTGCGACCGTCAGATTAGGACGAGAGAGGACCGTAGGCGTAAGATACGCCGATTCAGTAGTAACACGGGATCCTCGAGAGTCGATGTACGTCACTGTGGGGTATTAAATTCCCATTCTCTGGGGTTGTGAAGATCTCTTACTGAGCTGTTTGATTTGGCGAAGGTTATCAGTACCGAATTGGTAAGAACTATCGTATTTTATGTCGGCTGACCTTAGCTACGCCGCACGTTCCATGGTGTGTGTTTAAATCTGCGCGAGATGGTATTCCCACATGGCCGCATGCAGCAATGAACCGTGTGGAAAAGACCGAGTGGTAACCGTGAAACCCGACTGCGGCACAGATGATGAGACAACCACCAGAGTTGATACTGAGGAGACTCGTCAGTACCTTCAATCGGACCGTTGGAACCATGTTCGCCTTCGACAACGCCGGGGTGGGATCTGTTCGGAACGAACTTCTCGAACCTCAGAAAGTACCTGAATAGCCACGATGTTAACACCGCTTTACACCACTGAATGTGTGATACACTACGTACTTGTGGAAATCCTTGTATGCCCAGGCATCTGCACCCTCCCCGCCGAGACGGGCCCATTCGTCGTAATCTGACGGGTTACCGTAATGAAAACTATTCTTATCACGTCAGTCGAAATGCGACAATTCATGGAAAATGCGGACACTTGTGCGTTGATAGATGAACCTGGAAAAAAATAAGTGAATGCGGAGGCAATACAGGCTATTATTGGGCTCACAACCACCAAGCATCTTAGCTACATATTCGACAATAAGTTCCAAGACCGAGAACATAAAGCACAACTCACCTCGAGGCCAAAAATGCCTTCTGCCACCCGTGTTTTGTTGCAGCATGGTATACAAATTAAATACCCTCGAGGTTTCGAGGATCGACGAGAATCCTGCCGGGATCTTTGAATATAGAACGTTTAAAGAGCTGAAAACAAGTCAAGCGTCGACGAAGATGGATTGGTAGGTGGCTATATGCACCTGTCGCCTGCTTCTAACAAAAGGACCCGTAGATTGCGATTTTCGCTGAGGCGGGATGCGAGGACGCAGCCTGCAGTACCTGCAAATGGTCGCTATGTCTAGACCACCCGTCGAAGCCGGTTGATCATACCTCCTCCCACGATGACTATGTCGTATTCATCAAAGTCGACCTCAGTGTCCAATTCTCCAACCACCTTCCCGATCTTCCGTGGATCTCTCTGTATTGCACTGCGCTTCGGACGCCCACTGGTGATGACGCGGAGCACAAGTGCAAGTAAGGTGACTGCGGCGCCAAGCCCCACGCGGCGGCTAAGATGCGAGTCTCCGCCCACGTAGTCGATGACGAAAGACGCGAGAGATGATAAAGCTTCAGCTCCTGAGACAGGGATGGGTAGTTTCAGCGACGTCATGGTTGATGTAGAGTGGGGTGCTGCCACGAATACGGGCGCCTGAGCTTAAGTACCTGCCACTAGCTTTTTTTTTTTGATCCCTTGCCTGCCATGCCACTGGTTACAGTAACGATCGTTCGCGTACTAGTCGTACTAGTCCGGATCCGGTTGCTCCTACGTGCACACAACTCTTCGGGCGTCGGACCGTGCTTCTGGGAGATTGACAGTGCAAACTTAAAACTGGACACTACCTACTGTAGGTGTTCACTCTAGTATCTGGTGGTATAAGTTCAGATTGACCTGTTTGATTCCAATATAAGACCTGGGATCGGAAAAGGTATGGCTGGGATGCGTCGTGCGTCAAAGCGTAACGAGCAAGGTAACGAGTCATTGGCTGCCAGTTTCGACCCAACTCTACATTGGCGAGTGCGTAACTGGCCCTTCATAGTATATGTACGGCGCAATCGCCCCAAGTAATTAGTTGGTTGGGTTTGGAAACATGAGTTCTACTACTCAAATCGGCCAAACCTGAAGCACCGCCTGCATTGCGTCGAGGTTAGGCGTTCCGAAACCCGACGGAGCCCAGGGTCATCCAACGTCGAATGATGATCTAATGAAACGCACGGGATCCCATCTAGCGGTGACGGAGAATCCATCGTTGTTGCAGCCCGGAATCGAGCCAACTGTGATGTTGTTGAGAGCTATGTAGCCGCTTCCGTAGAGCCAGGAGATGAGGAAGCCGAGCGGGGACTCAGGCTCTCCTCTCCAGATCAGCCAGTTATTAAGCTGTGATATTATGCCCGCCACGACCTGTCAATTGGCAGCCAGCTGGGTGCAAGGAAAAATAGGGGGAGAGAGACGAACGGGTGTCGCGCCGCTTGTGCCAGTCCCATGGATCACCTCGTTGACGATGATCTGGAATCCGACGGCCTGTGCGGAAATGCCGGGGATGCCGCGACCAGAAGCGCTGTAACAAGTACAAAGTATGAATAGGTTGGATCAGATCACGGAAGCGAACGCACTTATAAAGGCCTTGATACCCACTGCCGAGGTCCTGGAGAAAAGTGGACACGGCCTGCTTCTGGTACTCCAGGCGCTCAAAGTATTCCGAGAAGCCGCCGCCGGAGAAACTCGCTGCGACCTCCAGTTGGTAGCCTGTCGTTCCACCGACAACGGTGACCCAGTGACCTGCCAAAGCGTGGCGATATGGTGAGCGTCCTGGACCTGCACTCGTATACTAAATTCCAGTCCGAGAAAAAAAACACCACGCTTACAGGTTGCGGGGAAATGTGAGCCCGAACTGGACAGAGCCGTCTCTGGTCACGCAGTTCCCTTGGCCGACACCATGGTTACCACTCGGGAAGAGGACGCTGGCGCCACGCAGACCGAGCTGTCTGAACAGGTTGCAAACATACGTTGCATCTGCCTTCGAGAGGCCATCCTCGTTAATGGCGTACAATGTGCTGATCGTCTGAGGGGTACTCTCCTCGTCGAGCATGTATCCGAGCCAGGAGACAAATCAGTCGATATCCCTGCCTGACCGCCCGCAGCTGGCACTGTAGAAGATGTGAGGAGCCGGATACGCCATGGCCTCAGCATACTGGATGTCCATGTCTGGCTCTGGGTGTGGTTGGCTCGGGTCGTACCGTTGACCTGTTCGTCAGTGAAGGTTGCGCCGTCCGCGTCACGCCGGTATATACTCATGAACGCCGTCAGGTCCGCTGTGCTCGGATACTCTCCGCAATCCCGAGCACATTCCCGTCTGTCGCAGCGGGTGCATAGGACGTGACATACAACCAACGTAGAAACGACGGCGTAAGGTACTTGACATAAATGCGGCTCGATAGCATCGTCGTAGGCTTTCCAGATGCAGACTCCCCCTGCCCCGTTGCCGCCCCGTCAGAACGATTGTGCGGTGTCTGATAGCGGGAAGACAAAGGACGTCGTTGGCATCACAGTCAGCACATGTCCATGCAGCGCCGCGGGAACGCATAGCCGACAGTGCGGACAATGGCCTCACTCGTCTTGGTAACCTTCTCCTTGGACAAGTGCACGCCGTACCCGCATCGGAGTACTAGTGGCACTCGTGAGCGGAGGAGCCATGGTGGACGTGCCTTGGACTCCCGTGTTCACTGACCTCGTAGAGCACGTCGATAAAAGAGTTCTCACGATGAGGCTTGAGCGCAATGTAAAATGGTGCCGGAAGGCGGGCGACCCGGCCCAAGCTCTCCCAGTTTTTGGGACGGAGTTCCAGGAGTGTTTGGTATGCACTGTGCATGCCAGTGTCATCCCAACGTGATGAGAGGGGATTAGCAAAGCTGCCAAAGAGAACAGCGACAACTAGTACGAAGATACAATGGTGGTGCATGGTGATGCCAGTAGGAGGTCAGCGAGATGGCGTCTACGAGTTCGTGAGGTTAAGAAGGAAACCACTAGTAGCGTGACGGAACAGAACTCGGGTGAAGCTCAGCACTACACCCGAAGCAAAGGTAAACGTCAAGGGCCGCGGGTGGAGCTGAAGTTCAATACTACGTGTGCTAGCATCAGCGGATGACGATGGCTTGATTCAGGTGACGGCATGTTTGGAAAAAGTGTTCACGGACGTTCTTAGGCTCGTGACCAGCCTGTATATGATAATCGATATCGCAGGTTTACCTTCATATACAGACGGTCACCGGTCTAGGACGTTCTACTGATAACTGAAGTTACATTGGGTTCTTCTACGTGAGTTACATATGACTAGGTGGTATAATCGGATTCGGAGAAGGTACAAGTCCAGCTTGAGGTTGTAGTACGACATCAGTTTCTTCGGCTCGTCAGATACTACGCTGGCCGTCGACTTCGCCTTGCGTATGCTAGTCGAGTTCGATATCCGTAGCCCACTCGTTCACCCACGTTACTACACCCCTAGCCATCTGCAGACCTTGGGCATGCCTGTCCGGTGCGTGCATGCCCTCCCGGCGCTCCAACTTACGATGCGCGCCGGCATGCCACGCATCCGAAACAGCGCCAGCCCACTCGCCCGATTCGTATGCATCGCGTGTCATCTCCACACCGACGCCTTCGCGGTCAAGAAGGAGGCGCAAGCCGTGCTCCTCAACAAAGAGTGGCCGAGACACTAAGACGCGATGAGGGGGTGCACAGGGATATAGTGAAGGAAGTAGGCGCAACTCACCGTAGACAAAAGGCGTGCAGGAGTCGACACATTCGGAGACCGTCCCGTATCCCTGCGAGCATGTTAATACAATGCATCAGGTGAGCGGCGTGTAGACGGAAGACACACGAGCTTTCCCAGCAGGACGTCACCGACTGCCATCAGGTCGGGCATATACACGTCTCTCGGGGCGATGTAGAACCCGTCAGGCAGCTCTCCGTCCTCCTCTCCTGAGCTCGTATTCGCGGAACCTGCATCATGCCGCTTCGTCTGCCATTCGCGTGAGTCAGCGACACCGCATACAACCGCAATCCACGACGCGTCGGGTAGCATCAGGTTGCACGCATCTGCGTTCTCCTGCCCGGCGAAGGTGTCCCCGTATGGGTACTCATCGTCACGGAACGTCGGCGTCGGAGGGATGGTCGTGAAAGTCGGGAGCGACGGGCTCGGCATAGCCGCCGGAGCTGGTGCGCCAGGGACAAATATATGCGACGGGCCAAAGACATGCCCTGACTTCGTCAGACTCTGGCCTTTTGAGAGCGAGTTCAGTTCGTGCGACAGCTCTCGAGAAAAGCTGTTCATTTGCAGATTTTGTTCGCGCAAGTGCTTGGGCCGGGAGCGATTAGGTGATACAGGGCGAGACGGTGTATGGCTCCTAGAAGGCTTGAGGAATGTTTGGCCACCAAATGAGACGATCAATATCTTCGTTGTAGCCGAGTCGTGTAGATTTTTTGGAATTCCGATGGAAGAAAGAAAACGGGAGCGGCCTTCAGGTGTATAGACACCGTCGTTGGGAGGACGAACGAGTAATGGTGCAAGACGGGCCACCCGCGATCTAGGTTTTGCGACAGGGAGGCCACTAGAGTGGCTAGAGGGGAATGGTATCGATGGGCGCAGGGTATACGTATGAGGGTCGCGAACGAGATGTTCGATTACATCCGGCTTGAAGGAGCGTGAGATGGGATCGATCCATTGTGTGGCGGGGAGGGACGGGGAGACGGCAAACGAAGGAATTGGGATGGCGCCGGGAAGTACGAGAAGGAGATCGGCATAGCGGTAGCCGTCGAATATTTGTTGGACTAGGGGAGAGAGGATTTCTTCTGGTATCGGAACGTCAGGTTCTGGGGCTTGACGTATGGAGTTAGTTGGATTAGCTAGGAGGTGCTGGGAGTGACATTGGTCAACGAAAGATGCAGAGAGCAGGCTGTAAATCGAGTCAAAGGTGAAATTGGTGATCAACACCGAGGGTATGCGAGCTTTGTTAGCCGCGAGACTTGGAGAGAGTAAGCACCCGCAAAGGTTAAGCAGGGCCTACGCACAACGCGAGAAATGCAGCATCACTCAGAACACAGTTTGCCTTGATTTCTCGTAACCATTGTGCTTCTTCCTCGACTTTCTGTTCCTTTTTTTCGAGGAAATTCTCAAGGACGTCAATGCTCTTTTGCCGGTCTACGTGGTACCTGTGGACAGGATAAACTCATGAGAAATGAAAACGGCATGTCTTTTGCGAAGCGACGAACGCTAATGGTTGAAGTATGACGGGGTCGATCTCTGCATTGCGGTATACGGCCCCCAGGGCTATTGACGTGGCAAAAACGCGTTTGGGGGCGGAGGACACGATATGGACCGTGTGCGATTCATCAAGGGAGAGAATATGTCGAGCGAAAGCCGACACCCGAGTGGCATGCCCAAAACCTAGTGACCAGTTGGAACATATGGCTTCAGTGTCAAATGCTGCACACACCATGACCAGAACAATAATACGCGAAACACAGCGGAGGCATTCTGAGGTGAAAGGTCAAGAGAGAAGTGCCCTTTGACAATCGTACACAGTTGATAGAAACATTCAATGTGATTCAAATAGGAGATTGTCACAAAACCCTTACCACACCTGTGTCACTGGTACGGAAATATCCACCGCAGCAGGGCGCTCTACTGTATATTGGGAAGACTCTACGTATCGCGAAGTATCGAGGGAAAAATGACAAAACTCAAAAGTGTATTGAATTTGAACGGCGCCGGGATTGGCGGGCCGGGTTGAGGGACTAGGTTTGGGGAGTGGGGCGTCTCGCCCAGTGAGGACATGCTCGCGTCTACGTTGGATCTTACCCGCATACATCTACTTCGGATCATCAAGTTACCCTACCAAGCAGGATACAAGTCTAAATACCTCAATCGTAATGGAAAGGGCAGACATGCAGCACGAAGATACTTGGGGAGCTTCCGTGCCTCCGAAGTTCGCCACCAATTTACATTCCGTATCCTTGACCCCGCGGCCTTCTCGCACCTCTGATTCCCCGGTTCCAATAATACAGAGACCGCAAAGTTCACCGCCGCGCTCAAATACAGAGAGTGACGGTTCTCCCGCCTCTCCTCCGGATTTGATGTCGCTCCTGCTGAAGTCTGCGCCCTCTGTCGTCAAGACCAGGACCGGGAGCGTTCTGTCTCGGGGGTTTATCTTGAAGACAGATTTTTATCCTTCAGGCAAGTCAAAACGCACTTCGTGCACCTTCATCGACTGACTCACATGCAGGGCGAGCACTTGACCTTGACCTGAACGTCCATGGCGCACCTAACTTCAGGGCTCCCAGAACCGGGAGCCTGAACGTTTTCGGCGCTGCCCAGCCGCGATCCCAAGGCCTAAGGGCTATCCTTTCTGTTCTCAGAGCAGGTCCTACGGAGAGCTCACCTTCACATGTCATCTGGTTCTCGACACGGGAAGAGCCCATTGGTATATCTTTGCCTATTCCTCCGCCCCCAAAGCTGTGTTGCTTGACGTTTCTGTGGAATTAGTCTATATATCTGGGCGTCCTTTTGTCCTACGAGACTCTGCTGAGCCAAGAAAGACTTTACCGCTGTCCGATCGTCCTGAGAACCTCGAGGCGATCGAACAGCGTCTCAAGAATGACATCCTCGCGGAAGGAGTCAGGTGCGAGTGGTTTTCGAACTAGACTTACGATTATAAACGTGTTTCGGCAGATTCGGTGGACTCATCCTGACGCATAATGAGATAGGTGGGTAATTGCGTACTTTTGTGTCATGAGTCTCATCAAAATCATTATCATTATAGCTCTGGAGGATGGCGATGGCGCTATCTTGCCTACGTGGACCGCTGTGGACTCTAACAACGTCAGGACTTCCCGAGAGCTCTGGGAATACATGAAAAAGGAGGGTTGGCACGTGGAGGTGCGTACTCGTATGTCACTACTCGTAACACTAAATTCTTAGAGTACATTAGTATCATCGGTATGCACCTTTCTGCTTATGGAGACTGCCCTCTAACCCGTTGCAGCATACCAATTTCTCCCCACCGTCCGATCGAAGTACGCATCCTGCGGCCTTAGGTGTCTCTCCGTTTGAATTATGTTTTTAGGACAATTACGTGGACGCCTATTTACAAGTCATCAAGCACGCAGATCCTGTCCGTACTTCCTTGGTATTCTCTTGCGGCATGGGTGCCGTGCGGACGACATTCGCGATGACCGCCGCGTGTCTTGTGCGTCGCAGGCAAGTCATGCTGCGTGGTCTCCCGGATCCATATGCGACACGGCTATTGAGTACACCAAACCCCAATCAGGGCAGTGGGATCAATACGGTCTGTCGAAGTCATTCCTCACATTTTTCGGCTGGCTTATGGTGTCATACGTGATACAGCCCAACGGATATGCTGTATGTCTTCTTATGGTATATGGTATCAGTGAATGATGCTAAGTCATGATTCAGACGCCCCCGCAGAGCATTCTTGGAGAAGCCAAAATTCTCCAAGCGTTGGAGCAAGCCAATGCACAACAAGACCTCAATCGATCACTTTTACGTCTTACCCACATCTTACAGCAGATACTCCCCAGTGGCCCGTCTCGCCAAGTCATTGACCTATTGCTTACCAACTCGTCTCTACTTAATGACTTACGCAAAGCGCACATGGGAAACTATGGTATCATTCTCAGCTTGCTAGGATGCCTGGATGACGGGCTGAAGGCGAAGAAGCTTGTGGATAAAGTGGTAGATAGCTGTATGCACTGACCCCCAGGTGGACTATGGAGAGGCTAATTCGTGTTTCGCTAGGTGACCATGTCGTTAATTTGAGGGAGGATATCTTAGTGCATAGGATCAAGTATTCGCTCAGCAGTCTTGAAGAATCCACCAGCAATGTATTGCGAGCCGCAAAGGCCCTGGAAAAATAGTATGTAGAGTGGTGACGGGCCGGGTGGCCGCGGCTGACTCAGCTTCAATGAATAGCTTCTTCACAATTGCCTTCGCCAGCTTTGTAGAGGCACAGAATGATTTTTCCCAGTCGTTTTCTGATTGGCTCAAGGTTTGTCTCTCGCGTTGTCCCTTGCAAGCTACTTACCGTCGCCTTGACGTAGGCAAGAACGGAGATTTACAAGTAAGTCCATCAACTTATCGGTTACTCTCGCCATTCTCAAAAAATTCCAGCCAAGTCCTGTTCCTTCGCAAGTCGTATGACACCCGCTTGAGCATATTCTCGCCTGTCAACGACCTGTCCTCCCTTTCCAAGTCCGGACTTCAGCGGTCTCTAGTACGCGGTCAGACGAACGATGTTGCTATATCTGGAGGTCAGATCTTAGGTGACGAGTATTCTGACCATGTCGTCAAGGTTCGCCCTTTCTCTGACGACTGCCGCTTGACCCTCATATCGGATCCTAGAACCGGAGCGGCATCATTTTGCGAGAGGGGTAATTAGTCTGTTCTGGCGTTCGTTGGGCAATACTGATGAGGTCTATCAGCACGCTACTGAAGTCAGATCAGTGGCTTTCGGAGTCACAGCACGTTTCTCTCCCGATGCGCGGGGCGATCAACTTCCGCAATATCCCGGGGACGAATATCTATGCTCTCGGCCAGCCCACAGTTGAAGCGATAGATGGGGTTATTGACCACATCAAGCGCGCTCATCCGGAGGCGGAGCGTATTGCGTGGGTCACGTTGCGTGAGGAACCGATCGTCTATGTGAATGGGGCGCCGTACTGTCTAAGGAGGGAACGGTCCTCCCTACGGAATATGAAAGGTCAGCCCTCTTTCCGAACTTTCTGAAATTTCTGACTCTGTGGCTAGACTATGGCGGTATTTCTGCAGAGCGTCTAGAAGTCGTGGAGGAGCGTTTGCGAGACGACGTTGTTTCTGAGCTCCATTCATTCGGCGGAAAGTACGCGCAACTCTTGCTTGCCTCATCATTTGTTCGATAACGTTGGATATTAGACTTCTCTTGCATACCGAGACCACTGATGGATCAGTGATCCCAGTGTGGGAAGAGGTCCGCCCGGGCAATGTGGCCGTCATGAAAGACGTGATGTCCGCTTGCAAAGGGTCGAACATTAGCGTCGATGTCTTCTATCGCCGCGTGCCTATTACTGCCGAGCGCCAGCCTGACTTTTCTGACTTCAGCGAACTAATCGCAGTGATGCTTGGCCCGCATATGGCTCACACCCCCATTGTCGTCAACGACCAGTTGGGGCGAGGACGCAGCACGTTAACTTCTGTAAGTGCGACTTGGGACTTGGGGACACATGTACATGCGCTTACGGCGAGGTCATCCTAGATCATCCTCATTCTTCTTGAGCAGTGGCTCGCAAGGCCCTTGCCCCCATCTGTAAGCCGTCGATCTGGCGCCAGCCGCCCACACTCGACGTTGTCATCTGTGCTGTTCCACGATGCGCTTTCTGGTGATCCCCCCATTCGGAGACAATCTTTCCAAGTCATCAACAGTGAGTAGCAGTGTCCTGTCTTAGCCTCTATCCAAATGTATATTCTCCCTTAGATCTGCTACGGGTCATTCGAAAAGGTCCCGTAGTGAAAGCAGCGGTGGATGACGCCATCGATCAGTGCGCCGAAGTCTTCAATTTACGTGACTCGATCGAGGAAGCGCGTATTCGCGCGGAGCAAGCCGCAGACGAACGTGAAAAGCGATCGTTTGCGCAGAAGGGTCTGCTTCATCCCTCTTTGCGCGCGAATGTTTCACTTATCGTTCTCAAGGCCTCCAGAATCTACGTCGATACTTTGAGCTTATCGTTTTCCAGGCGTATTTGCAATCGACAGAGCCAGATACCTTACAAACGTATCAAACTTTTGAAGCCTTCGTAAAAAGTCTGCCAGGTAAAATTCAAGTTTCAAGAGTCAGGTGGCAGCTGCTTGGTTTACTTATGGACGTTACCAGTGATAAAGACGTTTGAGAAGGAGTTGCTCGCAGAAGGTATCGATGCCTTGAAACCACTGAAGCGTGTTGATTTAGCGGACGGTATCGCGCTACCTGACGAGGTCACCAACATCGTCACCAATCGTTCTGGAAGCATACTATCCGCCTCAACAATCCTCAAGAGCGACTTCTTCACTAACCTACAAAAGATGACTTTGCCGGAGTAAGCCTTCATCCACAACGCAACGGCGGACTTTGACGACTTTCGGACAGGCGGATTGATGGAGCGCCGAATTTCCGCCGCGTGCCTCTTGTACTTCAGCTGATATCTGAGAGAGGGACGCCTTCCCCCAATAGCATTTCCTTTGCTCCGAGTTCGAGCGGCAACAAGAAGAACGTTTGTGGGAGGTGAGTCTACTCCCAACATTTCGTCGAGCCCTGTCTCAGTGAGATTACTTCAAAGCGGGATGCCAACAGTTCAAGGGTACGACTTCAGCCTTATGCGGTGGGAGCCCGCTGAAATCATGCCCTAGACTTCGGAGAGCTCTATCGCGAGTGAACGCAGGACCTGATGGTGACAATCGCGTAGTTTGGACGTCGTTGCGAGAGGTTCGTAGAGGAACTGTATGTTCTTCCTCGATCTGATATACTTCAGGAACCGGTTATCTACGTTGCCGGCCGCCCGCACGTTCTTCGTCTAGTCGATCGTCCTTTAGAAAACGTCGAGTATGTGGACAGTCTCCCCTTGGCAACTCGAACCTGAAATATTCTCAGGGCGACGGGTATTACCACGAGTGACGTTGAGGCCATGGAGGAGAGCTTCAAACGCGATGTTATCCAAGAAGTTCGTTCTGGTAATGGTCGGATACTACTCCACGATGAGGTTGAAGAACGACCGAATGTGTTCTCCATCGTACCGCTGTGGGAGAATGTATCTGAAGAAGATATAATGACCCCGGGCGACGTATTCGAGCTTATGGCAAAAGAGGGATATAAGGTGAGTATTTTCACGTCTGCTATTCGTGGAATGACGGTCAACATGTTTCGTAGATTGATTACGGCCGTATTGCTATTGTGCGTTAGGAACGTCGTCCTTGTAGCGTCTAAATCTGACTCCTTGCAGACAGATGAACAGGCCCCTTTGCCAGGCGCGCTCTCTCAGCTTCTCGAGAGAGTTACGTCCACCTACGACAGCACCGGGGATTTCATCTTCAACTGTCAGATGGGTCGCGGGCGGACAACCACAGGCATGATCACCGCATGTCTGATTGCCAGCTCTATGAACTTGGAGCGGGACGAGTGTGTGCCAGACGTAGGGCTAGAGGGTATTGTCGAAGCTTATGATACTATTGATGGCCCATCCGAAGAGGAGGCATATTTGCAAGGCACACTTTGACCAACTTAGCGCCGTGTAACGATACTGACGCATCTTTTAGGCGAGTACAAGATCATCTTACAGCTTGTGGGCGTCCTCTCCCATGGAAAGACAGCAAAGCGATTAACCGATGGTGCCGTCGATCTCATGCAAGACGTTCAAAATTTACGCAAAGCCGTTTATGAGTATGTCATCCTTTCTATTCTAGTACCTTTTTGTCCAGGTACTTACTCTTGTTCGAACGAAGCAATAAACTCAAGCTCGGGGCTTGCGAAAAAGGAAGCACAAAGTACAACAAGCTGTTCACCTTGGCAGTCAACTACTTGTTAGTCTCGATTCGTCCGTCTGATGATCCGGCTGCACATTGACACGAACGTAGATACCGATACGGCGTTCTCATCGTCTTCGCGAATTATCTCATCGAACGTCGTTTTGGGGAAGCGAGTCAGGATACGTTCCCCGAGTGGCTCTCGGAGCATCGCGAGATTACGAAGCTGTTGGGCCGTCGGTCATTGGACTAATAAGGTCA
Source organism: Lactarius akahatsu (assembly GCA_021524915.1). NCBI lineage: Eukaryota > Fungi > Basidiomycota > Agaricomycetes > Russulales > Russulaceae > Lactarius > Lactarius akahatsu. The sequence continues at coordinate 188,915 of JAKELL010000031.1, forward strand.
CAGGTACCATAGAAACTGACATGCGGCCTGGCGCAGCGTCGCAATCATTAGCACGAGTAGAAGAATAGAAGGGATTTCGAAACGGCAGAACAACTTGAAGGACTCTATGTACTTGTCTAGAAGATATATAAGCCCTTGTCTAAAATATGCTCCTCGTCTCATCTGTTTGATAATTTCACTCCGTTGCTTGCACCGTTGTTGGTTTTGCGAATTCTAGGCCTAATCAAATGAAGCAAATAATATTGGTTTGTTCACGGTCTTGTGTTGTATCGTGGATGGTAAGGCCGAGCGCGAGAATCCAACGATGGGTGTTGTGTTGTGACATGGCGATCTTGCGGCGTTAGACGGCGTCTAAGGAAGCTAGCAAACACGACCACGCGTCGTGTACTAGTCCGTTAGCGTCACAGTAATAAGCTGGAATGATAGAAAGCCAGAAAAAGACTGAGGCGCATACACTAATCTACGCTACGTTTCGTGGCCACTTTTGGAAAGCACAGCTTACTTAATTAAACCTCGACCATAAACAACCAATTTTCATTATTTGCGACATAGTAAGATTTTTATCTTAAAAATACTTGGGGTATGTTGAAAGATGGTACTGGATGGCGTATACATAATTTTGTAAAGACTAGACATTGACAAGGAGTGAGCGCTAGTGAGCGAGAAATTCGAGGTGTCTGACCAGGTGCCGATCGGACACTGGGACAGAAAATTTTGAATCCTGCTCTTGATCCTGCTGTAAGCAGACCCCGCTTACCCGCTCCTGCCCGCCGCCGTGTAACGCAGACCACAATAAACACAGCTCTGTCTTCTCGCTGATCAAGAGCAATCTTTCTTGCGCCAACCTTATCACTTAATCGACTCCTAGAATGTCCCCATTCGACTTTAATGTAGCCGAGAACTATGGGGATCATTCAGGTAAACTGTGGTCGATGTACCTGACCGATGCTAAGAAGAGAATGAGCAGATATCTAGGAAGGAACGAAGATACGGGCGGAGTCCTTGTTTCCGTGATTTTTAGTACCTCGTTCTATTTTTGTTCCATGCCTAAACCAATACGGTCAAGGCCGGTCTTTTCTCGGCCATTGTCGCGGCCTTTATCATGGGATGCTACAAGAAACTGTCTCCCGATTCGGGCGATCAGACGGTCGCGTTGCTTACCCAGCTCGTCGAATTCTCCACCGGAGCACCTGTCGTAGTGCAAAGCAGTCCTCCGTTCAAAGTGCCAGCTTCTATAGTCAGGGTCAATGTGATGTGGTTCCTCAGTTTGTCCTGCGCGCTCCTCGCAACTTTGATGCGGCAGTGGGGCCGAGGATATCGGGAACATTCGCAGTACCGTGGCTCTCTCCGAAATCGGGCGCGTATTCGGGCGTACATATTCCAAGGCGTCGAGACGTTCTATTTTTCCCGGGCCGTTGAGGCGGTGCCTCTCCTCCTGCACACCTCCGTCTTCCTCTTCTTCGCCGGTCTCGTCGACTTCCTTCTCCCCATCAATAAGGTCGTTGGCTTCTCCACCCTCGGCTGCGTTGTGGTTTTCAAATTCATATACGCGATATTGACGCTAATACAGAGCGTAGACCTTAATTGCCCATATTTCACACCACTGTCTGGGATCACCTACTTTTCACTCCAGCTTTCTGCACTCAATCTCTTTTCGATTGCCAAGGCATTCGAGGGCATATCCCACCGATTGCTGCTGGTAATCAGGGGGTGGTTCCACCCGGATGTGCCAGGGTCTCCAGATGTTTGGCCTGCCAAGTGGAGAGCGATGCTCGAAAATAAGGTCAGCACGCATTACGAACTGTTCTAACGTGGCCTACGGTGGAGGGTCGAGCTCAGCGCTATGGAAGCACCGCCAAGTGTAGATGCGAGCGCACTCCACTGGACACTTCTCTCTCTGGAATGAAGGAATTTGAAGGCTTCGTCGCATACATGTCGGCATTCTTCGACTCTCACGCTGCCCCCAACGCGACTCCGGCTATACTTTCCCTCCTGTCCGAACAATCATCATCTGAACCCATCCTCGGATCCCGTCTTCGTGAGCTTCTCGACACGTGCCTACCCAGCTCTTCACTTCTCACCAAAGAACAACGCAAAACCCGCCTGTATGTATGCCTAAAGTGCCTGTGGTGTTGTGTCAGGACATACAATAAGAAGCCGGAGGTGCCCTTGGCCCCGTATGTCCGCGCCATCTTCGCAAGTCCAGAAGTAATTCACCGGATTCAGACCGAACAGGACGTCGCTATCCGCTTGCTAGGACTCTGCTTTGGGTCGTTGGTCGTCAAAAAGTTGGCAAATGATATCACTTCACCCTCCCGCACCAGCTTCGCAACTATCACTGCGGAGATGGCTTCCCTACCGCATGTCCTCGGCACCACTCGCGAACAAGTAAACGGCTGGCTTGGCCAAGAAGGCGCTATCGATCTCGCAAACGTCATTTCCCTCGCATCGGCAGGGCTTGAAGCGTTGGTCGATAGTGGGACCAAAGGAGTGCCAACCGACGTGGTGAACGTCTTTGAACTGACGCTCAGCATCCTCGCAGAAGGGATTGAGTCGACTCGCACTAACGCTAACGTCGAGTGGGACACCGACCACGTGGCGCGGTTCCACGAGATACATCCCGAGTTCGCGAATGCACGAGTTCCAGACCTACTCAAGGAACGCTTATGGCACATATTGGATAGAAATTTCACGAATGCACGAGTTCCGGACCTGTTCAAGGACCGCCTACGACACATATCGGACAGATTTCCCCCGAGCTCGTACGTGGAAGAGGCGAAAATGGAGATGCCCAGTCCTGAACTGTATTTGGATTCGGAGACGACACCATCCCCTGGTATGTCCCAGAAACTGCGTGAGGTCCAGGTGCGGTTCGGAGGTGCACCAGATGATGGTTTCGTTGACGGTAGCGGCTGAGCCGACTCCCACATGAGACTGGGTACCTTTGTATGGTCTTTTCTTGTATGCACGCACCCAGAGGTACCTACTTTTGTTACAGTAGATATTCTCATAATGCATAGCCCTTGTTCCAGCCTCCACCACTATGCATTATGAGAATATCTACTGTAATCTCATGTACCTAGTGACACAGCTATCATTTTCACGCCCACCGGATTCCGGCAGAAGTTGGTGACGGACACGTCAATGGATAACAATGAGCCGCCGAGAGCAAGTAGACTGTTGAGAACAAGAAAACCTGCCGTAACATAGAAAAGGCAGCGCTATTCCGGTGACTATCGCGCATTACAGGGACGGGTCTACCCTATAAAATGTTATGATCGCTGCCATCACCGTATCCTGTGATCTAGTATGCTTACGGTAAACATTAACTAGGACAGGTAGCGCGTGGGGCGCGTAGAGCTAAAACTGAGGTTGGAACCTTGTTACGTTATGGACAAATATGATTAACTTGAAGTTAGCTGCTACAGATTTTCTTCTGGTCCATCTTCGATCATGCGTGCATAGTCCTCATGCAGAGAGGAAGCATTGTTGAGTAATGTCGCAATGTGAGACGTAGACTGGGAGAGTGCGTCACTGTGCTCAGAGGTGGGGCGAAGACGGGGAAGAAAATTGTACCAGTCAGGCGTCGGAGGGACGAGCAGCTTGGTCTTTGACGACGAAGCAGCTGTCATGGCTAGCCAGTCCTTCAGAACGGGCACCCTCGCTAACAGGTCGGTTGATCCTCGGCTTCGACAACTCGATAACAAAAATTGCAGATTGTGCCCCTACCCAATCTGATGCCTTCCGAGTTCTGTTCCCGTACTGGGGCCGTAGGTGCCCTTTACTGTCGGTGTTCTATTGCAACCACAGTTCAGTAACCCCCTGCACCATGCACTACCATTTGCTCTCTGCCCTCTTCACCCTCGCAGCCGCTATCCTCGGCTGCCTTGCAACGCCACGTTGGGACGACCTGAGAGTGAAACACGCTTGGAACGCCGTCCCGGAGAACTGGGAGAGTCTGGGCATCCCGTCTGCTGGTACCACCATCAACCTTCATTTGGCGCTCAAACCCCACCGCGAGAAAGCCTTGGTCACGGCGCTCTACGAGGTCAGCTCTCCTGGGCACTCAAAGCACGTCCTCTCTACTACTACGAACGCACGCACTTACTCACGCGTGCCGCCACTCCCTTACAGATATGGCTTACACCTGTCGAAGGAACAGGTTGCAGAGCTCGTCATGCCGCACCCACATTCCCTCGAGCTCGTTAAATCCTGGCTTAATTTCCATGGCGTGCTCCCTTCGTCTATCTCGGTGTCACATGGCGGCAACTGGCTGACACTCACGGGCGTGTCCGTGTCCAAAGCTAACGATCTCCTTGGCGCGTCATATCAACTCTACCGGCATGCCGAGACGAACGAGACCATTGTCCGCACGATCGGCTATTCGCTCCCAGCTGCGCTCCACAAGCATGTTCAGACCGTGGCGCCAACGACGTACTTCGCCTCCCCGCGTATGTCGTGGCAGACACCGAGAAACCGTCCTGGTGGGGCAGCAGCGGAGCAGGTGAATGCAACATCAGGCGATTTCGTGACGGCGCTGTTGGGCCGCGCTGACCACGATGCCACACCGCCTTTCCTGCGCTGGCTATACAATTCGGTCACCTACGTGCCCGCGGCGACGGATCGGAACGTGCTCGGGATTGCAGGATATGCTGAGGAGTACCCGAACCCAGTAGACCTGACGACGTTCATGGACCGTTTCCACAGCCCTGGGACCGGGGCGACCTACACCGTCGTACAGGTCGACCAAGGTGGATACGACCCAAACAACCCCGGCACCGAGGCGAACCTTAACGTTCAGTACGCTTCCGGCATGGCGTACCCGACCCCAATTGTCTACTACAGCGTTGGCGATGGGACAGATGGCGAGGATGACCAGTACCTCGCCTGGGTCGACTACATGCTCAACCTCGACGAGATCCCACAGACGATCAGCACGTCGTACGCCAACTACGAGACGGACTTTCCACTGGATTATGCGAGGAGCTTGTGCGACCTATTCATGCAACTCGGCGCGCGCGGTGTTAGCGTCCTCTTTGCGTCCGGCGACGATGGTGTTGGCGAAGGGGATTGCGTGACCGATGGCAACGTCCGATTCAGGCCCACGTTCCCCGCAAGTTGTACGTGTGACGGTATTCTCTGCTTGAAAGCAGTACACCAGCGCAGCTCGTTCACCACACAGCCTCGCTTTCGCAGGTCCCTGGGTCACCACCGTCGGTGGAACGATGCGTTACAAGCCGGAGATAGCATCCGACCTCAGCGGCGGCGGCTTCTCGGACTACTTCAAGCGCCCAGACTACCAGGATGAGGCCGTGACCACCTTCTTCGAGACCATTGGCAACATGTATCAGGGCCTCTACAAGTGCGTTCGTTGCCGTGACCCGATCAAAAATTTCTTACTTAAATTTGTTCAGCGACTCGAGCCGAGGCTTTCCCGACATTGCCGCGCAGGCATACCGTATTGGGATCATCTTCCGCAACGAATATGAAGTCCTGGATGGCACAAGCTGTGCAGCGCCTGTTCGTCTCTCTTCTCTGTGTCTTCCATCAGGAAGCACCTAGTTGACCGCCAATGTACAGATTGTGGCGGGGATTATCTCGCTGCTCAATGATTACCGGATTTCGCAAGGCAGGCGTCCGTTAGGCTTTCTCAACCCTTGGCTCTACGGTATCGCCCGCGCGGGCCTGAACGACATCACATCTGGCTCGAATCCGGGTTGCAATACTGATGGATTCCCCGCCGTCGTTGGATGGGATCCCGTGTGTCCTACCAGACTTGTCTTTGTTTGTTTTCTGTGTTGGCTGACGCTGGGCTTTGTAGGTGACAGGTCTTGGGTCGCCGGACTTCGAGCACCTACAGCACATAGCAAACTTATTACCTTAGGCCTGAGGAGAAGAGCCTACATGCTATAAACGCAATGAAGTAACTGATCAGAGAGACAGCGCCAGACACACACCATTGTGTACTATGGCATATCGGAGAGTAGTTGATGAATAGAAAATGTGGCTGGTCTGTAATGTTAGAGCGCGATCGGGTCACGTATGAATGCAACACCTATTAACTTACTGTTCTTCAGTAGATACGTATTGGCATGCAAATGTTCGAATCCCTCAGTTTCTCCACTGCTACTATGAGGTACGCGGAAATGTGACTGTACAGAAGCGCCTTTGCGGACTAACAATTATGGAGCTTATAGTACACAGAGGCTTTTGACGATTTTGCGTCCGAGGCTATAACAAATAGTTTTATCATCTTGACCTTGTACTCGAGGTTACTAGTAGTACATCGTAGTTTATTTACAACTCGGGCAGTGTTCCATCTAACTTCCCCCCCAGAGCCTCAGAGTTCCCCAGCATAACAATTCAAACGTTGTGAGTACTCCAATGGCAGAAATGATTACCGGATTTCGCAAGGCAGGCATCCGCTCGGCTTTCTCAACCCTTGGCTCTACGGCAACGGCATCGCCCGCGCGGGCCCGAACGACATCATCACGTCTGGCTCGAATCCGGGCTGCAATAGTACTGATGGATTTCCTGGTGTCGTTGGATGGGTTCACATGTGTCCTACCAGACTTGTGTTTGTTCGTTTTCTGTGTTGGCTGACGCTGGGCTCCGTAGGCGTAGAGTCCACATGCTAAAAACCCAATGAAGTCACTGATCAGAGAGATAGCGCCAGACACACGCCAGTGATCACGCGATCACGACTGACGCTGGCAGCTTCGTAGTAATCATCTCGCGATGCTCCGAGAGCCACTCGGGGAATTTATCCTGACTCGCTCCACCAAACTGGCGGTTCGATGGGCAATTCGCGAAGACGATCAGGACGCCATATCGGTACCTACGCTTGTGTCAATGTGCGGCCAGATTCATCAAACAGACGAATCGCGACTAACAAGTAGTTGACTGCCAGCTTGTTGTACTTTGTGCTTCCTTTTTCGCAAGCCCCAAGCTTGAGTTGATTGCTTCGTTCGAACATGAGACCTGTAACGCTAGCCTAGCGAAATCATCTCTCGCTAACGCGGGAGGTTTTTTTTTTTTTTTTTTGATCAATTTTTATTCCGGGATATACAACAGAGTCGCAGACCGGTCGTAGCGTGAACCAACTACAGTTATGAGAAGAGAGTAGTCCTTTGTGAGGTGCCCCGAGAAACGTAGCGGTGAATAAGTACGAGTCAAGAGAAAGAGTCACGGGTTGGTCTCCCTACTTGGGGAGACGTGGTCGATCGAAACGAGTCAAGAGTCAATATAGACGGGTTTTACGCCGCGGATTAGCCGAGTCACGTGAAGCATACATAGACACAAACACATTGAGACGGAGAAGGAAACAAACCTCCTAGTGTCCACCTTACCTAGTCGGGTTCGGGAGGCACGGGTAGGGGGGGGCCGGATTCCGGAGCAGAAAGGGTGTGGGTTAGATCAAAGAACGCCAGAAGCATCCCAATACCCTTGTGGGTACCGAGGAGCGACTGGAGCGAGGGAAGTGATACAATGTGGCCGGGTCTAGTTGAATAGATACCTGAGTCCATGTGTGCCCTGATGAAGTGTGGGCATTTGCGGATAATATGTTCGGCGTCCCGGACTGCCTTGCCGCAAGGGCATGATATGTTTTCCGGGGGGTCGTTCGTGTGGAAGTGCTGCACGTATGTGCCGGTGAAGGTGTGGTCCGTCGCCACCTGCATGAGGGTGGATGTGGTGCGTCTGGTGTAATGAGGTCGACGACGGCCAGATGGTAGTTTTTCGGCAGCTGTGGACTGCTGCCAGAGTGGGTGGGGTTTTTTGGGGTCCGGGGGGAAGATGTCGGTGTATGTTTGGTGGAAGGATAGGGGTTCCCCCAGGACCTGGGATCGAAAGATGGGGATGAGCCAGTTTGCGTACCACCGGTGTCCCCAGGCGTTGAAAGCCAAGGTTCGTGCACGCGCCTTCTGGTAGGATGCAGAGTTGATGCGGTTCAGCCCGTTAGGGGGATCATGCGTGCATCCTTGAGCCGCCCAGTCCCGTGCCAGCCATTGCCCTCCTAGTTTGGTGTCCACCGGGGTCCAGACTAAGAACAGACGGAAATTAGTGTGACGTAAGGAGAGTATAGTAAGTGCTTGGTGGGACATCAGCGCGTGGCTCTGGGCCATTCGAGATAGCGGGTTTTTGACCACGTGGATAGCCGAATTCGAGTTAGTAAGTACATAGATTGAATCCAGAGGGGGCACCTTGTCTAAGTAGGTCATGGCTAGGTACTCCGCAGTCTTGGCCAGCCCGAAGGCGTCGGCGTCGAACTGAAGAGCCCCTTTGCCCAACACCCAGACCCAGTGCGTCGGGTCTGCCCCCCTTGTCGAAAAAGTGGCTGCCACCGCACCCACCTCTTTGCCGTCGCCATGACCGTGTGAGGTCACCTTGGCTTGGACGTGGATGATCAGGGAGTTCTGGGTTGGGGCGTCCCGGTGGAGGGAACACGTCCAGTCTTTCCTCCCCCCAGGGTCTCCAACCCCGATGTGTGTGACCTGCCCCGCCCAGTTGGGAACCTCCCAGGGGGGTATGGCCACGGGGTCGACACGCGGACTGTCCGAGGGGATGCGCATGGCGAGAGCCTCCAGAACCGTGGGGGCACGGTTTCGTCGACCGGGCACGACGGATGATCCTGGGACAACCTCACGGAAGTCCCCCCGGCCCGGCACATACCACTCCGGCCCCAGACGCCGGAGCAGTTGGGATGCACGGGGTAGCCTGTAAAGCCAAAGCACGGTGGTGTGCGTTAGCTTTTCCAGGTACACGCTCATAGGGAGCATGCGAGTGAAGACTAAAAGGGGCTCCCGCGGCGTGGTGCGGAAGGAGCCCGTTACCACTTTGACCATCTCATTCTGGACGGTCTGTAGTTTCTTGATTAGGCCCGCCCGTCCTTTGGACTTGTACCATAACTGGCAGCCATAGGAGAGGACAGGTAAACAGATGGCATTCATGACCAGCCGCCAGTTTTCCATGGAGAGGCCCCGAATGGTGTTCCCTAGGATCGAGAGCGCTCTGATGGAGGCCCTCGCCCTGTTGCACATGATGTTCACATGTGGTTCCCATTTCAGGCGCCGGTGGAAGAAGAACCCAAGGTATCTCAGGGTTTCCGCTGGTCGCACGGTGTACTCCGCTGCCCCATTTGGTAAGGTCAACCCAGTAGGGGGGGGCACTGCGTTCCTCTCGTAGGGTTTTTGGAAGAACATGAGCTCTGTCTTCTCAGGCTTGATCGTGAGTCCTGAGAGTTGGAGCCACTCTTCACACACGCTGTAATGGGCATGCAGGAGGGTTGTGACACCTTCCCACGTTTCCGCGCACGCAAAGAGTAGGCCGTCATCCACGTACATCCCCAAGGACGAGTTGTTCCAACTCCTCATCCTCTGTAGCAGGGGTGCCATGTAGGCGATTGAGAGTACTGGGGACATGGGGGAGCCTTGCAGCACTCCCATGGGTTGTCCCTGTTCCTCTGAGAGAGCTCTGTTGAATCTAAGGCGAACCTTTCGATCCGAGAGGAAGCTCTCCAGCCAGTTCAACTCCTCTGGGGAGAAGCCCATGTCCCGGATAAGGGCGTGTAGGCATCCGTGGTTCACGTGGTTGAAGAACCCTTGGACATCGAACAGTAGGATCCCACACTTCAATCCGGCGCTGTGAGCAGCCTGGATGTCATGAAGCATGGTCAAGCCCGCGTCAAGACAGGAGGAGTGTGCTCATCCGCCAAACTGGTTGGTTGGGATGAGTTCCTCCTTGACGATGGTGTGCTGGAGGCGTTTCGCAAACACCTTCTCCAACAACTTGGACATGCATTCCAAGAGGGAGATGGGTCGGTGTGCCTTGGCCAGCGTGTAGTTGGGTCGGTCCGGTTTAGGGATGACCACGACTACCGCCGTCTTCCAGCGGGCTGGGTGGTGACCTAGGAGGATACACACCTCGTAGAGGTGGGTCAGTGTGGGGCCAATGCCCTCCCACCCTTCCGCCTCAGGGTCTCCCCAGGCCTGTTTGAGCAGTTGCCATCCTATGCCCGATGATCCGGGTGCGGACTTGTTGGCTGCAGCCTTGAGGAGTGCCCGCGTTTCTTCCTCCTTCAGAGGGTCATGCGGGCGAACCGGGCGGCGTGGGGGGTTGTGTGGTAATTGGAGGGGTATGGTCCCTCTATCCGCGGCAAAGAATCGCTTACCTAAGATTCCTGCCATTTGACGGTGATCGAACTGAAGGTCCTGTTGAGACGCGACTGATTCAAGTCACATGTCTCGTGGGATATGATTGAGTCATCCCATATACTAAATACGGTATCTGTCCCTTACGGACTGATTTGGACTTGACCGGACTCTTATGGACCACTTTTGTTTATCTTTATTGTTAGAGTCACGTGTAGACTCTTATTGTTCTTCATTGTTAAGATACCGGTATTGTCTGCTTTAGGCAGCTATTGTTCTCTGCCCTCCAATGGCATTTCTCCCTCTGGCGCACAGACCACCTGTATTGTGTTTGGATCACCTGTGCGCACAGACCATTCTTAGCTAAGCGTCCTGTATATAAGGACTGCTGTTTTCGTCTCTACACTTCAGAGTTCCTTCTACCTCTGAAGTGTAAGTTCCCTCTTTACTCTCCACTACCTTTTACTCATAGACGTTCTATAGAACTTGTCTGTTTAGGTGTGTAGTAGTACTAATAGAGTTCCTTCTACCTCTGAAGTAACTTGTCTGTTTAGCTCTTCGCTATTAACCCTCCACTCGTTAGTTCTGCGCTTCAACAGGTTATGGGCCCTGACGCCTAATAACTTGCGTTATACCTACAGATCTGCTCTTGTGTCACCTTGCTCTCTCAGCCGACCACATCCTCTTTGTCATCTTCCACATCTTCAGTGAGCATCCTCTATCCCCTTTTTATCTCGACACATCCTTTCTCGTCCACCATGACTCTGTCATGTGCCATTCTGGCTAGCCTCTTAAGGAGGTTCTCGTAAAAGGTCTTTATGACCTTAAACTCCTCTGTGCGCACCATCCTAGTATATTTTCTATACCCAGTCTTCGTCCGGAAGTGCTTTCATAGGCCAATAGGGGAAGACCCTTGCGGCTATAGGCCTTTCTAATGGTTGGGTGATACTCGGTTAATACCTGGGTCACTTTAAGGGGTGTGAAGGCCTGGTTAATAGTCAAACCCAGAAGTCCTTCCCTCTGACACAACTAGGAAACGCTACTATACTATAATGGTATTTACACAGTAGCTATGACTAGACCTCTGCCAGGAGAAGTATTCGCTCCCTTTGTGCAGGATTCGCTGCATGGCATGTATCACTAGTCTAGTTGCTTAGTACCAAGACCCTTAATGGTCTGTTCTAGAGACTCCACAGACGACAGTCACAATTGTTACGGGAGTTGATCCCTATCATTGTCTCTGGAATTCGCTGTTGGCTCCTCTCTAGGGTACTACCCTTTACTGTGTATCTTAGTCGCCCCAGTCTACTTGGCCCTAAAGGTTAGAGATGGCCTTGAAGCGTCCTTTGCCGGACAATGCTTCTATGAGCCCTTCTTGCTAGACCCTGATAAAGCTGTATGACATGACCACTCGCCCTCCTAGGGTCTCAGAAGATCACAGTATAAGGCAGCCATCATAAAAAATGATTCCACTACTATAATAACTTCCAAGTCGCACAAACTTGAGGCATGACACCTTACTGTGTTATGGAGTTATAGCGCTCTTATGGCTGGACATCTACTTTCCTTAACAAGATCTGGGCTGGTTCTGACTGCTCCTCGGAACCAGATTTACAAACATCTCAAATGGCCTGGCCCACATTCCACCTCTCCTTCCCACCTACCCTTGTTCTCTCCAAGTTGGATGGAACAAACTGGCAGACATGGGGAGCGACCTTCACATCGCTCATGTTGATGAATGGAGTGAGGAGGCACCTCACTCACTCTCAACCTCCCCATGTCCCACACCACCCTGCCCCTGCAGCAGGAGTTGTTGGTGCGCTGTCATGGACGCGTATATTATTTTCCCTATTTTTCTGTATTTTTACGGAATTATCTGGGGAAGATATAAAGGGCCGAAGTACGAGATATCGTTAGTCACATGCTGCCATCATGTGCACCTCTGAGCACGTGACCCTGGGATAGTTGCACCCTTAACGGGACAACCTAATCCGGTCACATTTCCATTTACGTACGGACTCACACGATTGGTAGATAAGGAAGGAACCTTCTAGATAGTTCTAGACTTCGCTTAGTAGTTTACGCTTACTCGCTGTATTAGGTTTTACTCAGCAAGATAAGGCATCGCGTCAGCGCTATGACTAGTGCATCAGTCAGCACAATAGATAGCGCTATTATTAGACACGACGCGTCAGCTCCTGAGTCATGGAGTCTTACTGTACACTTAGTAATAGTGTTTAGACTCAGTTCAAGCTCAGCCACAGTAGCGTATATAAACCCTCCTGTAGCGTCCTGAGTGGAACCAACTTGTCCTCTTGGTTCTCCACTCAGGTGCGCATCTCCCTTGTATTCCTTACTCTCCAATCTGAACTTGTCCTCTTGGTTCTCCACTCAGCGTACCACGGCGTGACCTTGACATCTTGAGTCCTTGTATAAGGACTCTGAGTTGATTGTCCCTCCGCCGTGACTGTGCGTTAGCGCGTGATTTATCTCCGCGCCAGGCTTGGGTGTGCTCACCTGACAGTTCACTTATTTTCTAGTTCACACTTGAGCTTGACGTAGCGAGGTGTCATACCGCTACATTAGGACAAGTTCCTTTACACTCTCTTGAGCTCCACGCTCACCAGTTTTATCACTTTCCCTTTAGGTGGTTGACGACCATCAGTCCCTTGTATTACCCACCTCACTCTTTGCCTGGGGACCTCCGCACGCAGAATCTGTGCATTCGTGGTACAACTCTAGTGTCCGTAAAGTCGGCATAGATTGTGCTTGCCTTTATTGGGTCTATCTGGTCATCAGTAGACACCTCTGGGTACTGGCTGCAGAACTGGTCACCACGCCAGATAAGCTGCAGTTAGACGTTGAGCCAGCCAGGCCTAGCCTGCGACAGCTGTACGCGTAGTAACCAGAAAAGTTTGAGAGCGCTTAGGCGTGAGAGGCAGCCAACAGGTCGAGAAGACTGAGGCAGACAGCCTTGTGGCTCTATACATTCCCTTACACTATTCCTGAGTTTTCTGTTATCGCCGCAGCCTCGCGCAGTGTGAAACACCACTGTGTATTGGTCTCGCTTGATCAGATCTCTCTCACCATCCTCGAGTTAGCGTTTCGCGCTCGTTGTATCCTGTCGTCTAAATCCACCCCCATACCTTTTTCAAACTGCCTCGCATATTTGCGAACGTTCGAACCCGACTCCGTCGTCTCTTCAGGAGGAGACAGGCATCCATCACACCACCCCAGACCACAGCCTCTGCTTCGGCATCGCTGCACGTGCACCCGGACACCCAGTCTGAACAAGACCGGATCCCCTCCCCGGTGTACGCTTCACCATCACTTACAGCCTCAGTAAACTCCTTCCACTCCGCCCACTCCTCCTCCCAAGCCACACTCGCCCAGTCAGGCGAAAGTTTCGTTGACGAAGACGGTGTCAACATCCGTTACCAAGGGTTCCAGTTAGAACTACCCCCTCGTAACCTCGCCGAACAATACGTACAGGCAATTTACCACGATCAAGAAATCCGATACGGACTACTAGACCTCTACGGCCTAGAAATCCCCGTTCTCGGAACAAACTTCACAGTCCCGCAGCTGATCGCCATCGCTGCGAACCTCATCCCTCGCCTAGAATCCCCTCCTCACCCCCTCATCTCCCACGTACGGGAAGACGAAGAACGTGGCTCCCAAGAAAGGGAAACAGACAGCTCGTCTAGCACAAGCTCAGTATCCCAGCGGAGCTCGCTCGAAATTCGCCCTCCCCCCTCCAACTAAAAGAGAAAAGGAGTTCATATCTCGCATCCAAGACTGGGACGAGATCTCCCCAGACGAACAACTCCTTCTGTTGGAAGAATTCCGTCGGGCACAAGAGGAAGCAGAACGAAAGGAGAGACAGAAGAAACTAGACGAGATGTCACAACCAAGCGGAAGCACCCTCCCTCACGCCGCACCACCTACACCACTCCCCCCTCCCACAGTCCAGGACTGCCTGGACCTCATCAATCACCTCGGCATCGCTGTCGGTAACCTTGCGCAACAAGTCACAGCCCTGACAGCGCAGGTGGCCTCGGCAACCGCTACCCGCCCCGGAAACGGAAAGAACAAGGAAATAGTGGCCCGCCCCAAAGCCTGGGATGGGAAAGGCTCCTCATCGGATGCCCGTCATTTCCTTGCCGCCTTCCATAACTGGGCAGGATCACTAGGGGACGCCATGAATACATGGCATACAGCAGACAACAAGTGGTACGCGGATGAACACAGATGGATAGCAGCCGCCCTCAATCTGATGGAAGGGGACGCTAAAACCTGGGCACTCCCATATCTGGAGTCCGCCAACCAAGGGACAATCCCCTTTGGAGGAAACTGGTCGGACTTCGTCAAGGAGTTCAACCGCAGGTTTAGCCCCCTAGACGTCCAAGACATAGCTCGAGAGGAGCTAAAGAAAACAAGACAGGGTAAAAAGACGGTCGCCGAATATGCATCCATATTCGAGCAGTACTCTGGACAAACCGGGTGGTCCATCATCGACCTCCGCACCCGTTTCTATGATGGTCTCACAGACGAGATCAAGGACCTCCTTGCCATCACAGACAAGCCCCATAACACATACGACGAGCTCAAGCAAAGCGCGCAAGTCATTGACCAACGACTACGCCAACGCCAGAGCGAGAAGAAAGGAAAATCTTCATCGTCATCACCACACACTACCTCCAACCCTGATGCCATGCAAGTAGACGCCACGCGTCAACAAGGCAACAGAGCTAAGGAGGAGATCTTCAAAACTCGGGGCGAGTTTCAAGCATGGATGAGAGGGAGATGTTATGGGTGCGGCTCGAAAGAGCACACAAAGAAAGATGGAAACCACGAGCGCGACGTCTGCAACTGGTGCCAAAGAGCAGGGCACCGAGCAAACGTCTGCCAGAACAAAAGAATGGGGAAACCGGCTAAAGCGAAAGCCGCAGCAACAACGGAATCCCCTAGTCCACCATCGTCGTCCAATACTGCGGCAGCAGCCGCCACAAGTACTTCCCCCGCCCAGACGTCACAGGCAGACGTGGCGAAGTTGTTGGGAATGATAGAAAAGCAGCAAGAACAGCTGGATGCGTTCAAGGCGGCTTTTTAGATCAGGGGTCGCGTGTAGCTGCGACCGGCCCCTCTACAGTAGATGACTCGGCTTCATGTAGTTGTAATATATGTTTACGCTCTCGCCTCGTTTCGGACTCAACTCCTGTAATTCATACGACTCATGCCTGTAAGTTAGATAGTAGTGTTAGTTCAGTCTCTTGTTTTCCTGATTCTATTACATCTACATCTGCCTCGGAGATGAACAATAGTAGTGTCCCCTTTGCTCCACCTTCTTCAGAAGCAATGCCGCACGTGATGATTTCTGATGCAGCACTGTCTTCTACTATTATTCCCGAAACAAAAGATAAAAAATCACATTTTCATATCTCTGTATATTTAAAAGGACGTCATCGTACTGTAAAAGTAGCAGCAATGGTAGACTCTGGGGCAACCTCGTTGTTCCTGGACAAAAAGTACGCTGACCGCCACAAGATGTTGCAGGTTCCCCTTGATAGTCCCATCACTCTATACAACATAGACGGGACTCTCAATGAAGCCGGTAGTATCACCCATAAAGTCAGACTCTCTCTGAAAGTCGGTCCTAGTGAAGAAAGCTACGACTTTTTAGTCACTTCACTTGGCCCAGAGAACGTCATTTTGGGACTACCATGGCTAAGGCAAAGGAACCCGCAAATAGACTGGCAGGAAGGCACTATGCGCCTCAACTCGACCGCTGAAACAGCGCAACCAGAGTTGGAGGTAGAGGTGACGCGCATCATGGCAAACCGAATGGAACGCCGCCGTCTCCTTGCGGAGAAAGTGCTTGACACGGTCCAAGACGAAGTTTTCTGTTTGGCAGGCTTCACATACTCTCAGCAAATCGCCGAGAAAGCCACCGCCTCCAAACCTAAGAAAACCTTCGAAGAAATGGTACCGGAGCACTACAGAGACTTCGCAAAAGTTTTCTCTGAGGAGGAATCCCAGAGGCTCCCTGAGCACCAACCGTGGGATCACGCTATAGACCTCGAACCAGATGCCGTTAAACACTGGAGGGTCAAAACATATCCCATGTCTCCAAGCGAGCAAGTGGAACTCGACAAATTCCTGCAAGAGCACATCTCGAAAGGATATTTGGTCCCATCTAAGTCACCGATGGCATCACCAGTATTCTTTATAAAGAAAAAGGACGGCAAACTCCGTCTAGTGCAGGATTACCGTCGCCTTAATAAGATTACTATTAAGAATCGTTATCCACTACCACTCGCCGCAGACATCATAAACCGGTTGAAAGGAGCTAAGGTCTTCACCAAGTTCGACGTAAGATGGGGCTATCACAACATCCGGATCAAACCCGGAGATGAATGGAAGGGTGCTATTATCACCAACCGCGGGCTGTACGAGCCAAAGGTCATGTACTTCGGTATGACCAACAGCCCAGCCACCTTCCAAGCCCTCATGAACGCCGTCTTTGCCGATCTGATCGCAGCAGGAGAGGTCGCCGTGTATATGGATGATATCCTCATCTATAGCAACTCTCTGGAACACCATCGCAAAATCGTACGCGAGGTGCTAAGGAGATTGCAGGAACACGACCTCTATCTCAAACCAGAGAAATGCGACTTTGAAAGGCAAGAAATGGAGTACCTGGGAATGATAATCCGTCCCGGAGAAGTGCAGATGGACCCTGGCAAGGTCGCTGCAGTAAGGGAGTGGCCTACACCCACAACGCTCAGAGAAGTCAGAGCATTTATTGGGTTCGCCAACTTCTATCGTCGATTCATCAAGGACTTCGCGGCTATCGCCCGACCCTTGCATGACCTCACGAAGAAGGATACTCCATGGCATTGGCATTCTGAACAGCAGAAGGCTTTCGACCACTTGAAGGAAAGCTTCGTACGAGAACCCATTCTCAAAGTGTACGACCCACAGCTTCCAACAAGAGTCGAAACCGATGCTTCAGGATTCGCTACTGGCGGTATACTTACTCAAAAGTATCCTGATGGTCTCTGGCACCCCGTTGCGTATCGCTCGCAGTCTATGAGCAAGGAAGAACGCAACTACGAAATCTACGACAGAGAAATGCTCGGCTTAATCCGCGCCTTAGAGGACTGGAGACATTTCCTCGAAGGCATCTCCTTTGAAGTGATCACCGACCATAAGAATATGGAATGGTGGGCAAGCATGAAAGACTTAAACCGCAGACAAGCCCGATGGGCCCTGTATTTAAGTCGCTTCGCCTTCAAAATCACTTATAAGAAGGGAGACTCTATGCAAGCCGATGCATTAAGTAGATTTTCGAAAGACCACATCAGAGACAACGAGGACAACCGCCAGGTTCAGGTTTTACAACCTAAGCATTTCCTCAATGCCGCCCAAGCACACTTCCGCCCAGAAGTGGACTCCCTAGGGAATCGCATAAGACTTGCCTCCATTCGAGAAGCAGAAGTAATAGAGGGTCTCAAAAGCTTACAAAAGACCGCTCCAAAAGCTCTCATGGACGGAGTCGCGATGTGGGAGGAAGATGACGGCCTAGTTTACCACAGGGGGAAACTGTACGTTCCCAATGACCGGACGTTAAGACGAGATGTGGTTAAGTCATGCCACGACTCCATCACCACCGGTCACCCTGGTAAAAACGGCACCATCGAGCTAGTCAGTCGCTACTACTGGTGGCCACGCATGGCAGGCTTTATCAGCTCATACGTAGAAGGATGCGATCGATGCCAACGCTATCGCAAAGACCTACACCCCAAAGCCATAATTCAGCCACAGGAAGTACCTGAGGGACCATGGCAGATAGTCGGAGTCGATCTAATCGGTCCACTGCCCATGTCACGTGGAAAGGATATGATCCTTAACATAGTGGATCACTACACGAAACAGATCCATCTATTTCCAGTGACCTCCCAAATCACGGCTGATGGGGTAGCATCCATCTACTTCGAGCAAATCTTCCCCTTGCACGGGATCCCCAAGAAAATCATCAGTGACAGGGGACCCCAGTTTGCTGCAAGGAGCATGCGGGCACTATATAAGCGACTAGGGATAGACGCAGGTCTTACTACCGCCTATCACCCTCAGGCTAATGGACAGGTAGAGCGCAAAAATCAAGAAGTAGAAGTCTACTTGCGCTTGTTCATTAGTAAGAGGCAGGATGATTGGGCAGACCTGCTCCCTACAGCGGAATTCGTGGTCAATAGTAGACTCAACTCAGCCACGGGGCACACCCCCTTTGAACTACTATATGGCTATACGCCTGACTTCACCATTCCCGCTGGTAGGCCTACCGGTATCCCAACGCTCGACAAGCGTCTACAGCACTTAGTTTCCACAAGAAAGGATGCAGAGGCAGCTCTACGCCTAAGTAAAAGGCGAATGCAAACAGACGTTGAACAAAGACATAAGCCATATGTCTTCAACGTCGGGGATAAAGTCTGGTTGCAAGCTAAGCAAATAAAGATACACCAGCAGTCGTCCAAACTGGGCCCTAAACAGTTAGGCCCATTTGAAGTCACTAAAGTTAAAAGTGACGTCGACTACAAGCTTGCACTCCCCCCTGCATTACGGATCCATGATGTATTTCATGTAGACCGCCTCTCCCCTTATAAGGGAAACGAAGTCAATGGGCTTATGCCACCTCCACCTGAACCCATCACAGTCGAAGGGGAAGAAGAGTACGAAGTTGACCACATCAGAGACTCAAAACTCTTCGGTCGTACTCTTAAGTACCTAGTTCGCTGGAAGGGCTACGGTGAAGGCGAGGACACCTGGGAGCCAGCTAAAAACCTAGCGCATGCCCCGGACAAAGTCAAGGAGTTCCACTCCTTAAATCCGGGGGCACCTAGAAAAATAGCAGCACTCATCTACGCGTCCTTGCCTTGGCAAGCATCTCACATGTACACAGAGGCCAACGCGGACGTCGACCCTTAAGAAGGGGGGTGATGTCATGGACGCGTATATTATTTTCCCTATTTTTCTGTATTTTTACGGAATTATCTGGGGAAGATATAAAGGGCCGAAGTACGAGATATCGTTAGTCACATGCTGCCATCATGTGCACCTCTGAGCACGTGACCCTGGGATAGTTGCACCCTTAACGGGACAACCTAATCCGGTCACATTTCCATTTACGTACGGACTCACACGATTGGTAGATAAGGAAGGAACCTTCTAGATAGTTCTAGACTTCGCTTAGTAGTTTACGCTTACTCGCTGTATTAGGTTTTACTCAGCAAGATAAGGCATCGCGTCAGCGCTATGACTAGTGCATCAGTCAGCACAATAGATAGCGCTATTATTAGACACGACGCGTCAGCTCCTGAGTCATGGAGTCTTACTGTACACTTAGTAATAGTGTTTAGACTCAGTTCAAGCTCAGCCACAGTAGCGTATATAAACCCTCCTGTAGCGTCCTGAGTGGAACCAACTTGTCCTCTTGGTTCTCCACTCAGGTGCGCATCTCCCTTGTATTCCTTACTCTCCAATCTGAACTTGTCCTCTTGGTTCTCCACTCAGCGTACCACGGCGTGACCTTGACATCTTGAGTCCTTGTATAAGGACTCTGAGTTGATTGTCCCTCCGCCGTGACTGTGCGTTAGCGCGTGATTTATCTCCGCGCCAGGCTTGGGTGTGCTCACCTGACAGTTCACTTATTTTCTAGTTCACACTTGAGCTTGACGTAGCGAGGTGTCATACCGCTACATGCGCCAGTTGGCCCAACAGATGAGGGTTTGGCCATCTTAGCCATGTGGGAGAAGCAGGAGGAGGTCATTACTGGCCTCCTATACCTTTCAGTCACATCAGAAGTTCTCTCGGGCATTGTCTCAGAGGCGCTGTTCCCAAGCGTCCATGACAAATTTGTCCACCTCGATCACCTCTATGGCCAGGTTGGCTCTATGGTCACCTTTAATCTTTGGGTGGGTTTGGCAAATACCAAACTTCAGGAAGGTAGCCCCTTCCAACCTCAACTCCAAAAAATGCTGGATTCGAGGAACACCCTTGTGGAGCAGGGGATGCCCGTCTCAGACATGCAAATGTCTTTTATACTTTTAGACGCGCTACCCCCCTCCTACAGCACCATAGCAGGCACCATCCTCGCCTCTGGCCCCCCTGCAAACCTACAACCTCAGGACCTCATCAACAGGTTCATCAATGAGGAATCCCATATTGCTGGTCCCCTGGCATCTTACAACAAGATAGCCCCTGTCAAGAAAAACTCGCCTCCGCACGATCATGCGTCGCAGGCATCAGGCAGCTCTGTGTCTCCGGACATAATCTGCCACTACTGCAAAAAGTCTGGCCATAAAAAGCCAGACTGTTATAAACTCAAACGGGACCAGGAGAACGCAAAGAAAGGGAGGGCTGGGCAACGAGGGAAAGCTGCCCAGAACTCAATGACTGAGGCCCCGGACTCACTTCCGGGAAACAGGTTTGCTGCGGCCAATAGCATACCTGTACCAAAGAGCCGTCTATTTACTATAGTTAATGGCTCTGGCAAAATAGAAGAGGTACATGAGGTACCTCAGGTCTCCCTTTACACGATGAGTGTGAATCACACTCAGATAGCATCAAGATGGATGATGGACAGTGGAGCCTCAGCACATTTTACACCACACCTTGAAGACTACGACTCCTACACACCCCACGAAGGAGTAGAAGTGCTTCTAGGTGACAACTCTCTACTCAAGAGCGTTGGCACTGGTACGGTCACAATCCGAACCAACAGAGGCTATGACCTCAAAATATCTAATGTGCTCCACCTTCCCAACACGCATTCGCATATACTGTCCACACCTGCCCTAACACAAAAAGGCGCCATCATCAGCTTTGACTCAACATCTTTTGCTATAAGATTCAATGGAGAGACCATAGCAGAAGGACACAAGGCTTCAGGCCTATATTGGCTTGACGGACAACATATGAACTCAGTCTGAGCACCTGCATCTGCTAGCCTTGATGTCTGGCATCAGCACATGGGACATATGTCCAAAGACGCGCTTAAAAGATATGCTCAGGAGTCTGTAAAAGGACTCCATATAAATAACTCACCAGTAGACGATAAGTTGTGCCATGGCTGTGAAACTGGCAAATCAACACGTCTACCCTTTCCACCTTCCTCAAAACGTGCACAAGAACCCCTTGAAGTCATCCACAGTGACCTTGTTGGCCCCATGCAGAGCCAATCAATACAAGGAAACAAGTACTTCGCCACGTTCATAGATGACTACTCTAAAGCAGCAGTCGTCGTCTTTATGAAATCAAAAGACCAGTTTAAGGATGCCTTCATACACTATAAGGCATGGGCTGAAAAACAACTAAATAAGCCCATCAAAACCTTACACTTGGATCGTGGTGGCGAATACGTCAATAATGACTTAAAGCACATACTTTTGGAAGCGGGAATTGAGCATACTCTCACGATGCCTCATTCTCCACAACAGAATGGGAGAGCCGAGCGTTTTAACCGTACGGTTATGGAAAAAGGCACTAGCATGCTTCATCATGCAGGCCTTAGCCTTGGCTTTTGGGAACAAGCAGTTCAAACTGCTGTGCAAATCTATAATCGCACTCCCACTTGTTCTAATCAGTGGAAAACTCTGCTGGAGCTCTGGGATGGTACAGTCCCAGATGTCTCTTACTTTAGAGTATTTGGCTGCAAAGCCTACTATCATGTACCCGAACACAACCGGCGCAAATTAGATCCTAAAGCAAAGGAAGCCGTGTTTGTGGGCTATGAACCCTTATCAAAGGGTTACAAACTCTGGGATAGACATAGCTGGTGCTTCGTCTCTTCACGAGATGTTACATTTGACGAAAGCACCTTCCCATCCCTCAGTGACCTGGCTCATCACTCTCAAATTCCTTCCCCTCCCGCATCTGGTGAACTCGAAAGAGGCGCTGCCGGCGGTGAGATCTTCTTTGTAGTGCCCAGCCCACCTACACCAGCTGTTGCCCCTGCGGCACCTACACCAGTCTTTGTACTCCCACCTATTCAGGTGCCCACAGAACCTCAACAACAGCCTAGCACACCCCCCAACACCTCACCTGCTGCAGCAGACCAGACAATATATCACACTCCCCCTTCCCAAGCCCCTCCTCCTACCAATACTGCTCCCACCCGCACTCGCACTCGCTCTACAAGGCGTGCTGCAGTAGCTGCTCCTATACCGGCCCCTAACTTCAATAGGGAAGTGTCTCCTCCCAGATCTACTCCCAGATCTCCTAGGAACATGCAACCAGTTTCGCCTGCTCGACCAAGGCGGAGCACTAGGGTACGATTCACGAATCCTCGCTATCTCCAAGAGGACGATGAATTTGTGCAAGGAAGCAGTAGGCTGGGAATGATGGACCTACTTAATGCGGCAGAGGTACCTGGCTATAGGGACCCTCAGACCTTTAAGCAGGCTATGGAGTCTGACCAAGCTGTCGATTGGCTTGAAGCATGCCAGTATGAACTGGATGCTCTCAACAAGCTTGATGTCTGGAGATTAGAACCCCTTCCTGCTGGAAGGAAGGTGGTTAAATGCAAATGGGTGTTTAAGAAGAAAGCAGATGGACGCTTTCGTGCTAGGCTAGTGGCAAAAGGGTTCACCCAACTAGAGGGGGTGGACTTTGACAAAACTTTCTCCCCAGTTGCCTGTTTCGAGTCTTTACGACTCCTTCTTGCGTTGGCTACGCTTGAAGACTGGCATATTCACCAGATGGATGTCAAATCGGCATTCCTTCATGGGGAACTGGAGGAAGAAATTTATATGGAGCAACCCGTCGGTTTCGTCACAGCTGGCTCCGAGCACCTTGTGTGCCGGTTACAAAAGGCCCTTTATGGCCTGAAACAAGCCTCCCGCACATGGAACGTGCAATTCCATGGGGTCCTTTGTGACCTAGGCTTCACGCGGACGTACTCTGATGCAGGAGTATATGTGCATCATCTTCAAGAGGGGGGTGACACACTATTTGTGATCTTATATGTAGATGACATCACTATACTCGGGAGCTCTCTGTCAAAGATCAATGATCTGAAAGTCTCTCTATCAAACCGATATGAGATGACTGATCTTGGTGAAATCCAATCTTATCTCGGTGTCAACATCACCAGAGATCATGCAAACCGCACTATGGAAATCAACCAATCAGACTACATCCGCGATGTGATTGAGCGCTTTGGAATGTTAGATTCCAACCCAGTATATACCCCTCTTCCCTCTGGCGCTGAGGCACACTTGATCAAATTTGAAGATCAGGCCTCTACTTCTGAAATTAAGAAGTATCAACAGATAATTGGGTCTCTGCTGTATGCGCAGATAGGAAGCAGACCTGATATATCCTTCGCTGTTGCACGCCTTAGTCAATTCGCTTCCAATCCCTCACCCCAGCATTTACGCCTATCCAAGTATGTCCTAGCCTACCTAAACACAACAAAGGACTACAGGATACGCTATGCTGGAGGGACTGACGCTGATGGAGCTGGCCTTCATGGCTATTGTGACTCTTCCTGGGGAGATCAGGAAGAAAAGCACTCCACCTCAGGCTACGTCTTCTTGCTTGCCAATGGAGCCATTTCATGGTGCACCAGAAAGCAGAAGACCATAGCACAGTCTACCACAGAAGCAGAGTACATGAGCCTTGCTGAGGCCTCTAACCAAGCTCAGTGGTACACTACCTTCCTAGGGGAACTTGGGTATGAGGTCACCTCTCCCATTCCCCTACACTGTGACAACAAGGGTGCTGTAGACTTAGCATTAAACCCTGTCACAGGAAGGCGGTCCAAAAATATCCTGATCAAACACCATGTAGTCAGGGAGTACATAGAAAATAAGGTCATAGACCTGATTCATACTGATGTAAAGGTGGGGCAACAGGGGTGATCCGGCAAAGTCGAGCCGGTCAGGTGATAGGGGTTTCCGAATGAGGCCGGTTCGGTTGGCGAGTGAGAATAGAGCAGCGCGAGGCAATCAAAGACAGAAGACGAGAGTGATGAGCAAAGGCGAAACAAGGTCGCTTTGGAGAGGCACACGAGAGGATAGATGGAAAACAACTGGATGACATTTCAAGTGCATACGAGCGCATATTTATACAATGTAGATACGTTTTTACGAGACATAGAGACAAAGTAAAGTAAAGCAGAACAAAGATGCACGGGCCATGATAGGCATGAAACAGGAGTCGGGAGAATAGAAGGAAACGGGGGGCGAGATCGAGAATGTACGCAAAGAGGGGTGCGCGAGCCCCTATGAGTCTGAAACAAAAGTCCTTGCGCTTGACACGGAATGCAGTCGGAGATAACGATACAGTATAGAGTTGAGATGCAGGACTTAACGGGGATGAGAAACGAGTCCTTCATGGTCTCCAATGCCGCCGCGAGTGAGCGCGGCGGAAAGTTCGAGTCGGCCGGGTCGAGCGTGCCGAAATGCAACACGTACTCCTACAGGGGAAATGGTTGCAGATGGACTTACTAAGTCACTGCCCAAAGAACCCTTTGACAAAATGGTCACTGATCTAGGAATGGTGTAAGAAGGGTTCTTACACAGTCAATGGTCGTCGATCCTTGGTTTATCCACAAGGACGTCACATTGTCCTGTAAAAAACACATCATGTTCTCCAAACAATGAGAACTATGAAAAACCCTTCTTAGAACCCTGAAGGAGTTGGACCTTGCTCCAACTCAGTACAGATTCTCACCCTTCAAAAAGTAGTCCTCTATCACAGGACTATCATGAAGTAGGTGTAGAAATCGCTTCGGATTGAACATTATCTGCACAAAGATTTCAACCTCAATCCCAAACTTCTGTACGACTCTAGGTTCTATATAAACACCTATACCAAACATGGACTGCCTCTATCATGGAGGGATGTTGAGACGCGACTGATTCAAGTCACATGTCTCATGGGATATGATTGAGTCATCCCATATACTAAATACGGTATCTGTCCCTTACGGACTGATTTGGACTTGACCGGACTCTTACGGACCACTTTTGTTTATCTTTATTGTTAGAGTCACGTGTAGACTCTTATTGTTCTTCATTGTTAAGATACCGGTATTGTCTGCTTTAGGCAGCTATTGTTCTCTGCCCTCCAATGGCATTTCTCCCTCTGGCGCACAGACCACCTGTATTGTGTTTGGATCACCTGTGCGCACAGACCATTCTTAGCTAAGCGTCCTGTATATAAGGACTGCTGTTTTCGTCTCTACACTTCAGAGTTCCTTCTACCTCTGAAGTGTAAGTTCCCTCTTTACTCTCCACTACCTTTTACTCATAGACGTTCTATAGAACTTGTCTGTTTAGGTGTGTAGTAGTACTAATAGAGTTCCTTCTACCTCTGAAGTAACTTGTCTGTTTAGCTCTTCACTATTAACCCTCCGCTCGTTAGTTCTGCACTTCAACAGGTCCCCATGTTCGTCCTTCAGCGCTGGGATGCAGGTGACGCTCCTGCCATGCCTCCAGGCAGCGACCTCCCACACGTTTGCCGAGGTGATGTACTGATCAGCCCACTCTCGCTTGGCCCATTTGACTGTTCGTCGGAGTTCGCGGGCTGCGTTCTTTGTCCGTGGCTGCTGCTTGGATGAGCTCTGCGGCGGCCGCGCAGTCGTCATTCCACCACCGCGCCGTGCAGGCTTTGTTTTTGCCTTTGCGCTTCATGGTGGCAGTACATGCCTCGTTGAATGCCTCGTAGATGAGGTCAAGTACGGTGTTGATTTCCACGCTGGACCGCGGAGGTGCGCGTAGTACTGGGGAGTGCAGTTCCATGAGTCGGTACCACTCCGCCCAGTCCTCCGCGTCTATGTCTAGGTCGAAGGCATTGGTCGTGTCTTGGTTCGGTGCACGGAACCTGCCTTGCGTGGCTGCCTGGGTTCGTACTAGGGCATGGTCCGATCCGATCGACCCTGCCCAGTCTATGGTCGTGTTCTGGAACACTCCTTTGGAAGCCGCGGCAAAGTTCCGCCAGTGGAGATCCAGCGTGCTATCCCGCTGGTTCTGCGACACTGTGCCTCTTCGCGTTGGCGTTCCCGGGTGGTTGAGGAGCTCCAGTGTTTGGTTACCGCACCATTCCTCCAGTAGTCTGGCCTCCGGTGAGGGCGCCCAGCCTGGGGGTGACCAGGTGTGGCTGTGGATGTTGAAATCTCCGGTGACAAGCGTGGGGGTGCCGTCCCAGAGGAAGGTGAGTTGGTAGAGGGCGCGAAGAGCGGTGGGGTCCTCTACGTCGTTGTAAAAGGCGATCACCCGCCAGCGTTCTTTGTCTGCCTTGACATCGGCGACGAGAATGCAGGGGTGAGCGCATAGGTCGTTTCTCGCTACCACCTCCAACCCGTTGGGTTTTCCTGGGTGTTCGCGGTCGTGCTTGCGGGCGTATATCATCACCTTGGCCCGCTTGTCGTCTGTGTAGTAGGGGTAGAGAAGGTGCCACTTGGAGTTGTTGGCTCCGCCTAGCGTTTCTCTACCCCAGAGCTTGCCGTCCGCTCTCTTCGTCCCTATCCTCCCGAACCACGGTTCTGACACACAGAGTAAGTCATCTCTGGTGTTGGTTTCAAGCAGCGTCGCCATGGCTGCGTTCCTCCTCCCCATGTTCACAGCTGCTATGGAGAACAGCTTCATAGGGGAAGGGGCGGCATTGTCGCGGTGAGGACCGCAGAAGGGGCGATAACGCGGGAGGTTTCTCGTGACTCATTCTTGTACCCAAGCTTGTACCTGTTTGAATTTTCCAGACCGGTCGTAGGTATCTCTTTGCGAATCACACGCTTGTCTCAACTATCAGGATACAGCCATGAAACAAAACAAGGACGAAAACGAATGCCATTATTGAAACTGGAAGCTTCAAGCTTCAAGGGTTGAGGTTTTGAGGCCGTGTGCTTACCGTAAATGGCACGACTAAGATAGATAGCGCGTGAGGCAGGTGTAGAACGAAAAGTGGAGATTGGAACTTTGTTATGTTATGGATAGAGAGCGTCAGAGCGTCGATGTCAAACGTCAGATATGGTTAAGTTAGCTGCTACAAATTTTCTTCTGGTCCGTCTTCAATCATGCGTGCATAGTCCTCATAGCTTGCGAACGTCGGTAATGAACGATGCTTTTTCCTCCGGGCCGGTGCACCATCGTTTCCGCCCCTACTACGCTTTCGTTTGTTGTCAATGACGTCGGCGCCACCTCCAAGACCTGTCCACTCCTCTGCATCGGAGTCAGCCACATCATATTCAATGAGATCGACATCGACCGAAGCCGCAGCAAGATCCATTAAGTCATCCGAATCTTCTAGGAGTGAGGGCTCGTCGTCCTCGTCATCGTTATCGACGTGGCCACTGTCGACATTATCATCGTGTTTCCCTTCAGAGGCCGTCGAGGCGTCCTCATCGGGTCCTGAGCCGAGGAGTCCATCTTCGACGTCGCTAATTGACGGAGACGTCAGGCCTCCAGCTTCTCCAGTAAGATCGTCATCGTCGTCATCATCTTCGTTATCACCAGCTGTCAGTGGCAATGACGCCTTCATCGCCTAAATATATCGTCAGTCGGATCCCTATAACAGCTCTGAAGTACCAACCTTCCAGATCTCGCCCTCCTCTGGATCGCTGCCCTCGTCGACGCTAGCGCGGCCGTCGTCGCCATCGGATTCCGCATCAGAATCATCACGTTTAGACTTCCGCTTGTCGACTTTTGCCGCCCTCGCGTGTTCCTTCGCGTGCTTCTGTGCGAAATACCGCTGGAAAAATACCTGCAACCAATCGATACATGACTATGGCGCGATGCTTCTGCCCTGTCACTAAGCGACGCACCTGGTCCGCGGGTACGCCGCCTTCCCCACGGCGCCACCAACCTTCAACATTCAGTGGTGTTTCCTGCACGTCCGCCCTCACCCTCCTCACCCCGCCTGCGGCCCCTGCCGTAGATGGCTGCATGGCACTTGCGCCCCTAGCCGCGGCCTTCTTTGGGTTTTTGTACACAAAGCGGTCTAAGAAGTGAGCGAGCGTGTAGAGGGTCAGGTCCGGACTGCTCGTGAGTGGTTCGTTAGAGAGTAGCTGCCGCGCTAGAAGAGCGACTGTGGGGTGCGCGTGATGGACTAGCGGAGTCTTCTCGCACGATTAGATCAACCGCGATATCGCCAACGAAGCAACGTACCAACTCCCAAAGAGCAGACGACTGCGCGTGAGCGTATAGTGGCTCGCGTTTATGCGGGTCGTATCCTTCGCCCTCGAGGACTGGTGCTGGGGCTTTATCAATAAGTGTGGGCAAACTAGGGGATGCGCTGAATAGCTGGCGTTCTCGCGTGAGCTGTTCTTCCGGTGTGGGTTGGGCATCGGCAACACACCTCGCCAAGCAGCCACAGCCCACCTGCGACGAACTCGGACCCCCCAAATCCGCTTGCAAGAACTTGACAGAATCGCTTTACGAATGCCATCACCCGAGCTTGCTCCGGGTCTCCTTTCAGACTTTTGAATAACAAGTTCAGGAAAAGTGCTTGGTTTCGTGTGGTGTGCAGACGCGAGTCCAGTAAGGTCGCGTATAGCGCGCGATAATATCGTGATACTACGGGAGAGTTACTAGGGAAAGAGGTCGCAATTTGTTGGATCAGGGTAAGGGCTTGAAGGGAGATGTTGAACGTCGAAGTGTGCGCAAGAAGAAACAGCGTGCTCATGTGGGCGTCGAATCTAGCGAGATTGATCAGCTCGTTCGAAGCCGACAGATCTGGCGGGAAAAAAAAAAGCGTACTCTAAATCTGTCCCTCCGAATCGCGCGTATGGCACGGCACGGTTCACGCCCGTCAGTATCGCTCCGAGAAGCCTCGCGTTCGAGTCTTGCATCTCACAGAATCCGGCCGCACCGCGCACCTCTTTACCCGTCCCTTTCTTCTTGGGCTTTGGCCTCTTGTCCTTCTCCTTTCGCTTATCTTTGAGCTCTTCCGCAGCGGGAGTAGGGTCGTCTATGTGTTCAGGGTCCCGTTCGCCAACGATTTCGCGGAAGAGCTTGAAGTAAACGTCGATCAACATACGCGCCGCGGCACGGTCGGCGTCGGATGTAGAAAGGATGATTTGATTGAAGGTGACAGCGGCGTAATAGCGCGCGTGTGCGCGCCAAACGTTTTTTTCCTGCTTCGGTGTTGGTTTAGGGTCTTCCTTGAATCGGATGTGGGTGGTTGGCTTCGCGCAGGAATCAGTAGGGGGTAAAGGTGGCGGCGTCGGACGCATGATAAGTGCAGTAGTCTCGCGGATAATTACAGCCTTCATGGCGGGATGTTCTTGCAGGATTTGAAGGAGATGATATGATGTGCGAGCAGATATAGCGCTTTCTGGGTCGCCCTGGCAGCTCGCGAATTTCAGCAAACGACTTGTGACACAGAAAAAGACGCACAAGCTTGTTCACAAGTAACCGCAGTAAATTTTGCTCTTGCTCCGGATTAGAACGGAGAAGAGTGGCGATCAAGGTGAGCGACTGGGTGCGGACATATGGCAGAGGGTCCGAAGTGAAGGTCTGTGGGACGAGGCGATGAGGGGCGGATGGGGAAGGAGAAACGCAGCAGCACCTCGAGTATTTGAAGGTAGGAGAAGAAGAACTTCTTCAACCAGTCTTCGAAGTACCAGATGACGAGGTGCTGATCTGTTACGTCTGGGTGCAGGAGTGGCTGGTCGCGGAAATACCTAGATCATCAAGTAAGTACCGTTCAACATGTGTACGTGTAGAGTGGATGAGGAATGAAAGGAAACGCACTTGAGTTTTCGATTCGGAGCACCACCTCCAATCCACCAGTCCATGATCGCCCTTGCAGCTTTGAGCCTCTCCTCCCTCCCTGCCGCCTTGCCCCTACCCTTCTCCCCATCCCGAGAAACACTCACACCACCTCGCCCTTTCTCTGCCAGATTTTTCAATGCTTCTAGCGCTCTGATGTTATGTAAAGGCGCCCCTTGAGCCATGAGTGTGAGGGCACTAAGCCGATCACTGAGGGTACCGCCTGTGAGGACATTGCGCAGGAATGATTGATCTGACGAGGAGCCGCTCGAAGCGTTCGGCAAAGTGGAGAAGTTTGCCAGTTCGGAAGCATGTAGAGAGGAAGCATTGTCGAGCAATGTCGCAATATGAGACGTAGATTGGGAGAGTACGTGCTCAGAGGTGGGGCGAAGACGGGGAAGAAAATTGTACCAGTCAGGCGTCGGAGGGACGAGCAGCTTGATCTTGGTCTTTGACGACGAAGCAGTTGATTTTTTGGAGACTGTTGGTGACATTCCTAGTCCTTCTGAACGGGCCGATTTTCACCCTCACTCATAGGTCTGTTGATCCTCGACTTCGACAACTCAATAACAAAAACCGCGGATTGTGCTCCTACCCACTCTGATGCCTTCCGACCGTAGGTGCCCTATAAATTCAGTGTTCTATTGTAACCACAGTTCGGTCCTGCACCATGCACTACCATCTACTCTCTGCCCTCTTCATCCTCGCAGCCGCTATCCTCGGCTGCCTTGCAACGCCACGTTGGGACGACCTGAGAGTGAAACACGCTTGGAAAGCCGTCCCGGAGAACTGGAAGAGCCTGGGCATCCCGTCTGCTGGTACCACCATCAACCTTCATTTGGCGCTCAAACCCCACCGCGAGAAAGCCTTGGTCACGGCGCTCTACGAGGTCAGCTCTCCTGGGCACTCAAAGCACGTCCTCTTCACCACTCCTCTACGCACGCACTTACTCACGCGTGCCGCCACTCCCTTACAGATATGGCTTACACCTGTCAAAGGAGCAGGTTGCAGAGCACGTCATGCCGCACCCCCACTCCCTCGAGCTCGTCAAATCCTGGCTTATTTTCCATGGCGTGCTCCCTTCGTCTATCTCGGTGTCACATGGCGGCAACTGGCTGACACTCACGGGCGTGTCCGTGTCCAAAGCTAACGATCTCCTTGGCGCGTCATATCAACTCTACCGGCATGCCGAGACGAACGAGACCATTGTCCGCACGATCGGCTATTCGCTCCCAGCTGCGCTCTACAAGCATGTTCAGACCGTGGCGCCAACGACGTACTTCTCCTCCCCGCGTATGTCGTGGCAGACACCGAGAAAGCGTCCTGGTGGGGCAGCAGCGGAGCAGGTGAATGCAACATCGGGCGATCTCGTGACGACGCTGTTGGGCCGCGCTGACCACGAAGTCACACCGCCGTTCCTGCGCTGGCTATACAATTCGGTCACCTACGTGCCCGCGGCGACGGATCGGAACGTGCTCGGGATTGCAGGATATGCTGAGGAGTACCCGAACCCAGTAGACCTGACGACGTTCATGGACCGTTTCCACAGCCCTGAGACCAGGGCGACCTACACCGTCGTAGAGGTCGACAACGGTGAATACGACCCGAACAGCCCCACTCTCGAGGCGAACATGAACGTTCAGTACGCTTCCGGCATGGCGTACCCGACCCCAATTACCTACTACAACGTTGGCGATGGGACAGATGGCGAGGATGACCAGTACCTCGCCTGGGTCGACTACATGCTCAACCTCGACGAGATCCCACAGACGATCAGCACGTCGTACGCCAACTACGAGACGGACTTTCCACTGGATTATGCGAGGAGCTTGTGCGACCTATTCATGCAACTCGGCGCGCGCGGTGTTAGCGTCCTCTTTGCGTCCGGCGACGATGGTGTTGGCGAAGGGGACTGCGTGACCGATGGCAACGTCCGGTTCAGGCCCACGTTCCCCGCAAGTTGTACGTGTGACGGTATTCTCTGCTTGAAAGCAGTACACAGGCGCAGCTCGTTCACCACACAGCCTCGCTTTCGCAGGTCCCTGGGTCACCACCGTCGGTGGAACGATGCGTTACAAGCCGGAGATAGCATCCGACCTCAGCGGCGGCGGCTTCTCGGACTACTTCAAGCGCCCAGACTACCAGGATGAGGCCGTGACCACCTTCTTCGAGACCATTGGCAACATGTATCAGGGCCTCTACAAGTGCGTTCGTTGCCGTGACCCGATCAAAAATTTCTTACTTAAATTTGTTCAGCGACTCGAGCCGAGGCTTTCCCGACATTGCCGCGCAGGGATACCGTATTGGGGTCATCTTCCGCAACGAATATAAACTCGTGGATGGCACAAGCTGTGCAGCGCCTGTCCGTCTCTCTTCTCTGTGTCTTCCATCAGGAAGCACCTAGTTGACCGCCAATGTACAGATTGTGGCGGGGATTATCTCGCTGCTCAATGATTACCGGATTTCGCAAGGCAGGCGTCCGCTAGGCTTCCTCAACCCTTGGCTCTACGGCATCGCCCGCGCGGGCCTGAACGACATCACATCTGGCTCGAATCCGGGTTGCAATACTGATGGATTCCCCGCCGTCGTTGGATGGGATCCCGTGTGTTCTACCAGACTTGTGTTTGTTCGCTTTCTGTGTTGGCTGACGCTGGGCTTTGTAGGTGATAGGTCTTGGGTCGCCGGACTTCGAGCACCTACAGCACATAGCAAACTTATTACCTTAGGCCTGAGGAGAAGAGCCTACATGCTATAAACGCAATGAAGTAACTGATCAGAGAGACAGCGCCAGACACACACCATTGTGTATTATGGCATATCGGAGAGTAGTTGATGAATAGAAAATGTGGCTGGTCTGTAGTGTTAGAGCGCGATCGGGTCACGTATGAATGCAACACCTATTAACTTACTGTTCTTCAGTAGATACGTATTGGCATGCAAATGTTCGAATCCCTCAGTTTCTCCACTGCTACTATGAGGTACGCGGAAATGTGACTGTACAGAAGCGCCTTTGCGGACTAACAATTATGGAGCTTATAGTGCACAGAGGCTTTTGACGATTTTGCGTCCGAGGCTATAACAACTAATTTTATCATCTTGACTTGTCCTTGTACTCGAGGTTACTAGTATTTCGTAGTTTATTTGCAACTCGAACAGTGTTCAAGGTCCATCCAACCTCCCCCACCCCCCCCCCTCGCCTCAGAGTTCCCCAGCATAACAATTCGCGCCGCCTCTGCCTGCTAGGGAAAAGGGCAATGACTTTGTGCAGAGGGGCGCTCGGGCTGTCAGACCAACATGGTACATCCGTCTGCCACCCGTCTCCGAGGATAAGGGTCAGTACAGTATGCCTAGAGGCGGACAAAACCATGCAGTCAGTAGCAGTTTCGAACCTGCGAAAGTTCTCGTCAGGGGGCTACCGCTACCCCGACCGCTGCGCCTTCCGAGACCATTTAGGGAGCCTACCAATCTTACGACCTACCAGGGGAGTTGGCCAGCATGGCACGGCACGGCGCGACCCCCGGTGGACTGGTTGCAATTGGGGTGAGCGTGAGTGGGGAGGAGGGAGGCTTCCTGCTCGGCTTTCATAGCCAGCCAGCCAGCACGGCATTGGCACTGCGTGGCACACGCACTCCGGGCAGCCAAAATTGGCAACCCCTTTCGGGGCCCCAGCTGCTCTTTTTCGACCCCATGTAGTCCCCATCAGCAAGGTCATATCGCTGTGTGACCCCTCTGCCATCCGAAGATCCGATAGCTGCAAAGTCAAAAGTTGTCAATGGCATAAATGACTTCTGCCGGAACTTTGCCAGTTCGGAAGCGCTAGCATGCAGAGAGGAAGCAGTGTTGAGTAATGTCGCAATGTGAGACGCATATTGGGAAAGTACGAGCTCAGAGGTGGGGCGAAGACGGGGAAGAAAATTGTACCAGTCAGGCGTAGGGACAAACAGCTTGGTCTTGATGACGAAGCGCTAGCAGCTGATTGTGTGGAGACTGTTGGTGACATGACCAACTTGGCTAGTCCGTCTTGACCAAAGGACGGATTCTCCCAAATTCGTAATTATTTTCTTACAACATTTACAGTACAGTACTGTATGCGGGTTGTTCATACTAGCGACTGTCGAATGGCTCGTACTGTAACTTACAGTAGGAGGTCTCGGATAAGTTAGTAGCAAAACTGCGGGGGGTTGAACCCCGCAACCACCTCATGGTCGGTTTTTCCACACCAGGCGGCCCCGGCAAATATACTACTAGTACGAGGGACACCCCCTCACGCATACCTAGAGAAACACCGCCTCACGCATACCAGAGGAACACCACTTCACACCTACCTTGAGAGCATTGCCCTCCCATGTTGGGATTCAGCTGGAACGGACCGTGACACAGTCCGGCAAACCGAGGCTAAACCGACAAATCATACCTACTAGGGGACCACCCGAAGGAAAAAAAATAAATATATACATGTCGTCAGAAACACCCGGAAAAGCTCTTAAGAGGCACTGCGACCTACCAGTCAACTGGATAAATCGAAACGTGGTTGTTTAGTGTAGTAGATTCTGACCCTCAAGTTAGCATTTGAGTCCCACACCTTGTTCCACACTTGGTTCCACACCACCCATCCGATGTGTGCGCAAAGGTATTTCTCCAAGGATCGCTTTGGTGCGTTGGTAACGTTAGGACTGCTAGGTAACCTAGTTACTATCTTTACTATCTTTTGCCACAGCGCTTTTCCAAAAAAAAAAAAAGTAGCAAAAAAAACCGCGGATTGTGCCCCTACCACTCTGATGCCTTCCGAGTTCTGTTCCCGGTGCCCTGAGGCCGCAGGTGCGCTTTAAAATCGGTGTTCGGTGTTCCACTAAAAGCATCATTCGGTGCCCCCCTGCACCATGCACTACCATCTGCTCTCTGTCCTCTTCGCCCTCGCCGCCGTTATCCTCGGCTGCCTTGCGACACCACGTTGGAACGACCTGAGAATGAAACACGCTTGGAAAGCCGTCCCGGAGAACTGGGAGTACTTGGGCCTCCCTCCCGCCAGTTCGGTCATCAACCTCCACATAGCACTCAAGCCCCGTCGCGCGAATGCCCTGATCGAGGCGCTCTTTGAGGTCAGCTCTCCTGGGCATCCGAAGCGCGTCCTCTCCACCACTCCTCTACGCACGCACGTGCTCACTGTTCCGTTATAGATATGGTGCTCACCTATCCAAGGAACAGGTTGCAGAGCTCGTCATGCCGCACCCACATACCCTCGAGCTTGTTAAATCCTGGCTTAAATACCACGGCGTGCCCTCGTCCATCTCACTGACACACGGCGGCAACTGGCTGACGCTCACGGGCGTGTCCGTGTCCAAAGCTAACGATCTCCTTGGTGCATCGTATCGACTCTACCGGCACACCGAGACGAACGAGACCATTGTCCGCACGATCGGCTTTTCGCTCCCGGCGGTGTTGCACGCGCATGTGCAGACCGTGGCGCCAACGACGTACTTCGCCTCCCCGCGCATGTCGTTGCAGACACCGAGAATGCGCTCCAGCGGGGCAGCAGCCGGGCAGGTGAAGGCAGCATCAGGCGATCTCGTGACGGCTTTGTCGCGCCGTGCTGATGGTGACGGTGACGATGACGATGACGATGTGTTACCGTCGACTCTGCACTGGCTGTACAAATCGTTCCCCTACGTGCCCGCGGCGACGGACCGAAACGTGCTCGGGATTGCAGGATATGTTGGGGAGTACCCGAACCGGGTTGACCTGACGACATTCATGGACCATTTCCACGGCCCTGAGACCGAGGCGACCTACACCGTCGTACAGGTCAACAACGGTGGATATGACCCGATGAACCCCGGCGTCGAGGCGAACATGAACATCCAGTATGCTTCCGGCATGGCGTACCCGACCCCAATTACCTACTACAGCGTTGGCAATGAGCCAGATGGCGAGGATGACCCGTACCTCTCCTGGCTCAACTACATGCTCGACCTCGACGAGATCCCACAGACGATCAGCACGTCGTACGCCAACAAGGAGACGAACTGGCCGCTGGATCATGCGAGGAGCTTGTGCGACCTATTCATGCAACTCGGCGCGCGCGGTGTTAGCGTCCTCTTTGCGTCCGGCAACGATGGTGTTGGCGCAGGGGACTGCATGACCAATGGCAATGTCCGGTTCATGCCCACCTTCCCCGCAAGTTGTACGTGTCACGTTTTTTCTGCTTGAAAGTAGTACACAAGCGCAGCTTGTTTACCACACCGCCACACTTTCGCAGGTCCCTGGGTCACCGCCGTCGGCGGAACGACGCGTTACGAGCCGGAGATTGCGGCGGACCTCAGTGGCGGCGGCTTCTCGGACTACTTCAAGCGCCCAGACTACCAGGATGAGGCCGTGACCACCTTCTTCGAGAACATTGGCAACATGTATCAGGGCCTCTACAAGTGCGTTCGCTGCCGTGACTCGATCTATTTTTTCTTTAATTTGTTCAGCGCCTCGGGCCGTGGCCTTCCCGACATTGCCGCGCAGGCATACCGTATCGGAGTCATCTTCCGCGGCAAATACAAAGTCGTGGAAGGCACAAGCTGTGCAACGCCCGTCTGTTTCTCTTCTCTGTGTCTTCCATC
This sequence comes from Lactarius akahatsu, assembly GCA_021524915.1. Taxonomy (NCBI): domain Eukaryota; kingdom Fungi; phylum Basidiomycota; class Agaricomycetes; order Russulales; family Russulaceae; genus Lactarius; species Lactarius akahatsu. The sequence continues at coordinate 225,437 of JAKELL010000031.1, forward strand.
CCGAGGCACCTAGTTGACCGCCAATGTGCAGATCGTGGCGGGGATTATCTCGCTGCTTAATGATTACCGGATTTCGCAAGGCAGGCATCCGCTCGGCTTTCTCAACCCTTGGCTCTACGGTATCGCCCGCGCAGGCTGGAACGACATCACGTCTGGCTCGAATCCGGGTTGCAATACTGATGGATTCCCCGCCGTCGTTGGATGGGATCCCGTGTGTCCTACCAGACTTGTGTTTGTTCATTTTCTGTGTTGGCTGATCCCGGGCTTTGTAGGTGACAGGTCTTGGGTCGCCGGACTTCGAGCACCTGCAGCACTTATTACCTTAGGCCTGAGGAGTATAGAGCCTACGTGCTATAAACCCAACGAAGCAACTGATCAGAGAGATAGCACCAGACACACGCCGTTGTGTACTATAGCATATCCGAGAGTAGTTGATGAATAGAATTTGTGCAGGACTCACACCTGTAATATGGGGAGGTAGTCAAGACAGTCATTTGATGACCACTAATCACTTTGAACACCTAGCCCATTTGAGACTGCATCAGCAAACCCTGGGCTGCCTCTATATTATGGAGCTTATGGAGTAAAGAGGCCTTTGATGATTTTGCGTCCGAGGCTATACTGACTAACAACTAGCATTATATATACTATCATCTTGACCTGTGCTCGTACTCGAGGTTACCTCGTAGTTTATTTTCAACCTGAACAATGTTCCATCTAACGTCCCCCCCAGAGCCTCAGAGTTCCCGAGCATAACAATGAGCTTCCCAATGGCAGAAGTCACTTCTGCCAGAACATACTCAGTGATCTTTTTGGTTGATCCTGTTCTCGACAGTTCAGTAACAGGACCCGCGGATTATGCTCCCACCTCCGTTCTGATCTCCTTCGAGTCTGTTTCCGTGTGGGTGCAATGTAAACTCACTCTTAGCCTTGAGGCCTGAGGGCCCCCTGAACATTTTACCTTCTAAGTAGACACCATTCAGTGCTCCCCTAAAACCATGCGCTACCAGCTGCTCTCTGCGCTCTTCGCGCTCGCCGCAGTTGTTCTCTGCTTTGCGACGCTCCCCGCACCACGTTGGGACAACATGAGAGTGAGGCATGCTTGGGATGCCGTCCCGGAGAACTGGGAGGGCCTGGGCATCCCGTCTGCTGATACCACCATCAACCTCCACTTAGCGCTCAAACCCCGCCGCGAGAAAGCCTTGGTTACAGCGCTCTACGAGGTCAGCTCTCCTGGACACTCAAAGCACGTCCTCTCCACCACTCCTCCACGCACGCACTTACTCACGCGTGCTACTACTCCCTTACAGATACGGCTTACACCTGTCAAAGGAACAGGTTGCAGAACTCGTCATGCCGCACCCACATACCCTCGAGCTCGTTAAATCCTGGCTTAAATACCACGGCGTGCCCTCGTCCGCCTCACTGACACACGGCGGCAACTGGCTGACGCTCACGGGCGTGTCCGTGTCCAAAGCTAACGATCTCCTTGGCGCGTCGTATCAACTCTACCGACATACCGAGACGAAAGAGATCATTATCCGTACGGTCGGCTATTCGCTCCCACCGGCGCTCCACGGGCATGTTCAGACCGTGGCGCCAACGACGTTCTTCGCCTCCCCGCGCATGTCGTGGCAGACACCGAGAAAGCGCTCCGGCAGGGCAGCAGCGGAGCAGGTGAAGGCAACATCAGGCGATTTCGTGACGACGCTGTTGGGCCGCGCTGACTCGGAGGACGATGTCACACCGCCGTTCCTGCGCTGGCTGTACAATTCGATTACCTACGTGCCCGCGGCGACGGACCGGAACGTGTTCGGGATTGCAGGATATGTCAAGGAGTACCCGAACCCGGTAGACCTGACGACGTTCATGAACCGTTTCCACAGCCCTGAGACCAGGGCGACCTACACCGTCGTAGAGGTCGACAACGGTGAATACGACCCGACCAACCCCGGTCTCGAGGCGAACATGAACGTCCAGTACGCTTCAGGCATAGCGTACCCGACCCCAATTACCTATTACAGCGTTGGCGGCGATGGGACAGAGGGCGAGGATGAGCAGTACCTCTCCTGGCTCAACTACATGCTCGGCCTCGACCAGATCCCACAGACGATCAGCACGTCGTACGCCAACTACGAGACAGAGCTTTCACTAGATTATGCGAGGGCCGTGTGTGACCTATTCATGCAACTCGCGGCGCGCGGTATCAGCGTCCTCTTCTCGTCCGGCAACGATGGTGTTGGCGAAGGGGACTGCATGACCGATGGCAATGTCCGGTTCAAGCCCACCTTCCCCGCAAGTTGTACGTGTCACGTTTTTCTCTGCTTGAAAGTACACCAGCGCAGCTCGTTCACCACACCGCCACGCTTTCGCAGGTCCCTGGGTCACCGCCGTCGGCGGAACGACGCGTTACGAGCCGGAGATTGCAGCAGATCTCAGCGGCGGCGGCTTCTCGGACTACTTCAAGCGCCCAGACTACCAGGATGAGGCCGTGACCACCTTCTTCGAGAATTCTGGCGACCAGTATCACGGCCTCTACAAGTGCGATCGTTGCCGTGACCCGATCAATGAGTTCTTACTTAAATTTGTTCAGCGCCTCGGGCCGAGGCTTCCCCGACATTGCCGCGCAGGCATTCGATATCGGAATCATCTTCCGCAACGAATACGAAGTCGTGGAGGGCACAAGCTGTGCAGCGCCCGTCTGTTTCTTTTCTCTGTGTGTTCCATCCGGAGGCACCTAGTTGACCGCCAATGTAGATCGTGGCGGGGATTATCTCGCTGCTCAATGATTACCAGATTTCGCAAGGCAGGCATCCGCTCGGCTTTCTCAACCCTTGGCTCTACGGTATCGCCCGCGCGGGCCTGACCGACATCACATCTGGCTCGAATCCGGGTTGCAATACTGATGGATTCTCCGCCATCGAGGGATGGGATCCGGTGGGTCCTACCAGACTTGTCTTTGATCGTTTTCTGTGTTCGCTGATGCTGGGCTCCGTAGGTGACAGGTCTTGGGTCGCTCAACTTCAAGCGCCTGCAGCACATACTAGTAGCTAACTTATTGCCTTAGGCCGGAGGAGTAGAGCCCACATACAGTAAACCCTGTTGAGCCGTAATACTTACTATAAGGCTCATTACGTAGGAATGACAGTACGATTAGTTATGCTATACACGTAATTTGGAGTATTTAGTCATACGGTATACGTACAGAATCCCCTTAAGGGATTATTCCGAGTCCACCGGTGATTAGACATTAGGCGACACTGAAAACGCGATATTGTGGACGCCTCTACTCATCACTTTTCCCCAAACGGACATGGGTGGACCATAGAGTATATAAATCCTACTATAGGAGCGAGTACCAATACACATCTCTCTCCACCCCACTCTGAGCTTCCTCTGCTTCACTCTAAGCCTCGTCTAAGCTCTCTATTCAGGTAAGGGTCTACCTGTACACTGCGTGCATTGCTGCGCAACAGGTTATGGGCCCTGCCATAAGTCGCTTTGCGCCTTCATTGGCTGCAACGACGGCGGGTTACCTTTAGTACCTGCAGTGGGGTTGTCGCCTTCATTGGCAGACATTAGTCTTCTCCACTATGGGGAGACTATGACAGTATGTCGCCTTTAATGGCAGACATTAGTCTCCTTATAAGGGGAGACTATGCCGGTTTATTTTTCTGTTACTAGTCGCATACGGTGCTGACTACTCTCTATTCAGAAACCTATTATCAAACATGTCGACTCTTACTACTCTTGTCCCCGTCCTTGACAGCAACAACTATCAAATTTGGGCTAAGCAAATGGAGGCTTTCTTGAAGTCTTCTGCGCTGTGGGATGTAGTGTCTGGGAGGCGTGGTGCCCCCAGCGCTGTAGATGAAGACAAGCCCACTGAAAAGGAGCTTGAAGCGTACAACGCTTGGGCTACTGATGATGATCGTGCCCTTGGCTCGATTGTGCTGCGCCTTTCGCCGGCTATTCAACGCCAGGTCGAAAAATATGCGACTTCTCGCTTGGTTTGGGATCATCTCAAGTCCCAGTATGGGGGCGTTAGTGCTGCTAACGTCTACCAGGACTTCAAGCGTGCCATGACGTTCCGTCTGGACTACGCCAAGCATCCTGGCCCCCAGATCGATGAGCTTGCAACGATTTACGACCACCTTTCTGCCAACTCCGCCAAAGTACCCGACGGCCTTCAGGCCATGATGCTTCTTTCGAAGCTACCTGCCAAATGGGAGTCATCCCTTGTCCCTATCCTCATGTCGGGCACTACGGCAAAGAAGCTTACTTTGACCGACATCCGTACTGCAGCGGTCAATCAGTGGGAAATCGAGCATACAAAAGGCCAGTCCTCTAACAAGGAATCGGCCAACAAGTTGTCGGCGGTCAAGCGCAAGCGTAACGACCCCGACTTCCAGCAGCAGCAGCAAGGCTCTTTGGGCCAGCAGAACAAGAAGCGCGGTAATCAGCAGCAGCAGCAGCCCCAGCAGCAGGGAGGGAACCATCGCCAGCGTAGTAAACGCGCCGGCAAGAAGTTCAAGAAGCAACATACGCAAGGGCATACACACATTGCTGACATTGCGGCGCTCCCAGCACCAACCTCTACGACCATTGCGCATATCTCACCTTCTGGGCTCGAGCAGCGCATCTCCTCTGCTCCTCCTGCGAAGAAGCACGTACCAGGACATTATAAGTCCCTTAACAAGGCTCTGGACGTCACCCAGGCCTTAGAAACTCCTGGTACAGTACAGACAGTAAAGACGCTTGAGCAACGTCTTGGGCAGATGGTTGCGGATTCCCCGTGGACCAAGAACCCGAACACCTTCGCAGAGGACTGGGAAATGTCAGATGAGGATGAGGACCTCCCTACAGGCTGCATCTCGCCTGCTGAACAAGAGGCGCGTAAAGACAAGGGCAAGGAGCCCATTCGCACGGTTGAGCCTATCGAAGAATGCCCAGATAGTCCTACTGCGGTTGAAATAACCAAAATGTGGGAAGGCTTTCATAAGAAGGCGGCAGTACGTGCCCCCTCCCCAGATATTTCTCTGGATTGGGGAAGCAAAGTGGACGATGATGACAACGTCTACAACGACTTCGCTGATACAGTCGGACAAGATGACTTTACTCCCTATGAGGACGGGTTAGTAACTTTCCCTCCCCAAATAAGTGAATCTGACCACCCTACAGTGCTACTGGAGACGGCGCCGACTGGCGCTTCTAGAAATAGTAGTTACAGTGCACTTGTAAATAAATTCGTAAATAGCGCTAATCTATGCGCTCATGGTCTTGATTTCGCTTTATGCTCGAAATGTAAGGGAAAGAAAAGTCAAACAGAGCGAGAACCTACTTGGTTACTTGACTCTGGTGCGTCGGCACACTTTACAAACAATAAACTGGACTTTATAAGTTATACCCCCCTTTCACAAAAGCCTATGGTAAAGACGGCAGCCCATCCTCTTTATATACAAGGCAAAGGCTCAGTCTTACTAAAGCATTCTGTGGAACACAATGGCATTAAAACAGAGTGTATTACACGCATATATCCTGTCTTTCATATACCACAGATGACAACTAAGCTATTGTCCATGGGGGAGTTTCTTCAACAGGGATTGCGCGTTCATGGGGATTCGCAGCATATATCTCTATTCTATAAGGGCAGTACGATGCCCATATTACAAACAAAACCCCTAGCAGATGGTCAGACACTTTACTGGCTTGATGCCGAAGTCACGCAAGTAAAAAATGTACATGAAGCCCATAGTACAATCTATACTGCTGACTACGACATTTGGCATAGACGTCTAGGACACCCTTCGAAGGAAGTACTACGTCGTGCCAAGGATCACACTAAGGGATTCCCTAAGGACCTTAAATATCCTTCTGAGACACCCATATGTCCTGGTTGTGCCCAAGGGAAAATGCCTGCTTCAACGCATAAACCCTCTGAGACACGTGCTAAGAAGCCTTTTGAAAAGATTCATTCCGATCTTAAGAGCTTCCCAGTTGACTCGTACCACAAATACAAATACTTCATTAGTTTCTTTGACGACTTTTCCTCCTATGCGTGGGTCGTGCTATTACGCACCAAAGCACAGGCCATCAATGCGTTAAGGCAGTTTATTGCCATGGTCAAAAATCAGCATAACGCTACCATTAAACAGTGGATGTCTGACGCTGGAGGAGAATACAAGTCTGATGAGTTTACTAAGGTACTGAAAGATATGGGCATTACTATCCTACAAAGTGCACCGCATACTCCCCAACAAAATGGTCGTGCTGAACGCTTTATGCGTACTTGTATGGATAAGGCTCAGGCTATGCGCCTTGAAGCCTGTCTCCCTCAATCCTGGTGGGAATTTGCGGTCCTACATGCAGTACATTGCTATAATAGGACTCCTATAAGTCGCCTTAATTGGCAGACACCCTATATGAGCTTGCATGGTGAAGCACCTAGTCTTTCCCACTTACGAGTGTTTGGATGTGGCGCATATGTGCACATACCAGAAGATCGCAGAGCGAACAAACTTGACCCCAAAAGCGAACAAATGATCTATATTGGTCATACTGAGGGCATAAAAGCATATAGATTCATGCAGATCAAAAACAACACAGTGTTCACCAGCACTACTGCATTATTTGATGAGACCGTATACCCTAAGTGCGAAACACAAAGGGTGCGGGGTACAACCCGCATAAATGAGCCAGTAGAGAATCAACCTCCTATGGAGGATGAACCATCACCTACACAGCCCATTCCAAGTGGTTTTGATGATGATATGCCTACTCATCGTCCCCCTAAACAGAGGCAAAATAGGGAGGATGCGCCAGACCGCGACGGCGGATCTGTGGAACCAGAGGAACCAGAAGCGCAACAGCCTCCACCTCCTGCACCAGAACCAGCACTACCACGATGGTCTGCGCGCTTGAGGAAAGTACCTACTCGTCCTGGCAACGTCTATGGGGAAGACAGGCACCCCACAAACATAACTAAAGACGTTGAACGGAGTAGCAAGTGGAAAGAAATGGTTGGAAGCAGTGTTCACAGCGGGTTGACCTGCAATTTTCTTATGCCTTTTTGTATTTGGCTTGTAGATCTTGAAGGTGTGATCCAGGGGCATTTGTTTTGGTATCAATTGGTGCAGAAATGGCATAGCTGTTACGGTTTCGCCCGTAACTGCTCCCCCGAACACCCCTGCACGACCTCGGAACACTGCCGTGAAGCGATCACGTGCTGAAGAAGCCGAAGAAGAGGTTGTAGTTATGGGATATGGGGCGTGGACAACCCAACAAACAGCTAAGTCACGTGACTTCCCCAACTACCATGGATTCGCTCAAGAATACTGGGAGTAGATCACGTGATCTCACATCAAACGCCCGTCACGTGACCCTGGCACGTGACCTGGCTAGACTCGCACCAGAAGGGTCCAGATGAGCTTGTGCCTGGACCAGTCTCGACTGCCTCGTGTTTGTAATGACTCGTATGTGCCTGATCGATTGTGCCTTGATTCTGATGGATTGTACACGTTTGCGTTCTGATTGGATGGAAGCAGCGCTCATACAGCTGCAGATCTTTATCTCTGACTCATACCTTTGCGCCTTACTGCCATTGGTGGATTGTTATCTCTGACTCGTTTGTGACTCATTCCTAGGATCCGGATATTAGGGTTTCGGAGTTCCAAGCTGGGGTTCAAACCTCCTTGGACATGTATATAGACTGGGGCTTATGGTCGCTGAAGACCTAAGCTTGACTTCTTGGATTATACCACCCACTGTAGTGCCACTCCTGCGCTGTCTTGCCAGTTGTGTGCTGATAGCTACCTTTGGTGCATATACATCTGTTGAATCGTCCTTAGCTGAGGGATCGCCGTGAGGCCCCTATCCTTTCCTTTCCGCTCTACTCTTGCCGTTCAAGGAACGTGCTGCATCATTCTCCTTTGGTTGTGCTGCCTTGCCGACCATTCTTTCATATCAACTTCGACTTGCTCTCTTCATCGCTCTCTGTATCCTTTGGGCTACACTACTACGCCTCGTTATTGAGCTAGTACAAGATCGAGCACGTGATTTCGATATATCCCGGTGATCGTTGGGTCATCCCGAAAGCCTTGTCCGCAGTACAAGAAGGAACGTCCGGTGGAACGTTACAATAGCTATGACTTCTGCAAGTTTTGAGTCTCTAGCTCTGAAACCGATCTCACAGTGCTGTCACAAACACAAAAAATTGTGACACAACCCTGACCCTCTATGTCACGGGTTTTTTGCTGACCCATGGTCATTTGTGATGGCACTGTAGCATCAGTTTTCATGCTAGAGACTCAAAACTTGCAGAGGTCATAGCTATGCCATTTCTGCACCAATTGACACCAAAACAAATTCCCCTGGATCACACCTTCAAGATCTACAAGCCAAATACAAAAAGACACACGAAATCAGCGGGTTGACCCGCTGTGAACACTGGTTGGTGTCACGAACCTAGAAACTTGGGTCGTGACTCGGGCGTCTAAGACCGGTCCGCACCAGCCCGGTCTTATCTAATCACCTTCCTAAAGGGGAAATCCGAAATCGGAGTTTGAATTTCGTACTCCGACGATCACGTGATGAGTCACGTGATCTCCCATCGTTTATCAAGTCACCTGACGACTGAGAGTCGTACCATTCCTTGGATTTATCTGATTGGACTGCGGAGCAGTCAAATCACCATGACCAACTCGACTGCGGTGCAGTCGTACCACTCCTACGATTATTCTGATTGGACTGCGGAGCAGTCACGTCATATGGCGTCATCGACTGCGGAGCAGTCGTACGACACTATCTTGATTTTCCCATTGGACACTATATTTAGATGTTACCGGAAGGTTCCATTCCGCAGTATTCCGCAGTACCCGTGGGCAGACCTTAAGCCTGCCCTAAACTTACGCACAGACCATCCCTCTGGGTATATAAGCCAGCGCAATAGAACGGACAGTCCCTCAGACTGTCCACTTGTGACATCCTCCCTTTGCCTCTTCCCGCCTCTCGAGCACTAGTGCCCCTTCAGCTGTCAAGCACGACTTGCCACTAAGCGCCACTTTCCCTGAGCCGTCGCGCCAGTTCTGACGGTTGAGCCAAAGCGTTCCATCACAGTAGTCCCTGTGCTCCGCTCCGCGTTCTCCACCACCCCCGGTCTTCTGAACCCGTCGTGATTCCCTGTCGAGTGACAGTGAGTCATCACAGTTGGAAGACAGCCTGGTCGCTCCAGAGCTGATAGTACACCAGGGCAAAGGCAGATTCCAGGAGGATTTCCTGAGACAAACCCTGACCCTCCACCTGCTGAGAGTGAAGCTCTGCCAGAACCCTCAGAGGATGAAGTAGATGATTTATTGTCACGCCTTGCTCAGGAAGGGGGAGTAAAATTCCTAGATCATCTGCTTGCCAAGGCAGTTCCATCTAATGATCTGGAACCACTGGACACTTCTAATATACGGGAGTGGACCTATAAAGATATAATACGCATGCCTGCAGCACAACAAAAGGAATGGAAGACTGCTTGTCGCGAGGAACTAGAGGCACTTCGCAGACGTAATGTCTTTGAGCTTGTGGAACCCCCTAAAGGGAGGAAAATAATAAAAAATAGATGGGTCTTTGATCAAAAGACTGATGGTCGCAAGAAAGCCCGGCTTGTTGCCAAAGGCTTTTCTCAGGTTGAAGGCGTTGACTATGATGAAATATTCTCACCAGTAGTGCGCTTTGAGACTGTCTGGATGATGCTCGCGCTTGCAGCGCTAGAGGATTGGCACATCACTGGACTAGATGTTAAAACTGCCTTCCTATATGGAGAGCTTGATGAAGAGCTATACATGGAACAACCTGAGGGCTTCAAAGCCAAAGGGCATGAAAACAAAGTACTGCGACTAAAACGCACCATTTATGGACTTAAACAAGCTGCTCTAGCATGGTGGAAAGCGCTGGATAAGTCCATGGCTGCGATGGGCTGCAAAAGGCTATTATCTGACTCAGGACTCTTTACCCATAGAGGAAAGAGTGGCGCCCTTGTAGTGATCATTGTCTATGTTGATGATGTGATCTTTATGGGATCGGACAAAGCCCTTTTAAATGAGCTTAAGAATAGGTTCATGGAGGCTTGGGAATGTCGTGACTTAGGTGATGCAAAGGAATTCTTGCGTATGCGCATTCAGCGGAAACATGGAAAGATCTTTTTAGATCAAACCGCTTACTTAGAAAAGGTGCTGCAACGCTTTGGACTCGCAGATGCGAAAGCAACTGCGACTCCACTTCCTGAAGGGTACCAACCTGTACCTAATAATTCACCAGTCAACCCAAGCGTCAGGAGCAAATACCAGCAAGTTATAGGTTCACTCCTATACATAATGCTTGGGACTCGCCCTGACATCGCCTATGCAGTTGTTAAACTATCACAATTCGCTGCAAACCCCTCAGAGGACCATTTAAACAGAGCACTCTATATCTGTCGCTATTTGCTCGGGACTTCTTCATACTCTTTGGTGTATGATGGAAGATCAAATGGAGGCTTAATTGCCTATGCAGACTCTGACTGGGCTTCAAACCCAGATAATAGGCGATCTACCACAGGTTACATGGTTAAAGTGGCTAACGGGATATTCAGTTGGAACTCTAGAGCACAAAAGACAGTCGCATTATCTTCCACTGAAGCTGAATATATGTCGCTGTCGGATACTAGCAGACAATTAGTTTGGATAAAGTCACTCTTTACTGAGCTTGGCATCAAACTAAGCCCAATACCACTCTGCGGTGATAATCAAGGGTCCATCTTTATGGCCTCAAACCCTGTCCAAGAGAAGCGTATTAAACATATTGATATACGCTATCACTACATAAGAGAAGTAGTGAGGGACAAGAAAATAGAACTATTCTTTATAGATGGTTCAGAGAATCCCGCAGATATGTTTACCAAGAACCTAGGGCGTATTAAGTTTGAAAAATTCAGAAGTCAGTTAGGACTTGAGTTTTACTCGTCCAACTAAGTCACAAGGCAACAAACTTGGCCTTGAGACAAGCCTGAAAATTCCATTAATACTATGGAAGGTATATCGAGCGACGCTTGAAGACATTGTCTTCCGCATACATAGATTCTTCTCAACCAGAGAATCACAACATTTCCGCTCATTATACCAAAAAATCAGCCCAATGAACTGTAATAGTTCAAAAGCTGAAATGGGATGGTGAAGAGAACTCGGTCTTGAAACCGCTCTCATGGTTCTGAGATAGACTCCCTTCTAATCATGGCTAGAATATTAATTCGCCTTACACACTTGCTTAGAGCGCTTAGTAGCTGCACTTAGCAAGGGGGAGTGTTGAGCCGTAATACTTACTATAAGGCTCATTACATAGGAATGACAGTACGATTAGTTATGCTATACACGTAATTCGGAGTATTTAGTCATACGGTATACGTACAGAATCCCCTTAAGGGATTATTCCGAGTCCACCGGTGATTAGACATTAGGCGACACTGAAAACGCGATATTGTGGACGCCTCTACTCATCACTTTTCCCCAAACGGACATGGGTGGACCATAGAGTATATAAATCCTACTATAGGAGCGAGTACCAATACACATCTCTCTCCACCCCACTCTGAGCTTCCTCTGCTTCACTCTAAGCCTCGTCTAAGCTCTCTATTCAGGTAAGGGTCTACCTGTACACTGCGTGCATTGCTGCGCAACAAACCCAATGAAGCAACTGATCAGAGAGATGGCGCCGGACACACGCCATCGTGTACTATACCATATCCGAGACTCGGAATAGTTGATGAACTAGGTGTCGACTTCGTCGGCTGTGACCATGTGACCTTGCATGTTCCGTGTTTTGGTTTGTATGACGGTGTTGTAAGCGGACGACGACGATTACATAAAAGGGGGGACGTTTGTTAATCTTTGCGATCCAGCACGAACTTGCCATGCAAGGTGATAGAAAATGTGCAGGATCTAGCCGGTCTGTAGTGTTCAAGTTAGAGCGCGATCTGGTCACGCGTGAATGCAACACCTACTACTAGTGCTAGTACTATTCATTATGTGAATTGTACATACGTTCTGACATGCAAATGTTCGTTTCCCTCAGTTTCTCCACTACTGTATGAGATACGCGGAAATGTTACCTTACTGCAACAGTAGCGCCTTTGCGGACTAGCGCTTATGGAGCTGATGGAGCACCACTAATCGAGAGGCCTTGACGGAGACCACCCACTGTGGCGGGCGGCTACGGAAAGGGAGAAAGATGGCAGAGGCCGCCAGACCGGACGACCTCTATACTCCCGGCGAACCACGTCCACGGCCCTCCAGTTAGTAGTCGACCACGCCTTCTCGGGCACATACGTCATCCGCTTCAGACCAGGCGACCCAGGAGAGGCCTCTGCGTGCCCCTGCGGCGCGCTCTTCAAAACCAACACACATATCGACTGCCCACACAAGTTGATACCCGTCGCAAGACACCTCTCCTGAATGGTCCACGACGGCATCCAAACACCCTACGGAGCCCTATACCGCTCCAAAAACTCCCACAGATTGCTAATCTTCCTACAGATAAGCGGAGCGATGTCCAAGCCCGACCCCGGCCCAGTGATGGAGATGTCACCCAAACCCGACTGAGAAGTGGGGAATACACGAGGCTCCAAAGAAAGAGGAAGGAGCCTCACCCAGAAGGGGAAAAGAAACTCTTGGCATCTGACGCCACGGTCAACTAATTGCGACATGGCATAATGCCTAATGCTATAGCCCACCTGCAACGGCGGGCTCCGATACGGTTTACCCACCCACCCACCCTGGTAATTTTTCATTGTGTTACTGCCGGGGAGCACCTTAGCGTTACGACCCCCCCTTGTGTGGCTTGTTCACGCTGCGTCCGGTCTGGGCCTACGGCTTACCAGCCGGGATATAAATGGATCAAAAAAATAAATCGAGAGGCCTTTGACGATTTTGCGTGAGGCTATAACAACTAGCGTTATCATCTCGACCTGTCCTCGTACTCGGGTTGGTACTTCGTATTTCATCTCTCACGTTTACAACAGTGTTCCACTTAGCGTCCCTCCAGAACCTCAGAGTTCCCGAGCATAACAATTCAAGTTGTGGCCCCCCCAATGGCAGATGTCACTTCTGCCAGAACTTACTAAGGACGAGCCGTGACATTTTTGGTTGATCCCGGTCTCGATAGTTCAGTAACAGGACCCGCAGATCGTGCTCCACCTCCGTTCTGATCCCCTTCGAGTTCTGTTCCGCGCAGGTACACTATAAACTCACTCTCAGCCTTGAGGCCTGAGGGCTCTCTGAACCTTTCACCTTCTTCCAGGTGGACACCATTCGGTGCCCCTAGAACCATGTGCTACCATGTGCTCTCTGTGTTCTTCGCCCTCGCCGCAGTTCCCCTCGGCTGCTTTGCGACACTCCTCGCACCACGTTGGGACAACATGAGAGTGAAGCATGCCTGGGAAGCCGTCCCGGAGAACTGGGAGAGCCTGGGCATCCCGTCTGCTAGTACCACCATCAACCTTCACTTAGCGCTCAAACCTCACCGCGAAAAGGCGTTGGTTACGGCGCTCTACGAGGTCAGCTCTCCTGGGCATCCGAAGCACGTCCTCTCCACCACTCCTCTACGCACGCACGTGCTCACTGCTCCGTTATAGATATGGTGCTCACCTGTCCAAGGAACAGGTTGCAGAACTCGTCATGCCGCACCCACATACCCTCGAGCTTGTTAAATCCTGGCTTAAATACCACGGCGTGCCCTCGTCCGCCTCACTGACACACGGCGGCAACTGGCTGACGCTCACGAGCGTGTCCGTATCCAAAGCTAACGATCTCCTTGGCGCGTCGTATCAACTTTACCGGCATACCGAGACGAAAGAGATCATCATCCGTACGGTCGGCTATTCGCTCCCAGCGGCGCTCCACGGGCATGTGCAGACCGTGGCGCCAACGACGTTCTTCGCCTCCCCGCGCATGTCGTGGCAGACACCGAGAATGCGCTCTGGCGGGGCAGCAACGGAGCAGGTGGAGGCAACACCAGGCGATCTTGTGACGGCGCTGTTGGGCCGCGCCGACTACGTCACACCCCCGTTCCTGCGCTGGCTATACAATTCGGCCACCTACGTCCCCGCAGCGACGGACCGGAACGTGCTCGCGATTTCGGGATTTGTCCAGGAGTACCCGAACCCGGTGGACCTGACGACGTTCATGAACCATTTCCACGGCACTGGGACCGGGGCGACCTACACCGTCGTACAGGTCAATAGCGGTGGATACGACCCGAACAACCCCGGCACCGAGGCGAACTTGAACGTCCAGTACGCTTCAGGTATAGCGTACCCGACCCCAATTGTGTACTACAGCATTGGCTACGGGCCAGAGGGCAAAAATGACCCGTACCTCTCCTGGCTCGACTACATGCTCAACCTCGACGAGATCGACATCCCACAGACGATCAGCTCGTCGTACGCCAACTACGAGACGGAGCTTCCACTAGACCATGCGAGGGCCGTGTGTGACCTATTCATGCAACTCGGCGCGCGCGGCGTTAGCGTCCTCATTGCGTCCGGCGACGAGGGTGTTGGCGAAGGAGATTGCATGACCGACGGCAACGTCCGATTCAGGCCCACCTTTCCCGCAAATTGTACGTGGGACGTTTTTTCTGCTTGCAAGCAATACACGAGCACATGTAAGGTCGCTTACCACACCGACACTTTTTCGCAGGTCCCTGGGTCACTAGCGTCGGCGGAACCTCGGGGTACCCGGAGGCCGCAGCGATCCTCAGCGGCGGCGGCTTCTCGGAATACTTCAAGCGCCCAGACTACCAGCACGACGCGGTGACCACCTTTTTCGAGATTCTTGGCAACCAGTATCACGCCCTCTACAAGTGCGTTCGTCGCCGTGATCCGATATAAAATATTCTTACTGAAATTTGTTCAGCGCGGAGGGCCGAGGCTTCCCCGACATTGCCGCGCAGGCATTCGATATCAGAATCATCTTCCGCAACGAATATAAAGTCTTGGAGGGCACAAGCTGCTCAACGCCCGTCCGTCTCTCCTCTAGGTGTCTCCCATCCGAAGCGCCTAGCTAACCGCCAATGTACAGATCGTGGCGGGGATTATCTCGCTACTTAATGATTACCAGATTTCGCAAGGCAAGCATCCGCTCGGCTTTCTCAACCCTTGGCTCTACGGTATCGCCCGCGCGGGCCTGAACGATATCACGTCTGGCTCGAATCCGGGTTGCAATACTGATGGATTCCCCGCCGTCGTTGGATGGGATCCCGTGTGTCCTACCAGACTTGTGTTTGTTCATTTTCTGTGTTCGCTGATGCTGGGCTCCGTAGGTGACAGGTCTTGGGTCGCCCGACTTCGAGCACCTGCAGCACTTATTACCTTAGGCCTGAGGAGTGTAAAGCCAACGTGCTATAAACCCAATGAAGCAACTGATCAGAGAGATAACGCCGGACATACGCCATTGCGCATGTGTATTATGGTCTCCTAATCTGAGAGCAGCTAGATAGTTCACAGAAAGACCACTCAACCTCTGAGATCAACAGCCCGTCGACCGAACACCAAGTCGTTTTAGCCGCCAGAGCCAGCAGACGATTCCAAGCCTTTGCGTCAGGTTGAGCAACACGTCTGCAATACGACCGGGCATACTTACAATTAAGTTGGACACAGCGGTGGTTGTATGCTGCATTCTAAGACGCCATGATAGTAAAGCATTGTGCCCGCTCAAGTGCTCACTGGCACGGATATGGCCCGGGGATTACATGGGGGATTACATGATCACATCTCAGACATCACATGCATCACATCTCAAACTCAGAGCCGTTCCAACTAGATCTGACCTCTCTCAAGACCGGTCAACGTGCTCCCAACAAATTGCGGTGCTCTACTCGCTCGACAATTCGCTTTTATCTGAACCTGGTGGAAAGCACTTCACCACAAAGGAGCTAATACGTATGGGTACAAGTACACTAGCTGCATATGGCCTATTGCCGCATGACCGGATGATCGCTTGCTCACGAGAACCCACCACTTTGGCCAAAGACTGCCAGGGAGCCGGCGCGGTTGACGGTGGCCGTTTCGGTCTCACGGCGCCGACGCTCAAGGAGGAGGAAGGAGACAGGGATAAAGTCACGAATGGGTTCTACGCTCTCGTCGAGTACGAGCGTCGAAGGCACCACAGGCGGGTTCTGGCGATCGGCCTTGTAGTCCTTATACGTACGAATGAAACGTGCGACAGGCCGTGTCTTGGACTGTGGGCCAAACAACTACAAAGGGCGGTGGATAAGGATAACAGTCAGTGGTTTAGAATGGGCAGCAGGAACTATGGTTTTGTACTTGAAGTGCGAGCCCAGGCTTGTTGTTCTGCCAAGTATACTCTGTACCGGCGTCATCAAGGAACCTCACATCGCTGGCACACTCAGTCAGTCACCCCGAAGACGCCGAGGCATGCAACCAGAAAATGTCGTACTCGCGGAATGGAATGAAGCTTTTTTTGAGCCAGGCGCTCGCGCGTGTCTGTGGGCGACCACCGATGGTGAGCAGGTCGGAACGCGCATCGCCCCATATCCACTTGGCGACGAGTTTCCCGATACCATCATGCACGTGTGTCTCGGGATTTCCGGAACTCGGAAATTCCGTCGCCACGGTATAAACAGTGTTCCCGTCGTGGTCGACGATGGTGGTGTTGCACGGGTTGTCGCGCTCGAACCGTAGCGAGATAGCAGACTCGCCCTGCATCAGGAACAGATGTGTATTGATGATTATGGTGGATAGATAAAGGGGGGGAGGGACAGTCTACTACTAAACAATGATCGCTGAGAGTGTTTGATGGGGAACTGTGCTCGAAGCACGACGAGTCGGGCCCCTCTTTAACTGGGAATCATCAGCGCCGCGCAGCAATGTCATGCGGTCTGTCATGCTGCGGACAAGAAAAGTTGATGGCAGAAAGACCATACATGGGTGGCCGCATCGCCACCGGGATATCGGCCCGCGGAGCCCGCCAAACTGAACTTCTTTGGCGACTTTGAATGAACTGCCATGATACCATGCTGTTATCTCTCGCGAACTTCATCCTCCCTCTATTTAACATCTTTTTTCCACTGAATGTCCCTCAACATCCTGTATACTCTCGAACGTTGACATTCAATTTACGCCACTTTCACGCTGTCACGCCCTCTGCGCATGTATACTTTGCCGACGCGCCGTTGCGTTCCACCCTCAACGCCGACACTCAACCCCTATCTATATCTACTGCTCCTGTTCGTACAGCACGCCCACCATCCGCAGCTGCCTTTTTAGAGGCGCGAGCTCTTTCCATGCGCACACAATCCGCAGCGCTAGACTGGGAGGAAGACGAGATTCCAGGGCCAGACGTCTCCAAACGAGAAACACTACTCCTTCTCGCAAAAATGACTAGTAACGCGTACGTCGAACCCGATACAGGTGAATGGTACAACCTCACGGACGAGTGGGGCATCGTGCGTCCTCTCGGGTCTTCAGTGTTGCATTTTGCAGCTGATCCTGAGACGATGTGCGTTGTATGTAGCACGCGCCGGTCGGATGGGAGCCTGACGACGACGGCTTCCGTGGATATATCTTCGCTACAGATGACAACAATACCGTCGTGCTTTCCATCAAAGGCACGTCCGCGCTGTTCGTCAGTGGCGGGCCAACCGCGGAGAAAGATAGGCTGAACGATAACCTGCTATTCAGCTGCTGTTGCGCACGTATCAACTGGTCGTGGAAAACAGTTTGTGATTGCTACCGTGGCGGGTGGAAATGTAATCAGGACTGTGTAGAAGAAGCACTTATAGAGGAGAGCTTGTTCTATCCCGTCGGGATCGTACGTGTGCCTTTCATGTCCTCTCGTGCGGTGCTGGTACCATCGTATTGTTGTAGAACCTCTACAACAACATTACTGACATGTTTCCTAATGCAAACATCTGGGTTGTCGGGCATTCCCTTGGTGGCGCGCTCGCATCTCTTCTTGGGATGACGTTCGGTGTACCCGTGGTGACATTTGAGTCCCCTGGCGAACGCATGGCTGCACAACGCCTACATCTACCATCTCCTGTATGTCCCCACTCATTCATGTGCAAAAACGAGAGAGCTGATAGTACCTGGGATGCTTCAGCCGTCTACTCACCACATCACACACGTGTGGCACACCGCAGATCCTATAGCTATGGGTACATGTAATGGGGTCCTTTCGAGCTGCGCGATAGGCGGATACGCAATGGAAAGCCGGTACGACCCAGTAATTTCCCAGAACTGTGAAAGCGTTTCGCCGACGCCATACTTCCTAGCTGTCATTTGGGGAACATCATTGAATATGATACGGTGACTAACCTCTCGTGGTCTGTCGACCTGCGCACACACGCCATCGCGCGGATCATCGGGGGGGTGTTATCACAACCATGGGAAGCGGCTGAACTGTCAGGTCGTGAGGTCCCGGCTCTCCAGCGACAGGATGATTGTCTGGTATGTCTGTGTTCTCTCATATTTCACTAGTTCCGATAACTCAGTCAAGCAGGACTGTTTCAAATGGGACTTTGGAAATTACACCCCATGACACCAGATTTGACGTTGCATGACCTCAACTGCCGGCAACAAAGTCAGATAGGGAAATGGAAGCACGCCTCTTGGGGACAGGGGTCTCCCGTGATCACATTGTTCCTCCGTAATTGACTGTTGATCGACACCATATACGCCTTATACGAAACCTGCAGTCGCTCCCGAAGCGTTGTCAATGTTGGTGGGCACTTTCCGTGTCCAGGTTTCAACACATTTTTCAACATACAACTGCGTGCTGCACGCTGTGATGACATCATGGAGAACTGAGGTTTGGGGTTCCTGTAACTCTCACGTGCTTATCCTTCCATGTACGTACCCCTAACCCCCGAACGAATCCCTGAACGAAGCTAGCGGTTTCCCGTTCGGAATGGCGGCAATATCGCTCATGCTGTATATGGCATGGGTCAGCGCCACGGAACGGGTGGGTCGAGAGAGATAAACCTATGATGTTATACGCAACGGATAACCCCATATGCAAGAGCGTTTACGGCTTTGTACGAGCCTTCATCAATTTGTAGGAGGGCCCTACACCAACTCCAATGAGGGACTTTCGGTTACCGATATCTCGTGATGCCACATGTGCCCGCTCAGATAATTGTGATTAGCAAATTTCTATAACGAAAGCAAGGGAATTAGAGGAGAGCCACACTGAATCTGGGGATGCTGATCTGTGTGATATTACCTATAGTCTTGAAAGGTAAGCAGTCTGCGCCCCAACGAGTCAACGCCCACGGGGATGACTTAACGACGTTTCTTGTCCCGTGGGAAGTTGTGCCAATCATGTATCATAGAGGCCAGACGAGAGAGATATATGACACAGACAGAGCTGTGGAAAGATCGCTCTCGACTACGATTGTGGGGTGACAGGACGGTTTGTCGTATCGCCAAGCTGTCGGGTCCCATTGCCCCCAAGTCGGGTCAGCTTTGTTCGACCGAGAAGATGAGAGTTTCCACGCCTACAAAAGACCCCCAATTCCTTGATCATACCACTATCTCAGTGGAGGTAACTGTACTGCCAATAGCTGGAAGCCAGCAGCGTCGAGGAACACTCATGGGAAGCCACATTTGAAAATTGAAATATTGATACTCCATATGCAACTTTAAAATAGAGTTTACGTAAACACGTGAGCGGGGTTCTCAGTTAAGGATGCAGGATTATATATATTGCGTCCATTCGATCTCGCAACCTACTCCTTCTGCCGCTCTCTTCATTCTCACCACTCACCACCAAAGTGAAAAAAATCATGTCCACTGCAACTGACAACCCTCGCAATGACAACTCCAACTTGAATGATTTCAATCATGCTGTTCCCATTCCCATTATCGCTTCTCCCCACCGCCGTCGCCCTTCAACCGCTTCCTCTGACGGCTCACCGACGTCCCCACCTGCTCTCCAGACACCCATCTCCTATCCAACCAATCTCGCGCCCTCTTCACCGACCAGTTCCCCGATCTTTTCTTACTTTATGAGCAGTCCCCCAAAGACCAGTGCCTCGTTCCCATATCGGCGCCTTCCGGGCTTCGGAGCCCCGCCTGTCTTCGAAGGTATGTGCCATTTGGGAATATGGTTATCGGCAACGTTGTGTTTACCTCCCCACCTCACAGATGACGATGGCCAGGAGATCGAAGTTCGTGGTGCCCATCACCAGCGTTCTGCTACCACGGGCTGGGTAGGCAATGGTCGTGCGGCTTCGCAAAGGGCTGCGCCAGCAGCACCAGTGATTGAGGCGCAGGAGGCGCGTGGCGCAGGTGTCCTGCGTCGTCTCTCTCTCGGCGGGAGCTTTGGGGTTTGTCATTTCCTTACACTTATGAAGTGTAACCGCTTTATCTGATGCTTCTCTTTCTACAGTCCCCCTTTCAGACCAACACGAACAAATCCTCTTCACCTCCCGAACCTGCTACTCCTCCGCCTTCTGCTGTGACATCGCCTGCTACCCCTGGATTTGCCGCGAAGCAGACCACTTCGCAGCCTCGGAGGGTCCGTCGCGCTGCGACCATGAGCACCCCCACATCCAACGCGAGGCGTCGAGCGCCATCTCCCATGGGAGAACGCATCTTGAAAGGGCATTTTGATGGCTTTAACTAACTTGCCTGATCATGCAATCGTCTACACCGATCGTTTCTCCCGGTATTCTTACTCGCCACTCCCCAACCCAACCTCTGCACTGTCACCCATTATCAGGTTGCCCGTTCCGCCTGTTCGAACCTCTAATCTATCAGCCGCCGGACGATTAATCGATCAAAAGATGAATGGATGGAAGACCGAATTCGTGCACATTCGTCATTCCCTCGTATCCGCCCATACCGTCACATTCCGTCATTACTGACCTTCCACCTAACCACCACCTGTCCACGTTCCGCTAGGTTCAGTGTCACGAGTACCACACAGAGACTCGCGAACCGTGGAGCGGATGTACACGTATTTCCTCGTACACCCTGCATGCACATCACTCATCACCGCACCCTACTTTGGTGCATGCTTCTTTTGTATGAAGCGATTGGAACACTACTCGTTTCTCTTCTCTTCTCTTCCTCAGCTTCCGACTTCTTTCTGCTGGCATAGTTTTTCCAGGGTGGCCATGATCGGTGATGGCTTCCTCTTTTTATTGCACTCCTTTAATTCGGGGTGCTCGTTGTCTTCGCTATTTATGACCTTCTCTGGTTGTACGTTTGATCCACGTTTCACTTTTCTGTCAGTATAAGTAGTAACCACATGTTGTACGTTGTGGGCAGTGTACGCAAGTAGAACCTGTAGAGACGGTCGCCAATTTATTGTTGACCATTGGACTACTCGGATGTGTGTGGTAGCCTTCTGAGAGGCGACACGTATCAACCCTATTGCAACAAGACCCTGATCGATGACGGAACCAAATCAAGAGCACGTTCAAACAATGCTGCTTCTTTATGATTGTTTCAAGGGCTACTGCTTACTAGTAGTAGTAAATAGGTTTTGCTTCTTCGAACGTCACATTTTCGGCAATAGTCAAAGAGGAGTTTCAGGTTATGCTACGTGTTCTAAGACTCGGATTTTGCAGTGTGCCCGGCGTTTGAATTTGAATCCCCACTCTCGAGGACAGCCCCCCGGGTCACAGTACACATACTTGCTGTAGGATGTCTTTGTATTTGGTTTGTTTCCTACAATTGTTACGTATGTCGTACTGTTTTCTAAGATCTGGGCGGTCTCGGTGACTATATTTTAGCCTCTACATACCTATGGATGGAAGGGTACAGGTTTTCTGAGTAATAGCGGTTGTATTTATCAAAAATCTAGCGTGTAATACTGTAGTTTGGTCGTGTATTTTGGTCGTGTGGAGTACTGTTGGAGCGAGAAATAATACAACGATGCGCTGTACGAGTCATTGCTTCCTTGCAAGTCATCGCTTCCATTTACAGCGGATACTTTTTCCACTTCACCCGTCATAGTGGTACCCCGATCTTCGCACTCGCGCCGACGATCGGCGTGGGTCGCTTCGAGAATACGATCTTCTTGCGTACGAGGGTGCGTATCGTGTACGACGTTGCCGTCGCCGCCGCCGTAGAGGCTGTTCCCTCGCCCGGGGCGCCGAGTTCCTCACCACCGTCGTCCCCACAGTGCATGCTGATGTCTTCGTCAGGCTGTGGCGGCGGAGGTATTTGTGATCGTGATGGAGTGGGCACGCGCTGCAGCACGGCCAGCGGCTTCGCCAGGCTGACGATCGTACCCTCGAGGAGGTGGTAGCCGATCCGCAGCGTTGGCTTTCCCTGAAGCGGCGAGCATCCGTCCCACACCCCTCGGTGGAAAGTGGAGACGCACCTTTCCGCTGTCGTCGATCGTGAGGTGCCCGACGAGCTGGCCGCGCTTGTCGCCAGACACTTCGAGGTCGCCTTGGAGCTCGAGAAGGAAGAGCTCTGAGGAACCCAGTTGGGCAAGTGCGGGTGGGAGTGTGCGAGCACCCGCAGAGGGACCAGAAGAGAGTATCAGTGGGACTATCATATCCGTGTCGGATAGCGTGGACGGCTATGGGGCTTCAACGCGTCGCGACGCGTCTGTAGCGGTCCGACGGGCCGCACCCGGAGACAAGAACCGCGGGATATGTGCCAGTGACTCTCCTAGCACAGCCTATTTAACCCACAACCTCAGACTCAACTTTGCAACTAGTTAGAACGACGACCACCGAATGGCTGCATTGCCAGATATCTTTCCAAAGATTATCGAGCTCCCATCGGGGCTCAAGCTCGAGGGATGCTTGACGCCTCCAAGCCCGGTGACCGAGCTGGACGAGGAGCGCGGTGTAGCACGGCTGCCCGGGAAGCGGCTCGCCGTGTGTTTACACCCGTGGGCCCGACTGGGTGGGAGCATGAACGACCCGTGCGTCTCATAGCAGCCTCGTCCCCCGTCGCGCCATCGCTGAACGGACGGTCGCCGCACAGGGTGCTCCAGGCACTCGTGCATCCGCTCACGCACTACCTCAAATTCCACGTGTTGCGCTACAACGCGCGCGGTGTAGGCCGCTCGTCGGGCTGGAAGTCATTCACAGGGCTCCAAGAGGGCGAGGATCTGCGCGAGCTCGTGCAGTATGCGCTCAAGAGACTCAGCGACGTGCGCCAGGTCGCGTTCATCGTGCGTGCCATCATCATTACCTGCACTGCCTTCCGCGCTCCCCGCCGCCGCCGAAACGAGCGCGCGCCGGCTGACCACTCTAACATAGGGATACTCAAATGGTGCGCTTACTGCTTCGCTGCATCCTGTGCTACCGGCGCACATACGCACTGCGCACGTCCTAATATCGTACCCACTCGGCCCGCGCGGGCTTCTCACCGCATTTCGCACCGGGACGTACCAATGCGCACTGGAGGACCTCATACGCCAGCCTGCGGCACGCGTGCTGATGTGCTACGGCGACGCAGATGACTTTACAAGCGCCGATGCCTACGAGGAGTGGACAGAGGCACTGGGGAAGCTAGCCGTTGGTACAGAGGAGGGTGGAGGAAGAGAGGAGATGCCGCAACAAGGTGCCGGCGTAGGTGAGGTCGACCAGGACGAAAGCGGGACAGGAGAACAGGGAGGCAGTGGGCTGGAGGTGGTGCGGATACCCCAGGCGACGCATTTCTGGGGTGGGCACGCAGGCAGCGGGCTGATTGAGGCAGTAACCCAATTCCTGACTTAGGAAGGGATGAGGGGTTTGTGCGTGGATCTAACGGTACTACTACAGGAAGAGAACACTTAATCACCTCGATGATGATGAGAATGTGCTTGTGTTGTATGTGATGAGAACCGCTCTTCCCTCCTATTACTCGCTAGACCTCAGATTACTTTTTCAGTAAACTTAGCTCTGTATGTACACTGCACTGTCAACTTTATTTGTGTAGCTCTCACACAGGCCGTTTTCGTTGTTTGAAATTACAGCGAATAAGCTGTGATTTCGCTGCGCGGGCCGTTCTATTTTGTGATGTGAGTTGGCCCGTCGCGACAGTCGCCGTACTGCCAGTGAGATGCTGGAGAGGGGACACGCAGTTTCCTATTGTCGAATCCCGTCTTGTTCTTGCCAAGACCTCGAGCGTGCCTCGTTTCCACATTTTTACGTCTCGCTGCACGTCCACAACAATTGCCGTCACACCTCGAAGATGCCTCATGGTCCTAGTAACTCCCGCGACGTGTAGTACAGCCTCAGTTCCTATGAAATCATGATGGCCCCATCGCGCTGCCAGTGTGGGGGTCGTGATCTCGAACCAGCCAATCGTGAAGCGCGTGAAGACACGTACTACTGTACTAGCGTCTCTTCCATACATAGTACCCGCTGTATGTTTTGTCGTTTGCACTTACGCACCCGTATTCTCCGCCGTTAGCGGGACTGTTACTGTGATCCGTCCCTACAGTATATACGGTACACGAGGTACTGTACACAAAAATGCTGTATTGTGCTGTGAAATCAGGTCATAACATCTACAGTAATAGTGTTTTTTGGACCCATGTCCGTGTGCCTGGCCTGAGGAGATTAAAAACGACTCCTGGTATTATCTTGGCGTGCTGTAGAGGGCGTGTCGGTGAATTCGGACATTCGGCGGTAGTAGACCTCCGTTATTGATTATATGAATTTGTAAAACCATCATGGTATTCTGTGCTCTTCGCCGAAATCACCACAGTGCCCTTGGAGAAAGGCGCCTTCTGTGAGGACCAAACGCGCGTCCCATGGGATGCCCGTGCGGTCCTTTGGAACGGTTGATATCCCACGGCCGACAACGCTGACGACATCATACGTATTGATTTATGCTTATCTCCCCCCTAGAATGGATTACACCCGGAAATTACACGTTTTGCCGCGGTGGTGTGCAACGTGGTCTTGGATCATAGCACGCTAGGCGTGTTGATGAGATGCTTGAGGTTTCGTCAAGTGCCACAAGGTGCAAGCCAAGAAACAAAAAATACATATCTCTCGATCGATGCGATCGGTGCCCGAACGTAATCGCATGACCGGGTCACCCGCTCGGCGTAGCACAATCTTCGGCCGTTAGGATTTTTCTGCACAGCCTCCCGAGTCGGCACGTGCCGAAGCGGAACAATCTTTTCGTGGTTGGTAAGGCCTGTAAGGACTTACACAACGGGGCACTGGCACAGAAGCGCCTTCCTCTCAGAGCCGTAAACAAGGGACCGGCACTTTTACTGTAAAGTTGGTGGTGCCCAACGGCGCTCGCTTGGCCTACTGTAATAAGTTGGCACGTGCTGCGCAGTCACACCAAAGTGAGGTTCGATTCGAGTCTGAATAATCATTGTGGTGCGCTGTGGTGCCCAGCGCACCACACCCCATTTGACTGTGTTCTTTGTCTGGAAAAGGCAGGCAAGGTCAAAAGATCCCCAACTTTGTGGAGAGTTGAGCCGGAAATGCGGCAATGAGCGGCTCGGCAGATGACTAAAACGCTACTTGCCTCATGAGTCTCAAACTACTGTTTGGGGAAGACAATACACAGGTGAGGTCCGGGTGTCTTTGTGATTCGCATCGCCGTCGGGGCTCCAGACAGGGCTCCGATTATCGGAGCATTCTGTCTGCGCACTTCTGGAATGAATGCGGACGCGTACTTTCCGAGTTCTTTGGCTGCGCAAAAGCGATCTAGGGGCCACTGGAAAAAAAATTTCCTGCCGTATGCACTGCTCTCAGATGGTGGCATACTATGCAAGAGATGTCGGGGTCACGTGATGACCAAAAACTACCCCCAGAGCGAGCTCGGTTGGCCAAATCTTTTACCGATTGTCGTTACAATTAGTGGTGTGCTGGGTGTTGTTCTTGCGCCAGAGACCGAGACCGGGTGCTACAGCAGTTCGCCCACCAACATTCTTGGCCCTCATCCTGATTGATCAGTGACTTCTAGAAAGTACTACTGTAAACACCTTGGCAGGGATTGCCCAGCGCCGAGAGCTGTTCTAGGACGCCGTGCGGTCACCCGATGATTCTTGCGCCACAGCTGGGCTCTTGTTAAGTGAACGATGACTGAATGAATGTTTGAAAAGAAAAGAAAGCTGGAGAATCTGGATGTATGCCCAGCAAGATGCCCAGAGGAGTGCTGGCTCTTTCAAAGTTGTTTTGCATTTGCCCCAGATTGTAGACTGGGCATAACCGGAAGGGTGAGTTAGCTGCCAGCTCAACATACGGGGATGTCGGGCACGGGCGCAGCTGATAACCCCTAAGAATTCGAAACCCCCGCAGCTACGCTGTGTAAACCCAAATTTTACCAGGTAGCCGAGGTCGCCTCGAATGCGTTGTAGAACACGGCATAATTCGTACCGACAGGGGTAGTTGTAATACTGCGCCCAGTGTAACGCCTATTAGCACGAATACACTGCATCGGCCTTGTAATGTTGCCACCGTATCATGGATCGGACTCTTAGCAAGCAAAGAGTGCCCCAAAGAAGTCTGTCGTAGGGTCGAGGTAATCCACGGATGACGAATCTGAGAGGTCTTTTAAGTTCAAAAGATACGTCAGAGTAAAAGCGCATGCAAGAGACTCAAGATCATTTCGATCGAATTGCTTGATTTCCTGCCACTGGCGAAATTAGCGGTTGTCCAGATCTTATATGGTTACCGGGCTCAATGACAATCTGAGTAGGAATATTAGCACTCAGGATGGTAATATCCGTATGAGCTAGCAATGTTCTATGTGCAGGAAGGTTCAAAGATGGCAAGATATGATAAGGGTGGTTGTGCTGTGTCCTCGTCCTCGTTCGTCACTGCACGAGATTAGTGCCAGTCAAGTATGTGCCATTCTCGAGGAGTTGGGGCCTAGTGGGGCGTGGGAGCCTGAAAGAATATTAGTCTATTTGTCCGTGATTTCGGTGAGAATGATTGAATGGCTGCGTCTTCGAGGCAGTGCTCGAGGCTCGAGCGGCCCAGTGGCCTCGTGGGTTGGTGCACGCATCGGTCCACATCAAGCCATGGCCTACCTGGCGGGTTCTAATACGCGATAGCTGGTGAACAGACTGCTGGGTTTTATAGTGAGGATGTCCCCCCTCCTGCGCAGACGTCTCAATGCAGTCACTTCACATTCAAGTACTAGCAGTAGTAGTAGTGAGAAGTGATTGACCAGATTTGGCAGAGCGTGGGAGCACCTGCCAAGAGATTTCATCGGGGCACAGCCTTGGGTGTTTCCAACGGTTTTATAGTTGGCCGTTTTGTTTCTCCTAGAACCCTTTCCGTCGTTCATATGGCCTCAGATGACTTAGACATCCCTCAAATCGCTGTAGTTGGCGTACCGGACGATAATAGTCCTGGTCCCACTCTAGACGCTTCACCCCCCACATCCCCCGACAACACCTCTTTCCCCCTCCACCCTCTGGGTCATGCCAGCACGCCTTCTGATAACCATGGTTTTCTCCCTCTCCCAACACCGATTCTGAGAAATTCTCGAAATTCTCTGGATATCCCCAGCTCTCCAGCTTCACATACCTCTGACGCATCCTCCTTGCACCCACCGCCTTCCCCCACTCTATCTGCTCACTCGTCGGGTTCCATTCGTTGGGCCACTTCTACTGTATTACGAGATAACAACCCAGAGGAACATGACGGTCTGTCCTCTTTGGGTCTTCTCGCCCCTCCGCCGCCAGGACATCATCGAAAGGGAAGCACAGCCACAGTATCGAGTATTGGCAGTATCTTCACCGACCGCGATAACGAAGATTCCCCGGGTCTTGCACTCAGCCCCGTGCGTTCCGGTCAATCTGACGTACCGAGCACGCTCCCCTCTCCCACGAATACTCACGTAGATGCTGGATCAGACACCTCCCGCCCTTCGTCAGCGGCCGGCTTCTTCAAGAGGACTGTACAGCGCGTCCGTCATCCATCCCCATCTCCTAGCGGCGACACCGACATAGGTTCCGATACGACACGAAATGATAGCGTTCAGAAAGGAGACAACGCAGACGTCAAGCGCAAGGGAGCCGAACTGGCGCGCCCAGCTCTCCTGGATCTCAAACAAGAAGCTGACTTGAATGTCGAGCCTTTTGCATTCAAGCCACTTCAGCTTGCGAGTCTTGTGGACCCGAAGAGCTTGGAGAACCTGGAGAGCTTGGGTGGCATAGAGGGTCTAATTCGCGGTCTTGGGACGAATCGCCTTCGCGGTCTGAGTACCAAGCTCGCGCCACCCAGTCAACTCGGGTCACCTGATCCGGGGGCCGTCAATGCTGTGACCCCAAACGTGGAGATGACACCGCCCAAACCGAATATTATGATCACATCTCCTGCCGGTGTACCTGAAGGGCTGCAGAGCACGGCGAGTCTTGGAGGTGTAGGCCGTCCCGCTTCCCTCAAGTATTCAGAAGGTGCCTACGAAGCGACTATAAGGGATCGACAACGCATATATGGACGGAATATCCTTCCCCAACGTCCAAGCAAGAGCTTACTTCTCTTGATGTGGCTGGCGCTCCAGGATAAAGTTATAGTAAGCCCAAAGATTCTCACTCATTTCCTTGGATCTGATGTTCTCGAATAATAGGTTTTGTTATCGATTGCCGCCGTAGTATCGCTTGCCCTTGGCCTTTTCCAAGACTTCGGTACGCCCCGCCCTGCAGGGAACCCCCCCGTGGATTGGGTTGAAGGCGTTGCTATCATCGCGGCTATCCTAATTGTCGTCGCTGTTGGTTCGCTGAACGACTGGCAAAAGGAGAGGCAATTTCAGGTGCTCAATGAGAAGAAAGAAGATCGTCTTGTCAAGGTCATTCGTGACGGTGGAGAACGGCAGATCGACGTACACGAGGTCGTTGTTGGCGATGTGGTGCTGCTCGAGCCAGGCGAGGTGATCCCTTGCGATGGTGTTTTCCTTTCTGGTCACAACGTCCGGTGCGATGAGTCTAGTGCGACAGGAGAGTCGGATGCGATCAAGAAGCTCTCCTATGAGGAATGCATCGCGCTCAGAGAGAAGCGGCTCATGGAGTTTGATCCTGATGGCCCCTCTGGTGACGGCGAGAGTGTCAGCGCCTCTCAAAGGAAGACAAACCCTTCTGGCTTGGAATTACTCGGACACACGGACTGCTTTATTGTTAGCGGAAGTAAAGTTCTTGAAGGGGTTGGCTCCTATGTCGTTATTTCTGTTGGGACCAAGAGCTTCAATGGGCGTATTATGATGGGTTCGTTTATTTCTCTTCCACGCATCTACGTTCTCTGACGAGAGGTTGACTTGCAGCTTTGCGCCGCGACTCGGAGAACACTCCCTTGCAGCTCAAGCTAAATGCCCTTGCTGAGACAATTGCCAAGCTCGGCAGTATTGCAGGTGGACTCCTTTTTGCTGCACTTCTCATCCGTTATTTCGTTCAACTCGGATCAAATAACCCCCAGAGGTATTTTGATGAGTCTCCACTCGCACCTGAGCAAATACTGAGCCTTCTCATGCAGGACGTCGAGTGAAAAGGGAATAGCCTTCGTGAACATTCTTATCATTTCTGTAACTCTCGTGGTCGTCGCCGTTCCTGAAGGTAATTCACTCACTCATGTCAATATTCCGAGAATGACGTTATAACCCCCAACAGGCTTGCCCCTTGCCGTCACTCTCGCCTTGGCCTTTGCGACGAAACGGATGACCAAAGAGAATCTCTTGGTGCGCGTGCTTGGATCGTGTGAGACCATGGCGAACGCATCAGTCATCTGCACCGACAAGACCGGGACCCTGACCCAAAATGAGATGACTGTCGTCGCTGGCTCCGTCGGCGTCCACGCCAAGTTCGTACGGAGGCTTGAAGAAAATCGCGGACGGACAGGCGGTGAAGTGCGGAACGGTCCAAATGCGAAGGACTTCGCCGTCGATTTGGCCGACCTTGACACAGTTCTCTCGCACCCTCTAAAGGACCTCTTCAATGAGGCTATTGCTATTAACTCGACTGCGTTCGAAGACGTGGACCCCGAAAGCGGTGCCCCAGTGTTCATCGGAAGCAAGACCGAAACGGCGCTGCTCGCATTCGCAAAGGAGCTCGGCTGGCCGAACTACAAGGACACTCGTGACTCGGCCATCGTCGTTCAGATGGTCCCCTTTTCTAGTGATCGCAAGTCCATGGGCTGCGTAGTGCGGCTTCCTGACGGAAGTCACCGTCTGTACATCAAGGGTGCGAGTGAGGTATTGGCGCGGAAATGCACGCGTCATGTGGTAGCGTACCGTGACAGCGCAGACAAGGCTCTGGGTAGCAACCAAGTTGAGACAGTGCCTATCGGGGAAATGGAAGAGGACAACATCTCACGCACCATCACATTCTACGCATCCCAAGCGCTACGTACGATCGCCCTGTGCTACCGCGACTTTCCCCACTGGCCTCCTCCAGGAACGCGACTTTTGGACAAGAATGAGGCGAGTAGACCCGTCCCTGTTAATGTTTGATATCTAACTTGGTGGAACAGGTCGATTACGATGACCTGACGACTGATTTGACACTCATTTGCATCACCGGCATCGAGGATCCGCTCCGTCTAGGTGTCCGAGAGGCTGTGGCCAATTGCGGCAAGGCAGGGGTTCGCGTGAAAATGTGCACAGGAGACAACGTACTGACCGCTCGATCGATTGCTCAACAATGTGGCATTTACACGACTGGGGGCATCGTTATGGAGGGACCGCATTTTCGGACACTCTCGCCAGATGTCATGAAAGCGATTGTGCCACGGCTACAAGTCCTCGCGCGGTCCTCTCCTGAGGATAAGCGGATTTTGGTCGAGACGCTCAAGGAACTGGGGGATATTGTTGGCGTCACTGGTGACGGTACTAACGATGGGCCAGCACTCAAGACCGCTCACGTCGGGTTCTCTATGGGCATCGCCGGCACTGAGGTAGCCAAAGAAGCATCCGATATCATTCTGATGGACGACAACTTCTCTTCGATCGTTAAAGCTATTATGTGGGGACGCTGCGTCAACGATGCAGTGCGCAAATTTCTTCAATTCCAGATCTCAACCAACATTACGGCCGTCGTCATCACGTTCGTCTCGGCACTGGCGTCGTCGCAGGAAGAAGGGGTATTGAGCGCTGTTCAGTTGCTTTGGATCAACATTATCATGGATACCTTTGCCGCGCTTGCGCTTGCGACGGACCCGGCCTCCCCAGTCCTGCTCAATCGCAAGCCCGACAAGAAGACGGACCCGTTGTTCACCGTTAACATGATTAAGCAGATTCTTGGCCAGGCAATCTATCAGATCGTCGTTATTCTCATCTTCCATTTCCTTGGGTCGCAAATCCTTGGGTTCCATCATTCCGACGATTCTACCCTACAAAAGCATCACGATGGCATTGTGCAGACGCTTGTTTTCAATGCGTTTGTGTTCGCGCAGATCTTTAATTCATTCAACTGCCGCCGCCTGGACCAAAAGTTGAACGTTTTTGAGGGCATGTCGAAGAATTGGTATTTCATGGCCATCACGATCATTGGTTTGTCCCCTTGCCTCGGTCTGTGTAGCATGACTAAAATCTTCCATCAGAGGTTGCCGTACAAGTCTTGATCTGTTTCGTTGGTGGGGCAGCTTTCGACGTCACCCGCATGGGCATTAGGGAATGGGGCATCTCGCTGGCGCTTGGCTGTGTTTCTCTTCCTCTTGGTGCTCTTATCCGTCTGATGCCCAACGAACCTTGTGATCGCTTCTTCAAGATGGTCCATCTGCTACCAAAACCAGAGGTGCTCCCTACAACTCGTCCAGGCGCTGAGCCAGGTTTTTCGTTCGCCGTGGATCAGGTCCGCGACAATCTAGGCACGTTTGCCAAGCTCCGCGGTGGCCGCATGCGTGGATCGTCATTTGTGCGCAAGAGCCGCTCTGCGTTCCCTGATTCCGATGGCCCGCGTCTTGTGTAAGTGCCGTGGCACCGCGTCAAAGAGCACAGCGTTAATTGATTTACCTCCTTGTTTTAGGCCTGGGCTTTTGGCGATGGTCCCGTCGCTGGTCGCTTCTCATGTCGTGGCTCCTGACTGGCAACCGCGTACCGGTGGGTCACTCTCCGATCCTGCTGGCTTTGATCCATCGAGGTCTTCGGCCGCACTCTGGGAGAATAAGTTCGAAGTACATCCAGACACACCTCGGGACGATCCTGTGTATAGATTATTGGACATGACACAGCGACCGGTCACACCACGGTGACACACGTCACCATCTGTGCGACCGTTCGTCTGTTGTCATCAACCTTCGGACCCCTCGGTTGATTGTGTCGCTTTGGCTGTACGCCGGTGCACTGCCATATAATTCGGAATCTAAGATACCGCATGCTATATTGCACATAACCGTACCAGCCATACCTGACCTCAATCTCTCGCCGAGGGACCTCAACGTGCAAACATCCTTTCTCTTATGTTATACGTCCTCTCCACCATCGAAATACCCTCCATAACCATAATGCTTAAGTTCTTTCATGCAAGCTTCTATGTTATTACTTCGTGACACGCAAACATAGCATCTTACTTACCTAGATACGAGCTGTAGCCATATTACTGATGTGGCAATGACGAATGATGGCACTCAAATGCGAGTCTGATCAGTTACCTAATCTGCACTGCCGAATTTGTTTTCCATATGGGGAAAGGGACGGCGGTGTGAGGACCGAGACCGCAACAAATCGTTACCAGAGCAAGCATCACCTCTCTTTCTCTCAACTGCAACTTGTATTATCGTTCACAAGATACATGTATGTCTCTTTCTCTTTCTTTTCCTTTTGGATCCTTTGATCCGACATCCGCAGGCCCCTACCTGACGAGCGACCACGTCAATCCGTCGCGAACCTCATCGGACGCTTTGAACAGCAACAGAAGCGCCAACCTCCCCCGCCGGGACCATCCTCGCGGGCTACTAGTGCCGCCTCCAATAACGCTGGAGACCTCGTCAAAGAAGAACAGCGCATCGCACGCGAATGGCCCCCCGTCAAGACGAACGGTAGCACAAGTAGCATCAGTGCCAATGGCAGTCCACCTCCGAAGCCGGCCATTTCTCCCGCACCATTCGCAACAACGGGCGGTACTCCGTCATCACCACCTATTTCCGACAACGTGTTACCCGGAAAAGTGGGCACACAACCCGTTCCCACGCTGGAGACTTCTCCTTCTCCTGCACCTCCCAAGACGACCCCCCCTGCTACCGAGACCGAAGTGGCCCCTACCCCCGACATGTCAGCCCCTGCTCCCGCTTCTATCCCCGCTCCTGTTCCCGCAACTAAAGCCCGATCTTCTGCCTCTACATTGCGCCAAGCGCCAGCTTCGAAGCCTGCGAAAGCGCCGGGATCTCCTTCGAAGTCTACTCCGTCCACTGGCGCGCGACCGTCCACGGCAACTGCCCGTGCCAGCCTTTCCAAAACGCCCACCCCACGCACACCGTCAAAGGGTCCAGGGAGCCGAAGCGCGCCGTCGACACTTCCGCGCTCCACCATCAAGTCTCCCACGCCCTTTGGAACAGCCACTACAGCGCGTCCGAAGACGCCGGCATCGAAGAACGCTGCCCCACGGGCTTCCCTCCCCACGTCTGGCCTCTTCGCCCCCACCGCGGCCTCACTAGCCAAGGCGCGCAACTCCCCAGCACCCCCACCCCCACCGAGCGTACCACGCAAAGTCGATCTGTCACGGCTCAGCAAGCCGACAGCAGCATCAGCTGGGAAAGTCCGCACGGTTGCCACTGTGGTCTCGCCTCCACGGCCATCTGGACGCGGGACGGTGGCTAAACGTGGGAGCAGTGCGGTTTCGCGCGGTGCTAGCACGGCCGTGAGAGGTGGGGCACACACGGGGGTGAAGAAAGCGGCAGCTGCCGCAGTTGCTGGAATGGTTGCTAGCGCAGAAGTGGTGGAAGCGAACGCCGATGCGGAAACAGCCGGCTTGGCAGAGCAGCACCAGTCCGGAGAAGAATATCAGCCTTCGCAAGACGTAGAGGAGGACAGCCTCGACGATGCCGTAGCACGCGAAGAACAAAACCACGAAGACACGGCACCACCGACGGATGGCGAGCGAACTGCGGAATCGGAAGTAGAGTTCGTGCGGTCGCAAGATCTGGCTGCGGAGGAGCACCCAGAGGCAGGGGATGGCGTTTTGCCGGAGCAGTCTGCTCTTCCAGGTGAGAAAGAAGCAGAGCATCCTGTTTCAGAGACAGAAGCTGAGGCTTCTTCGGAGCACGAGCCCGAGGCTATCCCTAATGTGGCCGAGCCCGAAACAAGGTCGGACACAAGGTCGGACGAGGTGAAGCTGCAGCATGTTGGAGATGAGCTGGAGGACATGGTGACTATGCTACAAGGCCCTTTCTTTCCGGCGTCTACACATTTGGACGTGGCTGGCGAGATTCCGGATGAGGAGTAACAAGACACCCTACCGACTATGTTGAGACTGGTATGTGGACTCTCGCTCTGCATCCAGACAGTTTTTGGTACAACTCATTGATAAGGGTGGCTTGCTCGTTCCTTCCTTGATGTGATTAGTGATGTGATCATGACATTCTGTTATTTACCCCTCACCATCTGATATCCCCATTTTATGACACTCGTTCGCGCGTTTCGATACTGCATGGCTCCCTTTCTCTTACCAGGTCTGAAGGTCTTAGTTTTTATTGAAGAATTTTTAAAGTAGAGTGAAAATTTTATTCGTGCTTGGCAATAAATCGAAGCAAAATCCGCGGGCGTTCGCTTGCCAACGAACGAAAAGGCGGTGCGTGGTACAGGAACGCCGTCAACAAAACACTGCCGCAAATCGTCGGCATCACCGCAGCTGAGCTGGTCTTGCTTTACTTTTTCTTTCTCACCTCTCTTCCTCTGCTCTTCCTCCCCTCCTCAATATGCTCCAACTCACCCGCCTGCGCGTTTTGGGCATTCTGGCCGCAGCCAGCTGCTTCTTAGTTTACTCGCTCGTACCTCGCAATGGCAGTAGCCTATTCAATGATCTATTCAATGGCGTATTAGGCGATTCACCAGCAATGAACATTCACTCACCAGCAATTCACGCGCCTCGCCAAGGGATCTCTGTTTCCTCTCCACAGAATAGCTCCCCGACACCAGCAGCTTCAACAGAGTCCTCGTCGTCATCGCCGCAGCAGCAGACGTCGACTAGCAATACCCCTACATCTTCTTCAACCCCACAACCTTCCCCTTCCCCGACACCTACGACACCGGTGACCACAGAACAGAGCTCTTCATCGACGCCGACGAGTACTTCGCCTGCGAATACCCCCACCAGTGCAACGACATCACATTCCTCCCAATCTCCAGTGGTCTCTGCCATCTTGACGACGGATCAGGGTGGACAGACCGTCACCAGCATTGTTATCATCTCAGACTCAGCGACCAGTTCGTCGTCGACCCCTGCACCAAGCACTGGTAGCTCAAGTAGCAGTTCCGGTGTTTCCAGTTCCACCATCATTGGTTTGTCTGTTGCAGGCGGCGTCGCCCTTCTTGGGATCATTGGCTTCTTCGTGTGGAAATTTACACGCAAGCGGAGCAACGAATTTAATGATAGTACGTACTTCTCCCCTTTTCCCTTGTTACCATCACGCCTCATGTTCATCGATTTGCGACAGACGAGGAGATAAAATGGCCCGAACTTAATGCACACGATGCAAACGTCCCCCTTCCGACACACCGCACGGGCGGTTCGGGCATCGATACCACCGGTGATGCTCGTCGAAACTCGGTCGGCTACGCACCCTCCACCGCGGCCAACTCCACCGCGGAGCTCTACCCAGACCCGTACGCTGTTCCGCCACTTCCGCACCTCGACCCGAACCAACCCTACCTCGACGACCCCAACGGTCGATTCTACGATCCGTACCGTGGGCCCGTCCCCCACACCTTCGACCAGGGCGGCGTGCCCGGCGAGTCGATCCCCATGACGCAGCTCGCTGGGCGTCGTTCGCCGGGCCCTGGTCAGGCGTACGCCGGCGATTTTGTAGGTGGTCGTGCGTCGCCGGCGCCACAGGGGGCCTATGGCACCAGCGATTTTGTAGGCGGTCGTGCGTCGCCGGTGCCTCAGGCCTATGGCACCAGCGACTTTGGTGGTGGGCGAGCGTCGCCAGCTCCACAGGGAGCGTATGGTACTGGCCGAGTCTCCCCGGGCCCGGGGGTTGCCTACGCTACTGGTGGTCGAGCATCTCCAGCGCCACAAGCGACATACGGCAACTACGGTCCGCGGTAGCACGCCGATGTTCCTCCCCGGTGGCGATGATTCTTGGGTACGACGTATTCCGTTGTCGTGCAGTTTTTTTACTTATGGCAGGAGGTCTGTTTGTTATTATCTTGATTACCTTTTCTTATTACTTCCTGCCTGCCACGGGACGCTTGCGCTCGATGAATGGTTTCCGGGCTGTACTTAGACGTTTTTGCGTATCTGATTCCGAGCACTCCTCTGCGCTGCACTTACCCGTACACTGCTCTTGTCCCCTGTCGTCTGCACCACGAACTAGCATCTACGAATACCACCATAATATATATTGTGTAAGAAGGCCAAGTCATGTTTGCGACGATCGCTTCAGGCAATGAAGAGACTAGTAGATCATCAAGTAGATTATCGTCTGGGCGCCGCAGTTTACGCGAAGGCGGTCACATGATTGAAGCCTCGGCGTGATTCGCAGAGCAACCGTGATCGAACAACCATCATTGACGATACTACTTAGACTATAACATGCGGACGAAATTGGCTTGGAAATTGGTGTCCGCGATTCAAAATAAAAGTACCGCAATACCGGAGGCAGAAATTACTGGAAAATGTTATCGCACATGAACGGACAAGAGAGCTTGAAGTTTCTATACGAGTCCCTCAACTAGGATTAGCAGAGAAACTAGCGGCTACCATGCTCATACATTAGCGGGAGTCGTGAGTGACCTGATCCTCCAGGAAGACCTCTCGAAAAGGCTTTCTTAAAGGATCGGGTAAAGTATTCACCATATCACTTTCGAGCAGCATATTGATACGGTGCGATCGCCGCTCTCGGGAATAGGTCTACTCGGTCATTCTATGACGGAGCTGCCCCGCTTACTGAGCCAGGGACTTCTGGAATCTTGAGCCTGGCCTTGAGGCCCTCAACGCCCTTCACCAGGGCCGGGCTGGGCTCACGTCTTTGAGCCCAGCCTGCACATCACTATGTGGGCGCTCCACGCTATTACCATAGAGTCACACATCCCAAATGTTGCGCCTGACATTGTCCTCAGTCATCAGATGATCTCACTAATGGGAGACCTGCCCCTCTTCTGGCGATGTTGTACTACCGCTTGACTCTCTATGAGCTACGCCGCAATATGCAAATAGCATTTACCACACGCCGTCGGCAGATTTTTCAGGTTTTATTTGCCCGCTCTTGCACACGTTAACGCCCGAGTGCTCGAAGCATAAAGGCTCGAAGCTGAAGGGAGCGATCTCATTGCCGACGCACCAGCCAAAGCACCATATCTTTATATTTAACATGAAGTTTATTTCCGCTCTAATAGCGGCACTCTTTTTCGTCGCGTCTGTTAACAATGTCCGCTACAACACTTTTCATGATAATTCCTAAACTTCGCTGAACAACGTCACATGCTCCGGTGGCAAAAACGGCCTGATATCAAGGGATTCACTACTTTCGGTTCACTTCCCTCATTCTCCAACATTGGTGCCGCCAAAGCCGTTGGGGCGTGGAACTCTCCACTGTGTGGGTCGTGCTGGGAGCTAACATATGGGGGTAACACGATCTACGTCACCGCCATCGATACGGTCGGGGATGGCTTCGACCTCTCACTTAAAGCCATGGACACTCTTACAAATGGGAAAGCGAAACAGCTTGACGTTGTCAGTGCTCAGGCCACGCAAGTTGACGAGTATTACTGCGGGCTGTGAGCCGTTCAGAGGTGTGTGAGCCTTACACTCAGCTTCAGGTTTCATCGGATATTTTTTGAAGATTTGTGTCTTTCGTGATGGTCTTTGGTCTTTCTTGGAAACGTAGTCGGTTGCGTACGGGCAGACAGTTTCGCTAGTGCTGAATGTTTGTTAAAGATGTATTTCTATGCTGCACGAACGTACAATCTGTGATCACTGGTAGGATACCTGGGCGTAAGAAATGCCTCAATCGTGACAAAATGATACATCAGGAAAAACCTCCCGCGCTAGCGAGAGATAATTTGAGATAATTTCTATATTGGGCAAGAATTATTGACATCTTAGTGACAGCTAGCGTTCGCTAGTCTCAATTATCTCAAATTATCTCAAATTAGCAAAGTAGGTTTTTCCTGATGTATCGGGCCATTCACGCCTCCCCTTGTTAGCTTGGGACACTGTGGTGCCTTGTCAGCACGTGGCGTATTTCTGTCAGTGTGATCCAGTCTTCGCGCGGCATCCTTTAATTTTGGCCTTGATGCAATTGGAGAAACGCCCAGACCGTTGAATTCCGCATTGTAGAAGGCGTCAACTATAACGATTCTCGAGCGTGTCATGGTTCGAATTCGCGTTGTTCGCTTAGCAATTCTTCAGCGGGGCATATCTTTCTTGACTTTGTCAAAATAAATGATCTATGGAGGGGTCAACAGGCGTGCGACATACCTATCCCCATGTTTTATTCAACGAGGGGGTAGAACAAAGACGCCCGTGCAGACCGAGGAAGTCCGGCCCGGACTACAGTACACGTGCTGGTACCAAGAACGGGGTCCCACTTCAAGTTATTGTGAATACTGCCAATCTCTGTATTTCGGATCAGCTACTAAGGGAGCTCCACATTTGCTAATACTGCATAGTAACGCCTGCACTTCAAAACGATTTTCTGAAAAATAAAGAATGTGCCAGATACCGTGTAGGTGATCATATATATCTACAAGTTCACTTGAAGATGAAATCGCTGCTCTGCACTGGCGCTCCTTCTGACTCCAGAATCTATGGTATGTAATTTTCACCTCACCAGTTTTCCTGGGCCGACTAAAATTTGGCATAACTTTCGTGCTCACAATGCGATTTCTATCGGACCTAACAGGTATCCAACACAAGATCCAACACAACGAGTACCACTGATGTCCCGTTAGGTTGGTGCTCCAGAACGAAGGTGGCCCGTCACAGCAGAATGCCTGTAGTAACCGCACTTTCAGAACTTGACCAAGTATGAACCACTCAAGATACTCGTTTTCTCGAGTAAGAATGGACAAGCGGAAGTCGCTGTGTGGTGGTCAGATTTGTGTCTTAGCCATTCGCGTGGTCGACAGGTTTGGCTTGAGACCAACGCCATTGGGTCGCCTGAAGGAACAAGACTCTTTCTTCAGCCCACCTACGCTGACCAACCCTCATCCAGTGCATCATGCTCTCGTCGGTCGCGTTGGGTATTTCGTCGATCAAATTATAAGGATCCTCTCACTGTATGGCCCTTTCTTCAGACTGTTGCCTTTGTCTTTGCGGGTCTTTGAGACTCGCTGCACTGCAGTTTCAGGACCATGAACAGTTCGTCCCGTATTATATTCCCGTTATTCTAAGGCGGAAAGTCTGACGGTATGTAAATTATTGCGGCGTCTCACAAACATCCGTTCAGCGAGCGAGAAATTGTTGGAATTGTGCGCT
This sequence comes from Lactarius akahatsu, assembly GCA_021524915.1. NCBI lineage: Eukaryota > Fungi > Basidiomycota > Agaricomycetes > Russulales > Russulaceae > Lactarius > Lactarius akahatsu. Next base: position 264,967 of record JAKELL010000031.1, read on the forward strand.
AGTGTGCGCCGCTGGAGACGGCGAATACGAGTTTTGGGGCGCTCTCTCTTCCTCCTCGTTAGTTGTTACAAACCAATCCATAGGTCTTACTCGCCGCTATTCAGGCGCACGCCCTCGAACCTTCCGCGTAACTCATTCCTTATTCTTTCGGAAGGTGTGGTGTTCCTGATCGATCTTTACGTCGTCCTCCCCCTCAATACCCCACCGAGTGTGCCGATTTTAGGAATTTTATTTCCTGTCTTGGAAGAATTCCCTATTACGTTTACGGAAATGCATGGTTTCAATGTGCCGATGACGGGGAAGATTTTCTTTAGTATTGCGTTTGGTTTTCTTCACCCGGGTTTGCTTATACATATTCAGCCGTCTACCCCTCCAGGTACTATCGGCGCTTTTCTGAGAAACACCCGAGTTCCGCCTCGCGATAGGGCAGATAGGTAGATTGCTTGTCTCGATCATTTTCTGTTTCGACAAGCCTTCACCACGCGTGGACATGTTCACTGGATCGCACCGATGATTGCATCGACCCCATTCGATCACTTGACTGTATTTTGTCCTCCAATCCTACTTCACATACCTCATCGTTGCGTTGGACCAGTTGTGACCGCGATGAAACGCAGCGGCGCAACGCTCTCCTGCGGCGGTTTTCCCGCGTTCTTCGCCTCCCAGATGTATCGTGATACCTTTAGCACTGTCTACCGCAACCGCGCTTCTTGCAGGTCTCGCGACGGTTGTGTCAGCGTTTGCTGAGCGTGTGGTGAACAATATTGCCGACACGTTGACTTCGTGTGTAGGTTTTACAGTGTCGCCGCGCATCGTTGGGCAAGACCCAAACTCCTCGTAAGTTGTAAGTGACGTTTACCAATGACGACGATGATTTGACTTGATGCCGAAAGCTCGTGCACAATGCAAGAATGCGGAGGGCTCCTACAGGCTACAGCTATTAGGCCTAATCGCCCTCTCACGGACCCCAAGTCTGTATCGTAATTTGGCACACCAGTGCACAATCAAGTCTTAATAAGATAGTGTGACCAGAAATTTTCACTAGGCCTTATCGCACGTTACAAGCAATCAGAGACATAAGAAGCAAGGAAAGGTTCGGAGGCGGGTGGGGCTCACACGTTATTTGGCAGTCGATGACCGTCGATATCAGTGGCGCTATAGCACACCTCGGGCCCGACATGTGCCTCAGTGCATATGTGTTTCACCAACAACTACGATAAAAACGGTGACCTCATAATTAATGATCTGTGGCACTTCAAGTTCGCGCGCCTCTCCGGTGGGGACTGTAGTGTAATAACGAACTCATTCTGTCTCGATCCGGTCCGAATTCCCATGGCATACAGAGCCGTGCCTACGTCCCATGGAAAGAAGGAATGTCGAACGGTGCGTTCCGTTTTTCGTGACACGGAATGATGAGAGTAATACGTGACTAGAAGTCGAAACTCTGGTCCAAGGTATCATCTGCATGCGTGGAAGCAGGTTAATAATTTGAAGCCTAGTGTGCCAAGACTATATATTAGACGGCTCAAGTGACAGGCTCCACCAGCGTGGAGAAAAAGATTTGGGGGTGTAAAGGACTCAAGGAGTCGTACCCCCTGCCATGAGACAGGAAGGACTTCAGTCCGAGTCAAAAGACGCTGCTTCTCGAAGACGCACGCTCGAGGCACGTTCGCAAAGCTTATTGGGTACTAAGTGGATAAGAGCACCGAGGGGAGGGGGAGCGCAACGGAGCGTGAGAGGGGTAATCCCACTCCAAGTCTGATGGAGTGTCCTCAAGACTGCGCCAGCAGGGAACGCAGATAATAAGGTAATAGAACCACCGCCTCTGCTCGAGATATCACCACGTCGAGAATACTGTCTTAGTTCGGAGAACAAAGGCATTCAACCGTTGAACTGGCAGGTAACTCTCTCACACGGATGACAAGGGTGGCAAGGGCCTGCGCTTTCCCTTTCCACCTACCCTTACCACCTTGCGACCCCTTTTTTTTGAGTGTCCCTGCCAGATCAAAGGTTGGGATCGTTGGATATCTTTGCACTTCAGTATTATGTGGTGAGCGGGCCCTTTGCCTTTCCCACCCATGTTGAATAGAAAACACAAGCATGTCAACAATAATAAGATCATGGTGACTTTGACGCAGTGGCTAAATCTGTGCCTATCTGAGAGGGATTTTGGTGAACATTGTTAAAATGCAGTGGGTTGGCACACCGAGGTAAACGACTGGGATTCCCTTGGGGGTTCCAGGAGCGCATGAAGTGTTCTTAATACATCGTAGTATAATGTGTCTACATACACGTGAAATAAATGTGTGGAAACCCGCACTCCGTTAGAAACGAACGCGAACGATAACTCAGCTAAGTAGAGCTGCGTGATTGTCCTGATCAAAGGTATGTTACGAGCCTACGCTCGTATCTCATCTCTTCTTGCACGACACGATCACCTCACATGATACAGGCCATGCCCGACACCGAGGTAATTCGCACGTGCTCAACATGTGTTTTCGTTATCTGCAAACCAATGTCCAGCTTAGTTGTGTTAATGTCCATAAAATCCAAGCAGGTTTGTCCTATCAAGTCGTACCTGGGTAAATTGGTAGGCCAGTCACAAGGGTGAGAGCAGTGAAGGCTCTGGCACCAGAGAGAATAGAAAATGCTGCAACCGACATTGGGATGCCGAGTTGCCAACCCTCTGTGCCACGTCCGCTAGTTCGACGACTCGTGTTTGATATCGTTCGTGAAGCAGCCTTCGGGATAGGTCATACTATGACAGAGGCCCGAAGCGTCCTGATCCATGACGAGTGGTCCCTGGCCATCTCTTTTCTGGGTCTTGAAGAGAGAGCGGGGGCCACAACAAGTTAACCTCGGCGACGGATTCCAACTTGGTCAGTCAGTCGAATGACATTGTGTGCTCTTCGTACCATTGCAGAGACAGCCTAACTGACAAGATCAAACAAGAAACGAGAAGTAGAATGCGCACCTGGCTATAAACAAAGTCCATGACTGGGACTTCGTTGATACCCACAGAGGTCCAAATAGTCAGAGTCGCTTATCATAAACGTGACACATTTTGTCGTTTCTGTCTTGCGTGTCGCGCGATTCTCTCCGGACGTCGCATCGGAAAACCTCAGTAAAACCTCTCCACGTCCGGGCGGCACGACTCCACGAGTTCATTTCTATTTCTTCCCACGAACCCGAGCCCGATTAACTGGGGTCATTGCTAGGAGGCGAATGGGGATGTGCTGTCCCAGTGAAAGAATGGTTGCCGTCAGTCAGGGTGTCAACCCGAAGATGACCAAGCTCGGAGCTCGGAGCGGGTTCGCGACCCACAGTAGGCGGTCCCGACTTTTGTTCTGCAGCGCCGGCGATGTGATGAATTAGAAGGCTCTTTTGTCAGATGTCGATCAACGTAAAAAGATTACGCATCATGTCCTCCGGATCATGCTCTCCGAGTCGTGGACATGGGGCACTCGGGCCAGACGCATGCTCGCGGTATCCGGACGCCGGGAGCTTGGATATGGGGACAAAGTGAGGATCATGTAACTATATCAACATACGCAGAGCGCGGAGAGCGCTGTGATGATATGTTGAACTGAAGTCTTTTATCGCCAAACCCTGCGGGTCCAGAGTGAAAACGATTGCAACACTGGCATGCTTTCTTGTCCTTCCATCTTGGTCCTCTGCAATGTGTCCGGCACCATAGTTTGCCTAGCGAATAACGCCGGTACTATACTACCTAGCGCTCGAACGACGGGCATCCGAATGAGACTAACCGTTTCACTGAGATGAGAAGAACATTTGGCTTGTTGTCCCCTTACACTCCCTCGGACCGCGGGCCCGGCCTGTCATCGAAATTGTCATAACGCATAATGAGCTAGGGCCATATTCATGTTGAAGGGCTCCTTGAAGACTCGAAAACAGCTCTAACTCATTATGCGTTATGACAATTTCGACTGTACCGCCGATGAAAGCGTGTGATCGTATAGGGCTGAGTATTGTCCTCAGATTGTCCTACCAGAGTAGATCGTCTCTTCTGCATGGTGCGCCGCCAGGCATGACGGCCGTATAACCCGTTCCCATAAACATACTAATTGAACTTGAAACAGTATGGGGCAGCCCCAATCTGCTTGCCAATCTGGGTGTCCGAGTACCGAGTCACGCACCTCAACAAGAAAAGACCTGACTCACGTTACACTGAGATGCTTCATTGACTGAAGTCCTTTCTCACGAGGGCAACAATCGCGCATTTACCTCAGGCCGGATTCCCCAGGCGGCACACCACACCCCGGCATAAAGACAAATGACCTGAAATTTCGAGCTAACCGCCTGGTGCATAACGTATGCCAAAACGCGAATACACAATGGAAACCGATGGCCTGATACATACGAGGTTTGGGACCAGTTGGAAACGGAATTACGAGGGAGCCGGAGAAAACATCATCTCGGATCTTGCAGTAAGTCGAGTGGCGACCATCAACAGTTCATCAACCCTCCACCATCTCCGACAGTCGAAGTACGAGGTTCGTCCCCAAGGCGGCAAGAAGGACGGCACACAAGATGGTCGGACCATACTTGTCGTAGTATATACCCTCGGCACGCCGTCGACGTAGATGGATTGCACGGTACACGAAAATGCCGGCAGAGTAAACAATAGCGAACAACGCGGTAAATGTGAACAATGACGCGCAGAGAAGTCCGCGCTCGTCATCCGGAGGGATAAAGTTGAGTAACGTCGTCGCGATCGATGCGACGTATATGGCAAAGTGGAGCCACTTCTGTAGAAGCCAAAAAGATCGCAGGCAATGAGAGAGTGGAACAAGATAGCCTAAGGGGATGGACACGCACGAGGAATGTCCGCTCGGTGGCGAAGTACACCTTAGGTTCGATACGCACCGGGATGGCGATGCGTTTTCCCGGCGGGGCGCGCCATTCGCGAGTCAACACTCGATCGTCTCCCGTCTCGTCGCTTCTAGGGCTCACTTGCGTCTCATCAGCTTCAGCCTCCTCATCGGCGCATTTTACCGCGCGCAAGCGAGCCTTGAACCTCTCGTCAAACGTCAACGACGGCGCGAGTGGGTCGATTGACAACGTTCGCAGTCTCGGAGGTGGTCGCGGTGCAGGCGTGGTCGGAGGGGCATGGAGCACCGGCAGGCACTCGCTGCTACGCGCACGCGAGGGTCCAGCCTTCTGTGCGCGTTCTTTGAGCTGCTTTTCGCGATATGCGATGGCGTCGGCGGCTTGTGCATTTGCAAGACCGATGCGAGCGCCTTCGTCACGCGCGGGCGCCAAATCCATTTCTTCGTCTCCCTCGCCTTCGGACAGGGGTTCGGCGTACGTGCGCTCCGCATCAGTGACGTCTGGGGTCGGAGCACCGGAACTTCGTCGCTCGGAAGGAGTGCGCGTATGATGCGGGCGTTCAACGGTCATGAAGCCTGTATTGGGCTTGGTGATATCAACATCCACTGGTGGCGAAGTCAGCGTGGATTGAAGTACGTATGTCTCGGGAACTGACCTTGGGGGAGCCAGAATGGCACAAGATGTACGCGGTGCGGAAGGAGGGTCGCGCAGCCGTGGATGAATTTACTGAACTTGGGCACAGCCTCAACGAGATGTGAGTTGACGAGTTCAGTAACCCATTGCGGAGGTTCCTGCCCATACTGTGTCTGTAGCTTGACTTCAAGTACCCCGTACCTGTATCACGACGTCAGTTCTGCGCGAGCACTAACAAGGAAATTCTGTACTTGAAGAGCTCCTTGTCATCAGTTTGAACCTGATCGAACGGCCAGTCGATGCCTATATCCGTGCGACGCCAGTTCTCGTCCGCCCGCACTTGACCATCCCAATTGTCCTCACGGACCATTGTAAGCTCGGTGTCAAGCGAGATGCGCACGCGTGCGTCACCAGGAAGCTGGAAGGCGGTACGGTTGTAGAACGTTCGCATGACTATCTCAAATTAATGGAAGTACAATCAAGGCAAGGGAGACAATACCAGGCTGTAGTCTGCGCGTAAGCACTGCATATTGCACCTCATTCGCGAGTTGGAGCATGCTGTCAACCTCCGCCTGGCTCTTCTTGCCTTTTTCGACCAGTACGGCGAATTCCTCGTCCATTGTGTATTCTCCACGAAGGAACGCGTTCACCTTTTCTTCCTTGATCGGGAAGCGGGCCTTGACTGACTTCTCGCCCGTCCAGTCCTCTCTGTGTGTCTTGCGCTCGACAAAGATTTGGGTGTTATTTATGTCTCCGTACCAGCGGAGGCGAATAGCTTGTGCACCTTCCGTTTTTTCGAGGCGACCTAGGTAGAGCTCAAGGTCTTCATTGTCATAGTAAATGGATGTGATAGCTGCGTCTTTGGGTTCAAATTCCTTGTCCGGGTTGAATACTGTAAAATTAAGGGCTCAGATCGCACTGCTTCGGATAGGTGAAGGGAGACAGCAAACCAAGGACAGGTAGGTGTCGCATAATAGCAAGTTTGAGTGGTACGAGATTGTCTGGATGCACCCAGTATTTTGTTGTCTGTCGTACGAACGCGCTTTGGGATCCGCCGGCTGAGGAATCACCCTGTACGGGATGGCCGCGCGTTCGAACAAGGTCGTACAAACGTGATAATTTGACAATGATTGCATCCCAGTTATACTTGTAGAAGGGGCGTTTCTCGAGATAGTTCTGGATGAAAGTCTGCATGAGGGGAGTCGGAGTTTGTTTCTGTGAGAGGCGTGGGCCAGGTCAGAGGGGGGTACAAGCGCGGATACAGCGTGGCAGCGTACATCATGTTTCTGTGTGGGAGGCCAGTGGATAAGGGCGATACAGTGCAAACTCAGAAAGAAGAGCGTACCTTGAGTATCTTCATAAAGCCCGTAATGTTGAGTTTGGTGTATAGAGCAAGGTCATGCACGTCCGCGACAAGGGTAGCCACCTCTTCCTCGAGAAAATGAAATTGCTCTTCGAGGGCATCTACACTCTGCGCGGACTCATCATCGGTGGCAATGTCGCCTTCGTCATCGGTATCGTCGTCATCAGAACCGGCGTCCTGTTGGACAGTATCGCGCTTCCTTCTTGCCTCCGGATCCTCGGCGTCAGCCGCAGAGGCTTCTGTGGCGCGGCGGCGGGTTGGTGACGGCGTGGTGAACTCCTCGGAGACGAGCTTTCTCACTTGTCTTTCCGCGATCTTGATACGGTTAGACAACTCCGTCGTCTAGGCAGTATTAGCGGCAACCGTTGCAACGAAGAAATGGCGCAGACCTTTGTCTTCTGAAAGTCATGGATTTTATCAAGCTCGCCTTCGAGCAGATTCGTGAACTCAAATTCGTCGGCGGCATTCCAGCCGTGTGAGGTAATGCGAGCCTTGAGGGAGTGAGTCGGATGGATCAGTGGGTTCAAATGGGGGACCGACCTTGAGCTCACGTTTGAGCAGGTTATAGTCGATGTAAAAAGGACGCCATTCAGAGTAAAGATCGTTCTGCAGATGTGAGAAATAAACCGGCAGACGGTAAGCGAAGACTTACGGATATCTTTCTTCCAAACTTCATGGCGGGCTGAGGGAACGAGGAAGGTGGACCTCGCCTGTTATTTTATGTCATGTCAGTTAAACACGCACGATCCGATCTCAACTACGAACGTGCTTCCATTTACTGGTTTGACACATTCGTACGTAACTCGCCCCCCTTGCCCTCATCGCTCGCCCGCCGCAAACCCGTCGCTCCTTTCTTTCCATGGCCACGGCTACGGCTACAAAGTCGAATGGCCCCCCACCGACCTCCTTCGACAACTTACAACGCACAAAAATCCTTCTGTTGGGTCAACGGGGGTCTGTTTAGCCCCTTCTTGTCGCCCCACTCCCCGTGCCGGATCTCAACCCTCCGTCGTGCAGGAGCGGGAAGACCTCCATCCAGCAGGTCCTATTCAACGACGTACCCCCGAAACAAACCTTCTATCTCGAACCCACGTCCAGGGCGGTCAAACACCGATACGAGTACGTCCGATAATGCCCCATCCCTTGAACCCCTTCTTTCAACATGTTCAAGCACCGTCATCCCCCTCGAGATATGGGATTGTCCCGGCAATACATCCCCCGACACCCTCGGCGCTAGTCTTGCCGACTTCTCCTCGATCATTTTTGTCATTGATATACAGGTGCCATTTCTTATCCTTTGTACGGCATGTGCGCCCTTGTCATGCTCATACTCCCATGCAGGACTCATATCAACAGCCCGTTGCTCGCATGCTCGATTTCTTCGCTGCGGCATATCAGGAGAACCCGGGTGCAACGCTGGAAGTCTTCGTCCACAAAGCAGAGTCTCTCGCGGAGGATTACAAGATAGGTACGTGGTCGTGTGACACTTAATTCGCCTCTACAATCTTTCATCCCGGGTGGACCTGACCACGCCTCCCCTTGATGTGTTCGCATGACTCAACGGGACGCGCGGAGCTCCTCGTTATCAGGTGGTTCGAGGCTCATTTTCTACCTCAGAAAACTTTCGACATATCCAGCAGCGTGTCATCGACGAACTGTTCGACGCCTCGCCAGAGTACGAGCAGATGCCAGTCAACTTTCACCTTACCTCAGTCTATGACCACTCTATCCGCGAGGCATTCTCTCGTGTTTTGCACAAACTCATTGATTCATTACCATATCTTGAGGATTTACTCAACGTGTTTTGCTCTGTGAGCGCACCCACATATATACCTGGCCCAGTTCCTTACACGTGACTTTGCAGAACTCGCAGGCGTCTAAGGCTTTCCTTTTTGACGTCAAATCAAGGCTGTATGTCGCCACTGATGAGTCGCCCGTGGACACCGGCATGCACAATCTCTGTTGCGATTATGTGCGCACCCTAAGCGCGTTTGGTCCTCTATATATGTAAAATCTAGTCATTTACGCGGCAAAGTGATCGTTCTTATCTGCCTCGTAGGTCGGCTTCTGTGAATGCGGATTCACGTTCATTCTATCCCTCTGCCGCCGTCTCGCTTGCACAAGGCACAACTTTGACATACCACCTAATCACGCCCCAGCTCGCGCTACTCGCCATGCTTCATCCTGGTGTGTTTGAAGAGCGCCGGGGTTTACTGGAGTATAATGTAGTATTCTTCCGTGAGGGTGTTCAGGAGATTGCGCTGGTAGAAAGGGACGCCCGATCCGGCAATCTTTGAAGTTTACCCTCTTCGAACCCTGTTCTGCCCGTCGCTGGCGGGAGCTGCATAAGACGAGATGACGATTTTTATCCGTAATAGTGCCTGCGATATAGGTGCGATGTCATCGTGTCCTGATGTATGTACGTTTACCGAATTCATCCCGAACCCCATCGCACCGCGGCGCACCCCATCAGCGGAGGCATGAAGTTCTTCATTGACACGGTTGGCCCTGCGCTAGATCCGAGCCAAGTACTACGATCATCAATCTGGCGGTCTGGCTTCAGTCACCTCGACCGTAACAGGCGTTGGGGTACATCTGCGCTTATTTCCGGATGGTATCCGGATTCCGAATGTATGACAGATTTATCTAAATATGGGAAACAATTAGGTGTATTTGGACCCGATCCATCCGTGGCATGTTGTGTCGTCACTCACCAGAGCAGTCACAGGGTGCTTTGCACTTGCGTATTGTCAAGATCGGTGTGAGCTCTATCATGGCACCAGTGCTTGCGTCTCGCTAGATGAAGACCCTTCGTAAGCCCGATAAGTGAGTCATAAGCTGTGGACAGGTCAGCATCAGTGCTAGGCAATCAAAACGTCGTAGAACGAGGCATTCGCCGGAAGCGTTGATATTTTGGGGGCTGGAAGAAGTCTTACGGCTCTGTGTGCGGACGGGGATATATGATGGAAGTGGGCCGGAATTATCAGCAATCGTGTGGACACTGTTCTCGGACTTTGGCGGCTCACAGGGAGCGAAGCATCATATGACATATGGGCCTTCGGGAGACCGGTCGTGTCGGCTTAAGGGGCGAGTGGGGTTGGGACAGGTACCATATATGGAATAACGTGGGGAATGGGAATGGTCATCCCAAAGATGTGGTTTGAGATGGGCGATCCGTTTTCGGAGCGAAGATAGTCGAGATCGTTTGAAACCAGCGATGGACATGAAAAATCAACGTCCACGTGACCACATAGTGACTTGGGGTTGCCGTAAAAGGTAACGACCGCATTCCTTGGGGCGAGGTGCGGGTAACCTTGCTCGGTTGGGGGACGACGCGCCTCAAGTCTTTGCTCGTGGCTGTCAACTCGGACCCCTTATAAAATCTGCTAGAGCTTTTTCATACCCACTTCCTCACACCTGCTCCTCTTTAGATTTTCTTCCGACTAGAGCTTCAGGTCTTCTTGCTTTCTTTCCTCCGCCTCTCTCTAAAATGACACACACCGGCGGCGTTCCCACTATTTCATCTCGCCCACTTGCTATTCAAGTTGGCCCACTTAGAGTGCGTGCATATAGGCCATACCCCCATTTATATCTTCTAACATTTTTATTACTCAAGCTATCGATCCCTGTTTCCACTTGCTCTAACGAGTGGATCGCAGGAGAAGTTCTTAGAGACGAGTTCATTCATGCACAATCAGTAGACGATGCCCAAACAGAAATTGATGAGGCCGGAGAGGCCACCACCCTATTTTTCGCGCGCTTCCTCGGCTTCGTAGCCGATCGCGTGCGCGCTACCCCAGAGGACGCGCCCGAACACGCGGCCCGCCTCGCGGTCCTCCTCAAGGCCGTCTCCCATTTCACAACCACACTCCTCTCGGATATCGATATCCATTCCCTCGTCGCCTCTTATGAGCATGAGGCACGCAAGAAAGTCCTGTCTGCATTCTACGTCGCACACGCTATTCTCGTGAAGTATAATGTGGAGGGCACCCCCAAACTCGCTACACCTTCCCTCCTAGCCGAGGCGCTTTCTGGCCGTGCCTCTGTTTTTGCTCTTTTTGGCGGACAGGGCATTAACGAGGTGTACTTTGACGAGCTCCAGACGCTTTTTGACACATACCGTCCATTTGTCGAGCCTTTCCTCCGTGCCACGGTCGACGAGGTTCTCCAGCCGCTTACTTCAACCTCTCAAGAAACAACCTTCTACGAGCACGGCATGGATGTCGTCTCCTGGCTTACCGGAGCAGTCCCACGCCCACCCGTCGCTTACTTGGCTTCCGTTCCAGTATCATTCCCTCTCATCGGCCTGACTCAATTTACGCAATACCTCGTCGCAGCTCGTGTGTCTGGCCATTCGCCTGCTGAGCTGTCTGCGCGTTTCTCTGGCGCCTCTGGTCACTCACAAGGCCTTGTTACGGCCATCGCGATATCGTCTTCCAAGGACGACGCGTCCTTCATTGACAATGCGCGCAAGGCGCTCAAGTGGCTCTTCTTCGCCGGCTTGCGGGGCCAACAGCTCTTCCCCGTCCTCGCGCTTGAGCCAAGTGTTGTTCAGGATTCGATTGAGGGTGGAGAAGGGCAACCCACACCCATGCTGTCGATCAGCGGGTTGCTACTCAAAGACCTTCAACCCCATATCTCCAAGACGAACAAGCACCTTCCCGAAAACTCGCAGCTCAATGTCTCACTTCATAATGGCCCTCGTACTTTCATCGTCACGGGCCCGCCGCGCGCCCTTTATGGACTTGTCACCAACCTGCGCAAAATCCGCGCTCCCAACGGCGTTGATCAGAGCAAGGTTGAATTCTCGAAGCGCAAACCTGTTTTCAATGCACGTTTCCTCGTCGTGGGTGTTCCGTTCCATAGCCAGTACCTCCAGGGCGCCGCGGACAAGCTCATCAATGAGGATTTGCATGGCGAGGAGCTGTGGACTCCCGATGAACTTCAGATTCCTGTTTACCACACCGAAGATGGTAAGTTGTACATTTGGTTACCAATTCATTGGCTCACCGTCCTTTTTTTATAGGTTCCGATCTCCGGACGCTCGCCGGCTCTCTGACACGCTCAATCTGTGACCAGATTTTCATCAAACCCCTCCACTGGACGAGGGCCACCGATTTGCCAGAGGGTGCTACGCACGTTGTCGACTTCGGCGCAGGTGGTGTGAGTGGCATTGGTCCACTTACCGCACGTAACCTCGATGGACGCGGTGTTCGCGTCATCGTTATCGGCGATAAAGGGAAAGGCGACGCCGAGTTCTACTCGGTGTCCGGTGTTAGGACTGAGCAGTCGTGGACCAAGAAGTGGATCCCCTCGCTTGTGAAGACCAGGTAAGTTCTCGGTCTAGCGATTCTATCAGCATATCCTCAAGTTTTTACTTTAGCGATGGCAAAATTCACATTGATACACCCTTCTCCCGTCTCTTGGGAAAGCCCCCGATTATGGTTGCCGGCATGACCCCCACCACTGTCAAGGCGGGCTTTGTTTCCGCCGTCTTGGAAGCAGGGTATCATGTTGAACTGGCTGGGGGCGGACATTACTCTCCAGCGGCTCTCCGTGCCAAGGTTGCAGACATTCAGACAAAAATCTCTCCTGGCATTGGTTTGACGTTGAATGCACTCTATATCAATCCACGCCAGTTTTCCTTCCAGCTGCCACTATGGCAAGAAATGCGCCGCGAGGGCTTGCCTATCGAGGGGTTCTGTGTAGCTGCTGGCATCCCTACCACTGAAAAGGCCGCTGAGATCATTGGTGGTCTTAAGTCCGTTGGAATTCGCCACGTTGCTTTCAAACCCGGATCCGTCGACGGCATTCGTCAAGTTGTCAATATCGCAGCGGCTAATCCCGACTTCGCCATCATTCTACAGTGGACTGGTGGCCGCGCTGGTGGTCATCACTCCTTCGAAGACTTCCATCAACCCATCCTCGCGACCTACTCGAGCATCCGCCGTCACGAGAACATAGCCCTCGTCGCTGGCTCCGGTTTCGGCGGCTCAGAGGATACTTGGCCATACCTTTCTGGAGACTGGTCGAGGGAGTTCGGTGTGGAACCGATGCCCTTCGACGGCTTCCTCTTCGCTTCCCGCGTCATGGTGGCGAAAGAGGCGCACACCTCGCCTTCGGTCAAGGACCTCATTGTGGCTGCATCTGGTGTTGATGATTCCCAGTGGGAAGGCACCTACGTGAAGGACACTGGTGGCATCATCACTGTGCGCTCAGAGCTCGGGGAGCCCATTCACAAAGTCAACAATCGTGCACTGAAGCTCTGGAAGGAGTACGACGACACCGTTTTCAAGCTTCCCCGTGAGAAGCGTGGTGCTTGGCTCCAGGAACATCGCGCAGAGGTTATCAAGAGACTCAACGCCGACTATTTCAAGCCATGGTTCCCGGCGAAGAAGGATGGGCGCGCTGTTGAGGATCTTAGTGATATGACTTATGAGGAGACAGTCCTCCGCCTCGTGCGCCTGATGTATGTTGCGCATGAAGATCGCTGGCTTGATCTCTCTTTGCGTAACTTGACGGGCGATTGGTTACGCCGTGTCGAGGAGCGTTTTGCCGGCGTCAACGGTGGTGGGCCTAAAGCGTCCATCCTACAGTCTTACTCGAGCCTCGACAAGCCGTCTGCGTTCGTTTCTACATTCTTCGAGAAATATCCTGTTGCAAAGGAGCAACTCTTGGCTCACGAGGACAAATCATATTTCCTTAACATCGCGCAACGTTCCGGCCAGAAGCCCGCACCATTCATTCCCATTCTAGATAGTACCTTCGAGGTGTGGTTCAAGAAGGTATGACCATATATTAGGATTCTTGGTGGGGCTCAGCTCACTGTACCTCGCAGGATTCACTTTGGGCTTCAGAGGATATCGAAGCCGTTTTCGACCAGGATCCGCAGCGTGTGGCTATTCTTCAGGGTCCTGTTGCCGTTCGTCATTCGATCAAGAAAGACGAGCCGATCAAGGAGATGCTTGATAATGTCGTCTCTGGTCTGGTCGAGAAGGTGTTGGAGCGCTACTATGACGGCGACGAGAGCAAGATCCCTGTGGTCGACTATCTCGGCGTGAAGCCTACTTCCATTTCCCCCCTCTCTGGCGTCGATGTTATCCGGAGTGACGAGGTCAAGCTCGATGTATCAACGACTGTACCGCCTACCGAAGACTGGCTACGATTCCTTGCTGGCCCTGAGCTGAACTGGTGGCATGCTTTTGTGACGTCCGAATTCGTTGTACAGGGTACATCTTACATCGCCAACCCTATTCGTCGCATCCTCGCTCCTCGCCCTGGGCAGAAGCTCGCAGTGCGTATGCTTGATGGCCAACCTCACCACATCTCCGTTCACGGCGCTGCACGCTCGTTTGGCGAGCACCGACCTGATTTCCTTGCTGTTGATATCAAATACGACGCCTCTTCTCGTACTATCAATCTCACACTCTTCGAAGAGCGACGAGGCAATGCCATCCCACTGCAACTCCAATTCAAGTACGAGCCGTCGCAAGCCTATGCCCCTATTCACGAGGTTGCGGAGGGTCGTAACAAGCGTATCAAGGAGTTCTATTGGCGGCTGTGGTTCGGCGACGACGAAAAGCTTCCGGAACTTGGCGTTCGTGACACGTTCACCGGTCCAGAGGTCACCATATCCGCGAGCGATGTTGAGGCGTTCTGCGCCGTGGTTGGCAACCAGCAGGAGAACTTTAAAACCACTCGCACCGATGAGGTCAAGGCGCCGATGGACTTTGCCATTGTCACCGGCTGGCAAGCAATCATGAAAGCTATCTTCCCTACTACTATCGATGGCGACTTGCTCAAGCTCGTCCACCTATCTAACGGATTCAAAGTTGTTCCTGGGGCCAAGCCGCTAAAGGCTGGAGACGTCTGTCGCGCAGAGGCGAAGGTTACTGCTGTGGTGAATGGCGACTCTGGCAAGACTGTGCGAGTAACCGGTCATGTTCTATGCGAAGGCAAGCCGGTTATTGAAGTTCAGTCGGCTTTCCTGTACCGCGGAAGGTTCACGGACTATGAGAATACCTTCGAGGCCATTGACGAACCTGATTACAGCGTCGAGCTCGCTACCGACGCAGATGTTGGCGTTCTCTTATCCAAAGACTGGTTCGAGTGGTCCGACGAAGCTAAGCCACTCACTGCTGGCACACGCCTCATCTTCCGTTTACGTTCCGAGGTCACATACAAGGACAAGGTCAACTACTGCTCTGTCGCTGTCGCTGGTGACGTCTTTGTCCGCGGTCATCTTGGTCGCCTCGTCAAGGTCGCATACGTCGACTTCGAGCGCGATGAGAGCCAGGGGAATCCTGTTGTTGCCTATCTCCAGCGTCATGGTTCTGCCAAGTCGGCTCCTATTCCGCTCGCTTCCGAATATCATCTCACTTCGAGCGCCAACCCATCACTTTATCATGCGCCTGCTACAAATGAGCCTTATTCGACGGTTTCAGGGGATTTCAACCCCATCCATACTAACCCTTACTTTTCATCTTTCGCCTCTCTTCCAGGCACGATCACCCATGGCATGTTCTCCAGCGCCGCGACCAGGCGTTATGTTGAGACTGTGGTGGCCATGGGTATCCCTGATCGCGTGCATAAGTAAGTTATTATTTGCGTGACTAGTCCCAGACTGATCATTTTGTTCATAGTTACAATGTCAACTTTGTTGGAATGGTCCTCCCTGGCGATGAACTCACCGTCAAGATCAAACATACCGCTATGCACGATGGCAACTTTGTTGTCGGCGTCACGACGGTCAATCAGCGCGGCGAGAAAGTCATCGAGGGCACCGCGGAGGTCGCACAACCACCCACTGTCTACGGCTTCACCGGCCAAGGTTCACAGGAACAGGGCATGGGCATGGAGCTATACAACTCATCCCCCGCTGCTCGCGCCGTCTGGGACTCTGCGGACGCGCATCTAATCCCAGCCTACGGCTTTTCTATCGTGGAGATTGTGCGTGAGAATCCAAAGAAAAAGACCATTCACTTCGGTGGTATCAAGGGACAGGCTATCCGAGAGCGTTACATGGAAATGACTTACGACACAACTGACAAGGATGGCAATATCAAGAGCCTTCCCCTCTTCGCGGATATCAATGTCCGCACTCTTCAGCACACATTCACTCATCCCAAGGGTCTTCTCTTTGCTACTCAGTTCGCGCAGATTGCTTTAGTTATTATGTCCCGCGCCGCTTTCGAAGATATTCGCGCGAAGGGCTTCGTCCAGCCTGACGCCGCATTTGCTGGTCACTCCCTCGGCGAATTCTCCGCTCTGGCCTCCGTGGCCGACATCTTACCCAATTCGGCCCTCGTCGATGTCGTGTTCTATCGTGGGTTAACCATGCAGCGCGCTGTCGAGCGTGACGAGCAGAGCCGCTCCAACTATGCCATGTGCGCTATCAACCCCGGTCGGGTTAGCAAGACGTTCGATGATGCGGCCCTCCGTGAGGTCGTCGACACCATCTCCAACCTCAGAGACTGCTTACTGGAAATTGTCAACTATAACGTTGAGGTACGCCGAGTATATTTTTTCTTTCGTGAGGGGAGCGGCTGTTAACCGAAATATAGGGGCAACAATACGTCTGCGCTGGCGAGCTCGTAGCATTGCAGGCGCTGACCAACGTCCTCAACTATCTCAAGGTGGAGAAGGTTGACATCTCCAAGGTATGCCCCCCCCCCCCCCCCCCCCGTGTTGTCATTCGCTCTAATCACGATCAATCTCTAGTTGACTGAGAAATTCGGTCTCGCAAAGGTTAAAGAGATGCTCAAGGACATCGTGAACAACTGTTATGATCGTGCTCTTGAGAAGCAGAAGGCTGATGGCTACATCATCCTCGAACGTGGCCTCGCCACTATTCCGCTTGGCGGCATCGATGTCCCCTTCCACTCCCGCTACCTCTGGTCTGGCGTCATGCCCTTCCGTGCCTGTGAGTTCTTTTCTTGCTTTTGTTCCTTGTCTACATTAATGGCCATACCGCAGACTTGTCTAAAAAGATTCCTGCTGACCTTCTGGACCCCTCGCTTCTGGAGGATGTCTATATCCCCAATCTTGTCGCATCGCCCTTTGCTGTCAACAAGGAATATGCTGAGCTAATTTACAACCGTACATCCTCACCACGTCTCTCGAAGGTCCTTCGTAAGTGGGACGAAGAGCGCTGGGGTGCCCCTGAGCAGCGTCAAAAACTTGCTTGGGTACTCCTAGTCGAGCTACTGTCTTACCAATTTGCCTCTCCTGTGCGCTGGATCGAGACCCAGGACTTGTTCTTCCAACGGTACAAATTCGAACGCTTCATTGAGATCGGCCCATCTCCGACGCTCACTGGTATGGCCGTTCGCACACTCAAGGCCAAGTACGAGACCAAGGACGATTCCACCAGCCTCGTTCGTCGCGTCTTCTGTGCATCCAAGGACCAGAAGGAGATCTACTATCAATTCGAGGATGAACCTGAAGCCGCTTCCGAGGCAGAGGCCCCCGCCGAGACCGCAACGCCCACCTCCGTGGTAGTCGCTCCGGTTGTGGTGGCCACTTCGGCTCCAGCTGCCGCCGCCGGACCCGCAGCCAGCATCGAGGACGTTCCTATCCGTGCTTCCGACATACTTGCTTCCATCGTCGCTCAGAAGTTGAAGAAACAACTCAGCGAAATCCCTATGTCCAAGTCTATCAAGGACCTGTCCAACGGCAAGTCGACGCTTCAGAATGAGATTATGGGTGACCTTCAGGGTGAATTCGCGTCTGCACCGGACAAGGGCGAGGAGCTACCGCTTGATGAACTGGGCGCTGCTCTCGGATCCGGTCATTCAGGTAATCTCGGCAAGTACTCGACTGGGCTTGTATCGCGCGCCATCGGCGGCAAGATGCCTGGTGGCTTTAACATATCCAGCGCGAAGGCGCATCTCTCAAAGACATGGGGTCTGGGTCCTCAACGTGCAGACGCTGTACTACTCGTTGCCACAACCATGGAGCCCGCCAAACGCCTTGGTTCTGAGGGCGAGGGGAAGGCTTGGTTGGACGCCGCTGCGCAAGTGTACGCGCAGCGGGTGAGCATCACCCTTTCCACTGGTGCCGCCGGCGGTGCTGCCGGAGGATCGTCTGGTGGTGCTGTCATGAATAGCGAAGAATTCCTCAAGTTCCAGGCCGAGCAACATGAGTTCGCTCATCAGCAGATCAACCTCTATTCCCGCTATCTCAAGCGAGATCCCCGTCTGGGCGAGATCCTTTACGACAAAGAGAAAGCAAATACTGCACAGATCCAAGCCCGGCTTGATAGCATTGCGCGCGAACACGGAGACACATACGTGGATGGAATTCAACCTGTCTTCGATGCACTCAAGGCCCGCCACTTCGACTCTTCCTGGAACTGGGTTCGTCAAGACGCGATTCTCATGTTCTACGATATCCTCTTCGGACGCCTTACTACTGTGGATCGCGAAATTACTGCTCGTTGTATTGCTATCATGAATCGTGCTGACCCCGATCTCATCAAGTTCATGGAGTTCATGGTCAACCGCTGTGACCCCTCTAAGGGTGAGACGTACGCAACTGCGAGGAAGCTCGGTCATGAGCTTTTGGAAAACTGCCGTGGCATTGTTGGCCAGCCTCCGCTTTACAAGGACGGTGAGTACTTCATTAAAAACGTGCATCTCAAGTTCTCAGCCATCTTCTAGTTACCTTCCCAACTGCGCCTCATACCGATATCACGGAAAAGGGCGAGATCGTGTACTCCGAGGTCAACCGCGAGAACGTTCGCAAGCTCGAGGCGTATGTCGAGGAAATGGCTAGCGCTGACCAGATCTCTGGATCAGTTAACATCCAGAAAATTCAGGATGACGTGGTCAAGCTTTGGAACGTCGTCAAGTCGCAGCCAGAGATCAGTGAGGAACAGAAGAATCGCATCAAGGCCCTTTATGACGGTGTGGTTCTCTCGCTCCGCAAAGCTCCTGACAATCGCCCGCGCCCCGGAGTACCGCGCAGCCGTCGTTCTTCGTCTCAGTTCATACGCCCTCAGATCTCGGGTGTTGCCTCAGTATCTGCTGACAAAGTCCCGCTTCTTCATCTCAAGCGTCGCGTCGGCACCCAGTGGGAATACAGCTCTAATCTGACGGGTGTGTACTTCGATGTACTTCACGAGATTGCTACGTCCGGCACGACGTTCAAAGACAAGAACGCGCTCATCACTGGTGTTGGCAAGGGTTCAATCGGCGTAGAGATTCTCAAGGGTCTCCTGTCCGGTGGTGCACATGTTGTTGTCACAACTTCTCGCTACAGTCGCGCTACTGTGGAGTATTATCAGGGAATCTTCCAGGGTTTCGGCAGTCGTGGTTCCGCTCTTACCGTCGTTCCATTCAACCAAGGTTCCAAGCAAGATGTGGAGGCGCTTGTTGACTACATCTACACGACTCTGGGCCTTGATCTCGATTATATTATTCCCTTCGCTGCTGTTCCTGAGAACGGCCGCGAGATCGACGGTCTCGACGATAAGTCTGAGCTTGCCCACCGCATCATGTTGGTCAACCTCCTTCGTCTCCTTGGCGCGGTCAAAACAAAGAAGGCTAGTCGCCAGATTGTCACTCGTCCTACTCAAGTTGTCCTTCCTTTGTCACCTAATCACGGCCTCTTTGGCAATGATGGCCTCTACTCTGAGTCCAAGATTTCTCTCGAGACACTCTTCAATCGCTGGTCTTCCGAAAGCTGGGGTGAATATCTCTGCCTCGTGGGTGCTGTAATTGGGTAAATGCTATTTAAAGACCAATGACGCACGCGATACTGAATCGTTATTTAGCTGGACCCGTGGTACCGGTCTCATGGACCAATCCAACATGATCGCACAGGAAGTCGAGACTCATGGCGTACGCACATTCTCCGCAAAAGAGATGGCCTTCAACATCCTCGGCCTTATGCACCCGATTTTGTTCAGTATTACTCAAGTCGAGCCAGTCTGGGGTGACCTGAGTGGTGGCTTCGACCGCATCGCCGATCTCGCTGACATGACGAGCCGAATCCGCATCAGCATAAATAAGAAGGCCGAGCTCCGTCGTGCTATTGCCCGCGATAACGCCGCTGAGTTCAAGGCCATCAATGGTGCCGAAGCCGAACGTGTTCTTCAGACCGTCAACATCACACCTCGTGCCAATTTCCGCTTCGAATTCCCTGAGCTCCCCGAAGCACAATCTCTTGAATCTCCTTTCTCAGCTACGCGATGTCATTGACCTCGATAAAGTCATTGTCATCTCTGGCTTCGGGGAAGTTGGGCCATGGGGATCTTCTCGCACACGCTGGGAGATGGAGGCTAAGGGTCGTCTGACGCTCGAAGGGTGCATCGAAATGGCGTGGATGATGGGTTACATTAAACACTTCGACGGACGCCTCAAGGATGGCACACTCCACGTTGGCTGGGTTGACGTCAAAACAGGCGAGCCTGTTGATGACAAGGACGTCCGCGGCCGATACGAGAAGGAGATCACGAACCACGCCGGTGTCCGCTTCTTCGGTAAGCGTCTTTCTTTGTGGATTCATTTCTTTCGCTGAAGGCATTACTCAGAACCTGAGCTTTTCCGTGGCTACGATCCCAAGCACAAAGTGTTCAACTCCGAAGTTGAGCTCATTCACGACCTCGAGCCTTTGGAGGTCACAGACACGGACGCCGAGAAATTCAAGAAGGAGCACGGCGACAAGTGCGACATCTGGGCAGGTGAAGGTGGTCAGTGGTTCGTCAAGCTGAAGAAAGGCGCTCGGGTCTACATCCCAAAAGCCATTTCCTACAATCGTCTCGTCGCCGGCCAACTCCCCAATGGGTGGAATGCTACGCGCTACGGTATTCCCGAGGACATCATCGCACGCACCGACCGCGTTTCTCTCTGGTCACTCGTTGCCACTGCCGAGGCTCTCAACCACGCTGGTATCACGGACCCTTATGAATTATACCAATACATCCATCCTTCCGAGGTTGGCACCTGTCTGGGCTCCGGTATGGGTGGCATGCACAGTTTGGCCCAGATGTTCAAGGAACGTCGCGACGAGAAGGAAGTACAGAGTGACATTATGCAAGAGACGTGAGTTCCTTGTTCTCATTATTGAGCGCTGTTGACGCCTTGTGCAGTTTCATCAACACCACCGCAGGGTGGATCAACTTGCTGTTGATGTCCTCAAGTGGACCTGTCAAGATTCCAGTTGGCGCTTGGTGAGCCGCCAAGTTCTTACCAATCTACAGACGATTTAATGTCACTCGCACGTAGCGCTACTGCTCTTCAGTCCATGGAGATCGCCTCTGACACCATCCTCTCTGGCAAGGCGAAGGTCATGATCGCTGGAGGCTTCGACGATC
Organism: Lactarius akahatsu; assembly: GCA_021524915.1. Classification (NCBI taxonomy): domain Eukaryota; kingdom Fungi; phylum Basidiomycota; class Agaricomycetes; order Russulales; family Russulaceae; genus Lactarius; species Lactarius akahatsu. The sequence goes on from JAKELL010000031.1 coordinate 286,131, forward strand.
TATGCGAGGAAGGCTCCTATGAGTTCGGAAACATGAAGGCAACAAGCAACTCAGAGACCGAGCTTGCGATGGGCCGTGAGCCTACTGAAATGTCACGGCCGACTACGACAACTCGTGCTGGGGTGCGTTGCCATCTTTTGACCGACCTCCCTGTTGCTAATCCGATGATCTGTAGTTCATGGAGTCTCAGGGTGTTGGCGTACACATTGTTATGTCGGCCAAGACGGCCCTTGAGCTTGGTTGCCCGATTCGCGGCATTCTCGCCTTCACCTCTACGTCTACGTGAGTTCACATCTGCCTTTACATTCGACCTTGGAAACTGACCACTTCCTAGTGACAAAGCCGGTCGCTCGATTCCTGCCCCTGGTCGCGGTGCACTCGGCGTTGCTCGTGAAGTCCAGTCCAAGCACCCATCCCCGATCCTTGACATCGGTTACCGGGCTCGCCAGATCTCCTTCCGCCGCAGGCAGATCGGGGACTGGCTTGCTTTTGAGCAGGAGCAACTCAAGGAAGAGGTTGAGGCCCGCAAGAGCAAGGGAGAAGCCGTTAACCCAGACTTTTTCGCCAGTCGTGTCGCTGACCTTGAGGCTGAGGCTTATCGTCAGGAGAAAGATGTGCTCGCCACCTACGGTATGCTCATGCAGAGCTCAGAAGGTGCTGATCCTCGTATCGCTCCCCTCCGCCGTGCTCTCGCTGTTTGGGGCCTCACCGCGGATAACATTGGTGTTCTGTCCATCCATGGTACTAGCACTCAGGCCAACGAGAAGAATGAGACATATATGTGGAACACAATCCTCAAGACACTCGATCGTACTGCCGGCAATGCCGTGCCCATAATGGCACAAAAGAGTCTGGTCGGCCATTCGAAGGGTGGCGCTGCAGCATGGCAGATGGCGGGTCTCCTTCAGTCAATCGCGAGTGGTGTAGTTCCTGGCAACCGGAATGCCGACAACGTCGATGCTCTCTTCCAACAACATCCTCTGCTGATGTTCCCCTCGAAGACCATCCAGACTGACGGTATAACTGCTGGTGTCATGGTAAGTGTGCCTCTATACCAAATCCGATTTTAGGGCTGACAGCTCTTCAGTCTTCGTTCGGTTTCGGTCAAGTCGGTGGAACTGCTCTCGTTGTCCACCCACAATACGCACTCGCCGCAGCACCACCGTCTCTGTACCAGTCGTATAGGGTCCGACACAAGGAGCGCTACCTTAAGTCATATAAGGCCATGTCGGAGATGATGACAACCAATGCGTTGGTGAAGATCAAGGAGGCTCCTCCATACACTATTGAGCTTGAGACCCCTGTCTTACTCAACTCGCTGGCGCGCGCCTCGCCGGACAAGAAGACCGGCAGCTACACATTCAAAGGGAATCAGCCGACTGAGACAAAGCCGAATCTCGCCAATGTTAAGTCAATAGAGCAGACGCTCCAGCTCTCTGGATCTACTGCCGGGGTTGGTGTTGACCAAGGTGTGTCCACTAGGCTCTTCTTTGTACTCGCGCGGGCTGACAGTCCGCATAGAATTGATCTCTTCTGTCCCATCCGAGAACCCGACGTTCATTTCACGTAACTTTACGGACGCCGAGATCGCGTACTGTCGTGCTCAGCCATCCTTCCAAGCGTCATTCGCTGCTCGCTGGGTGGGCAAGGAGGCCGTGTTCAAGTCGCTTGGTGTCTCCTCCAAAGGTGCCGGCGCGGCGATGAAGGAGATTGAGATTCTTCCCAATGAGGCTGGGGCCCCTGAGGTCACGCTTCATGGAGACGCCAAGGTCGCAGCCGCAGCGAAGGGCATTTCTAAGATTCACTTGTCATTGAGCCATTCTGATGTAAGTTTCTCCTTGCTCGTCTGAACGACCCGTGCTGATCGAACAATTCGCAGACTGTTGCCGTTGCTTTTGCTCAAGCTTCCACCGCATGAAGGACTCGTTTCGATTCACATCATATCGCATGTATACATATATCCATCTTATCGCATTCCGTCTCTGTACGCATAACTGTGCAATAGAATTTTCATTCCCGATCATCAGTCTGATTGCTGGGTTTATACAATAAGGTTCACGGTTCAAGGGGAATCTAGGTACAATTTTTGTTCCTCGATGTACTGTGCGATGTAGTTGGGAACCATGCGACACCAAGAATCGTCTCTGGCGAGGACTTTTGCACGCACTTCACTGGAACTGAATGTTTGCAACTCATCGTCTATATCCGCGATGGATACACGGTCAGCCCGAACCCACTCTCCTGCAGCCTCGAGGGTCGCGGTCTCTCTGCGGGGGTCCCGCAAGCTCCATCGCACGTCGAACGCAGATAACCCGAGCATCGCTGCCATCAGGAGCGAAGAACTGTCGTAATGCAGCATCCATGGCCTCGGGCGAGCCGTCGCCATAGTATCGAGGTGCGAGAAAGCGCTCGAGCGTATCGATGCCCTGTATGAAGGCGAGCTGAGCTCCTGCGGGGAGTGCGGTGCGCAGCCGCTCTGCTTTATGAATGAACGCAGGCGCATCGACTAGCGCGACGGCAGCATTGATATCGCACGCTAGGCGCACCATCATCTCGACACGCTGTGATGGGGAGGCATCACCAGGGCGTGGGGTTTTGTCAGCGTTGCGCACGCTCAAGAGGAGCAAGCGTGCTTCTGTCGGAGAAGCGGCTGCGGGGTGTAAGGAGAGCGCCCGGTGGGCGAGGGTCGGTGGGTTGAAGGAGGAGTCGAGAACGGCGACTCGGAATGCGGAGACGCCTGTCGCGACGGGTGAACCTGTGAGACCAGGCCGCGGGTATGGCCAGCCTGAATAGGGCTTGCGGATAAACTCGACCTTTGTGGCTCCTCGTTGTAGTCTGGTGATCGCTGCGCTAACGAGGTCTGTCATCACGCCGTGGTGGGCCTGTTTCAGGCATGGCTTGTTCGGGTGACTCAAAAATGGCAATTGAACGTGAACGTGACTCGCTGCACTTTGTTCTTTGACCACCACGTATCGCTGTTCGTTATGGAAAAAGACGACGATGGGTTTTACACTGCGCCAGTAGGGGGTGCGTGTATCGACAGTGTTGTGTGTTAACGTCGTCCGATTCAAGATTAACTGCAGGGGTACCCAATCCAGAGACCACCAAACCAAATGATGCTGCAGCAGGTATGTCACATGCAACTACTATTATGGAACGCGGTGAACACGAACCCCCAAAGCAACGCCTCCCTCCAATGAGGCAACAGACCTGATCAAATCTACTTTTGACGTCCATGTGGGTGCCGCAGACTCGGCGCATGGCGCTGGGCCCATAAATCGCCTTCCAGGTCACATTAGCACAGCAACAAGAGGACAAAAGCTCGCCGTTGTATAGCATCAAGTCGTTTGAGGAGCTCGGGCTGTACGCTGCGTCTCTGTATAGCGCAGCAGGCTAACTGTTCGCCGTCAGACATGAGGACCTTCTCAAAGGCATCTATGATATGGGGTTTACAAAGCCCTCCAAAATACAAGAGAGCGCGCTTCCACTTCTTCTCAGGGATCCGTGAGTGGGTTATATGACATGATTAGTGCAGGTCTCACGCGACCACAGTGCGGAAAACATGATCGGCCAATCGCAATCAGGGACGGGCAAAACGGCCGCCTTCGTCCTAACAATGCTCTCGCGGGTCGATTTCGCCAAGAACAAGCCACAAGCTCTATGCCTTGCCCCTTCACGCGAACTCGCACGCCAGATCATGTCTGTTATCGCTGCGATGGGCAAGTTTACGTCCGTACAGACGGAGTACGCGATCAAGGACCACTTGCCTAGAAGCGTGACCAACATCACCGCCCATGTCGTTGTTGGCACGCCTGGCACAATGACGGACCTCATACGTCGGCGTGTCATTGATGTGTCGGACGTGAAGGTATTCGTACTTGACGAGGCAGATAACATGTTGGACAAGGACGGGCTGGGAGACCAGACATTACGGGTTAAAAAGTGTGTACGAAGGCACTTCTATATCATTATTTTCTGATCGTTTCACAGTATGCTCCCGCGGAGCGGGCAGACACAGATCGTTCTCTTCTCTGCCACCTTCCCCGACCACGTCCGCACCTTCGCATCCAAATTTGCGCCCAACGCGAACAAGATCGAGCTAAAGCGAAACGAGCTGGCGGTTGACTCGATCAGGCAGTTCTACATGGACTGCAGGAGCGAGGAGCACAAATACGACGTCCTTGTCTCCCTCTATCACTTGCTCACTATTGGGCAGAGCATCATCTTCTGCCAGCAAAGACGTACGGCAGATCGCATTGCACAACGTATGACCGCCGAGGGCCACAAGGTCGCCTCGCTGCACGGCGCGAAGGAGGGCAGCGAGCGTGATTCTATCATCGATGGGTTCAGGGAGGGCCGAGAGAAGGTTTTGATCACCACAAACGTGATATCCCGAGGGATCGACGTGCTACAGGTCAACATGGTGGTGAACTACGATCTGCCACTCATGAACGATCGCGAGGGAGCGGGCGGGAACGCAGACCCGCAGCCAGACATCGAGACTTACATCCATCGCATCGGTACGTGCCCGTACTCAATAACCCTCAACGCCAATTGATAGGCGCCGCCTCTCGTTCAGGACGAACGGGACGTTTCGGTCGCAAGGGTATTTCGATCAACTTTGTGCATGACAAAAATACATGGTCCCAGATGGAGACGATCGAAAAGGCGACGGGTAAATCTATCACACGCATTGAAACTACGGACCTTGATGTCATGGAAGAGGTACGCACATATCACCAACCTCACATTTTTTTTATTGTGCCTCATGCGAATGCCTGCAGCAAATGAAGAAGGCCATGAAGTAGTCCTTTATTCCCGAGGGCCTCAAGTCGGGTTCACGGAACTAATTCTATATTCAATGTAGTGGCAGATGTTATGTAGCACTGGCGAATTTGCACCATATCGGCATACTAGTTGTATCTCAAGCCCTTGTGCGTTGCCTATCTGTGCGTGACCCGAGGTGCACTTAGTGGGATTGGCACATGCGGACGTACACCCGGCCCCGGCCCAATCTGCAGCCAACTCCGAGTCTGAGGCCAACGAGACTGCCTCGCTTGTTCCGGTCTGTGTTGAATCGGCACGTCTGGTGCGACTTGCCAGGTTAAGGGTTTCTTATCTATCCACCATCGTATGGAGTACAGGTCTGAGCTCCGGTGTGTGGGGCTACCCTTGGCGCGACCGCAGACTTTTGACTCTAAGCTCGATATCAACTCTAAGCCAAAATGATGTCGCCGTGACGACGCTACTTGCGCTATCATGACGCGGCCTGTTGGTACAGTACAGTAAACACACGCCAAAATGGGGGCTACATTCTCCGTGTTGCGCCCGAGCCAAGGAAGCCCGAATTATTAAAATTATTTCTCCTCGATTTGCGTACTTTACCGGGAGTACTGTATGCCCGTTCAGCTGTAGTCCACTAGTACGACCGGTCTTAGTCCCTGGCCCGTATCCGGACCCGGAAGGGGTTTTTTTTTCGAGTTTTTTTTCAACAAAGAAAAACAAAGGTTGGACGTGCGAATTTAATCGTTGAAATTGCGACTGCGCCTTCTGAAAGAGGACCGAGGGCAAACGACAGGACCGAGATTGACAACCCGAAATCAGGCCCGCAACTCAGTGGCCGAGCGCCGACGGAGCTTGGAGCGAGAGCGGATCCGTTGCGGTTGCGATTATTACACCGATTAATGTAATTATCCACGTTTCCTCATCTCCGGCGATTACCACCTGTTACCTGGCAGGAAGCACGACGATGGCGTCATTGTTGATGTCGATTGTGACGAACTACTTTTCCCTTGACCTTTTCGGTGTGTCACTTTGATGGATGAGCGAACGATCTCTATACCTCAATCTCGAACCTTAGCCGGGATCGTCGCTCTCTCTCCTTTTTCGGTTCGTGGACATCATCTCACCAATTTCCCTGAACCCGCGCAATTCAAAAACTTGAACCCTATTCTCCAACGCACTCGAGCGAGTGCGATCGTCGCGTGTTTTTGGAAAGTCCTGCTACCCTCGAGAGCCCTGCGAGGAAGCAATTGGGCTAGATCTCGGTAGTATCTGCGGTTATTTCTTACCTTGTTCTTAGCAGCAGACAACGGAAATACAGTACGTCTTTACCGTCCGTTCATTTCGACATTTATCATCCGATGAAATATTGAAGAGCTGGTCAGACAACGTGTCGCGTACCCCCGGAGCCGTACGGCATTTGCGTCTGACCTTTTATGCCTTATTCTGTGTCACTGCAACCCCAGTTCTGTCACGTCTTTGTTCTGAGTAAAATTCTAGATCTGCCTTGTCCATGGGGGATCCGATTGCTTTTCTTGAGGACTCTAGGGTACACCTACCTTTACTCTTTGAAGCGGTCTGTTGTCGCGGTTCATCATCCTGACACGCCCTGACGTCATGCTTCTCGGCACCATCGCACATCAATCTCACAATCGAGTCTTGTATTTTTGATATTGTGATATAAGTGAAAATAGTATGCGTCCATAGTCCTAACTGTCCATAACGCGAATGCGAGTACGATACATATTGGTAATAGATACATCAGTCCAGGAGACCCTGCGCTGCATTCGGAGATAATAAATTAGTGTGGGCTTCGCCACTCAGGCCTCAGGCTTGAACCACATGGTCTACTCTGGAATTGTCGATTTGAAGATTAATCTGAGCTCAGTTATGTGATAAGGGAGTAACGTACGGGAGCGTTACTGTCGGAGGTTGTCCGCCGTCCACTTGAATCACAATGACGTGGGAGTTCTAATTACGAAGCATTTTAGCGTCAGCTGAGGAGTGAATCTGCCCAAGTACGCACGTCACTCAATACGTTGATGGCTTTTACGGTCCCGTACATGATTTGGCCTCGGGCGTCCCACCATCTGACACGGCTATCAATCTGCGTCGACTAGTCTGAATAACGAAAACGCGGATGAGAACAAAAGATTTTAGCTTACCTCTGGTGGGGGGTTCATAGTCGAAACAAAGGCTTTTTCGAGACCTGACCAGGCCAGCGCCGAACGTCTTTTATAACGAAGAGTGAGGATGAACGATCGCATATGTCACTCCCACATGCCCAGGCTGTCTGCACTCGAGGGAGGTGAGCCAGAGCCAGACGGTAGATCGTATGAAGGAACCTGGTCTGATCAGGGTTGAGATAATATCGTCACATTCGAGGGTTGTTTCAGGAGAACTGACAAACAACTGCCTATTTGCTGAACTGTGATCGCTCGAACTCGCCACGATTTCCATGGTGCTGGGGGAGGGCGGAAAAACGGATCAGGGTAAACCAAACCAAAGCCGAGGCCCTCGAAGCGTGAGTGGAGAACGAGGGCCAATGCAAAGCTGCGTGATGGATGGCGAGAATTAAGTCTCTGCCGAAAGCAAAAGGGGTGCCTGACGGATGGAGCGAGGGATTCTCGAGGAAGCATAAAGCAAGCACAGTTGCCAGATGCCAGATACACGTAATTTTAACGCAAGGCCTGCAGACGACATCCATCTGTAAAGGGTCGAGGCTTCGGCGGATCGAGGTCGGCAACGGTGAGAACACAGCATACTTTCACGAATGACGAGGGGGGTTGCTGAGAACCAGTTCTGGCGCGTGTCATGGTATAGTTGTAACGTGGAAGCGGCCCGACTAATTTTGTACTTAATTTACTGCCATGAAATATAAAATATAAGAAAATTAAATTAAAATAAAGTCCCTACTTGTAAGGTAGCACATGAAGTTCGCATGCAAAGCGAAGCACCCTAAATAGGAAAAGTGCACCACATCCTGGGGTTAAATAAAGTGTACGGGTGTACATGCGGATGTAGTTTCGCATCCGCATGTACGCCCGTGCACTTTATTTATTTCCCAAACTGATTTGGTAAGCTAACTAAACCTAAACTTAGATCAGTCGGGGCCAATACGGTAATAGCCGTCGAACAACCTTCGTTCGATCATATTGGTCGACGAATGACAACAACCCACCTCACAATAAGTGGCTTATAAAAAACACAGAAAGGCTTTCAACAGGATGGCAGCAGAGCGACGCACAGCAATGAAAGGCGTCCTGTTACCCATTACCTGCCATTGGTTCATTAGTGCGTATGCCGGTCCCACCTGTCAATCGGCGCTGATGTCCTTGTATAAACTTCCCGAGTTTGAACTCGTAACTGGGAACGATCAACTAGATCTTCATGGCGGTGTCCGCCGAGTAGGTGGTAAGATAATTGCTTGGCTTAAGATGAAAAGCAGCGAATATGCAATGAAGACTACGAACTCCACGTCAGGGCTGAGGTCCCTATGCGTCAATTACATATGGGGCCCGAAATTTTGATTTTGTGACTGCTTGAAAGCGGGGCAACCCTATACCCTCTTCGTCGATCTTTCACACATAATGCTTGTCTGGATAAATGATTGTTCTTGAGAGTTTTCGTGGCATGCAGGTCCTTGTGGCAGCACCAGTAATTAGGCAGTCCATCTGGCACTTCCGTCACAAACCCATATCGCTGGGGCGCCCTAGCTGGCGTCTTGGGTCTTTTTTAGCCAAACAGTGAGACCGGCACTAGTTCATGTGTGCATATGTTTTCGGACAGATTCTATTTCTGAAGTGAGCTTCTCTTGGTCTGGATGAACGCAAACATCGTTGAGTGCAGGAAGTTTGAGCCACCACGATCGCGAAAATAAGCGACGGACGTAAAAGCGACCTGGGGCCTCGTGTTATAATTGAATTGCAGTGTAAAGCGTGTGCTCTTTTCACGCAATCGAACAACTGCGCAAATATCTGTTGAGCTCACCGGAGATCCTATATCTTTATAGTGTCATCGTCACCTTTCGCCGCTAAATCACCTCCCCTGGTTATGAAACGACACCGAAGTGACGTTGGGGGTGTGGTCCACCAATGTGATGACTTGTGTCCCTTGCTGGAGCCTGGAGAAGAGGGCGAGGATAATCAAAGATCCGATTACTGGAATAGCTGAGGAGTTCACAGTATCAAATACCTTTCCGATGAATTTGGGGCGGCATCGAACGAACGCTTGCTTGCTGTAGAGATCAGATCACACCGCGAGATAAGGCCGGGGATAGGCGGACGTCCGAAGTTGCTAGCCGATTTACATCATTGCTGTGTGAACGGGGTAGGTGTTTCTAAACCCTTTTAAGATTCGTTGATATGTACAGCAATAATACCATAGGAAACGGGACTGAAGGTCGCACCAAGGGTCGCACCCAAACCCTGGTATCTTCGTGAGGAAAATCGTTAGTTTGGTCAAGGCTACTTGTCGACTTACCCGGTTGCCAGTAACTCGGTATTGCACATGGTTATCCTCCTGGTGAGTTGAGAAATACCAGTAGGGGGGTTTCAAGGATATGTGAATGTAGGCTGGTTTTTGTGTGGGCACACACCGTGACGTATCGAAGGCGTGAGATGGGCTAGGGTCTAGGGCTTATTGTATTTGCGCCACTGGAAGGACAAACTTGATGGATTCTCATGCACTGGCATGGCCAGTCTCGGTATATTTCAAGCGCGTGAGTGGCCAATCTACAGCCGGCATGGGTGGCCTCAAAAGGGTCCGCGCTTAACCACGCTCTTTCTTTTAAAAATTCTCTCACTTCGGCCACCGTCAGATGAAAAACATGAAGGATACCTCGACCAAATCGACCCTTCTCACAGGGGCGATATTCCTCCCACTGACGAGCGGACCGAAAATATGTCAAAGTACACGATCAATACCTCAGTTGTCTCCAAGACCAGCCCCTTGAAGCGTTGGACGTTTTACTCGGTCAAATCACACCTTCTCTCGTGTAAAGATGCGATGGTTGTCGAGGAGGCTGTCAAGTTTTCCCGAACGTTCACCGCTTCACCTCGCTCAGCTGATGTATATACCAGGAATAGGCGATGATGGAGCTGAGGACCATGAGAACATGTATCCGTCCGGTTGTTTCGTATTGGGTCAGCGGAAAACTGCCGAGGAGCGCAACACTCACGGATACAGGGGTTAGCTGGCTTGGAAGGCTTCTACAAGGCGCTATCGTCGATACTCTTCGTACTGCAGCTTTGCGTGGACTAGTCATTATTTCCAGTGGTGCTCCGACACCTTTGTTCTTCAGGCTCTACTTACACCCACCCGGGGCAACTTCCATGACTACGCAACCAGATGAGAGGCTCAATGTACGAAAGAAGTGCGGTCTTGATCTGCAATACAATCTCGCTCTATCTTCCGTTTTCTTGAGGAAGCCGGCTATCGTTATATTTTGTGAGTTGAGGATATCGGATCAGTGACAGATTTGGTGGTACCAAACACTCGTGCTTTGTTCTGTTCTTCTCCCCGGGCCCAGTTCTATCCGTCTAGGCGACAAGCTGTGCTTCTTTCTCAGATCTCTACGTTTCCTCACACACGCCGGCGCTCTCCGCACTCATTCAACCTCACCAGTGCGGTCCAGACTCAGACACCGACCTTCTTTGCTTCTTGTGTCGCATCACGACCCGTCTCCCGTCTCGCCTTAGTGTTGTAGAATTTGCATTACTCCTGGCTTGTCACGCGACCGTGGTGATTGGTGGACGCTTTGTCGACGAAGTACTGCGCGTTGCTGTGATGCTGCAACGCTGCGGGTTCCGGGCGTGGTCGGGAATGTGGACGGTGTCAAATGAAGATCGAAGGGATCTGGGTAAGTTTTTACAGGTCAGTGTTCTCAGGAAGAGCCCAGGTGGTACTCTATCAAGAGAGATCCACGAAGGCGTTGGTGAGAAAGCTACAAAGGGAGACGAGCCTTTATAGATCTCTTGTGATGGGGCATCTCTTATTCCTGAGAATATCGACTTTTAGAAATGTTTGGCGAGGTGCTATCCATCTTCGTCTGCCATCGCCCACATCGTCCCAATCACACTCTGGAGTCCACAATATTGCACCACGCTGCAAGGTGCAGTCCTTCATCTACCGTGCTTTCATTGGTCAGTCCCGTAGTGAATTCCCCAGCCGGAAGTCAAGACGACGTCATATAGAAGATGAAGCGGTCATCCCTATTAGCCAGAACAGCGCCCCCTATCGCAATATTTCACAACCTCATTCTACCCGTAAGATCACAAGTCACTGATTTCAGCACGCGCCCTGTTCTGCTGTGCTGAGGGGTCGCGGTGATTGAGTCAGTTGCGGGGGCCTAAACCAGTCGGGCCCTCAGGCCTCATGCAGGAGGAAAGGGATACTTCTCACGCCTCAAGTGTATCGTATCTCGTTTAGAGTCCATACCGCTCCTGAGAACTACATCTTTGTTTATACAGAATAGCGCAGCACCTCTCTCCAACTGCTCTAAAAGACAGTATCCGTCGAATCGATTACACCATAGCATTGCATGTAGTCTAATGAAAAGGTATTGATGAGCGGTATGTGGCTGGTCAGATAGCAAGTATCTACAAAGTAAAGTTACCGTATTCCCACTGGAAGCAGTCCTGCAAGGAGGTCATAGATCAACACATAGAACAAGCAAGTGTGAGGCGCCTGCGTACCACGCAATCATCTTGCCTCTTGATCGACGGCACTTCGAGGCCTTGCTCCTCCGCCGCGGCCCATGGCTTCGAAAGGATATTTTCGATGACCGTCGCGATCGGGTGGGTGGTCAAGCGCACAGACCAAGAGAGGTTCGTCACGGTGTCATACTCAATGATGTTGCCGAAGTGACACTGGCTCTCCATCGCGTACCCGGCAACGCCGCACGTCGAGAGTTTGCCCGTGCAGGTGCCCATGGCAATGGGGTCCGCGGTGTGCCATACGTTCGTGATGTGGTGTGTCGATGGCTGTACGATGACGCGTCGGAAGTGAGCGCGGACCATACTCGTAAGTACTCGGACCGGAACGGAGAACGTACGGGAGACGGCAGGTGCAAGCGCTGCGCGGCCATGCGTTCGCCTGGCGGCTCGAATGCCACGACGGGCGCACCGAAAGTGATTCCCAAGAGCGAAGCAAGCGCACCGCCGAGCGAGTGGCCGATAATCCATATATTCGCGTTGGGATACATCACGGTGATGTTGTTGTACAGATTCTGTTTACGCAACAGAGTGAGTGAGTGGTGATGACGACCCACGCGGGGAGAAAGGGGTGCGCACGACGCCAGTGGGGTAGAAGAGGCTATCGTCGATCAGAGCTGTTTCGACGCATTCCTGGTTGCACTTCCAGTCTCCGCGGAAGCAGTCGCACACGGGCGTCCATCCGCTGGTGACGCGCGCGCAGCAGCAGCTGAAGAGCAGGTTGTCGTTCAGCTTGTCCTTCTCTATCGTCGGGCCCCCGCCAATGTATGGGATGGACGTGCCCTTGATCGTGAGCGCGACGGTGCTGTTGTCCTCCGTCGCAAAGACATACCCACGGAAGCCATCGTCGTCTGGCTCCCACCCGACCGGCATACCCTGCGCTCAGCAGCACAAACAAAAGACGTCAGCTCCTCTTTCATAAAAAAAAAAAAAATGGCGGCGGCCAACGCACGACGTTCCACTCGTCCGTCAGGTTGTACCACCCGCTGGCGCCGGGCATGAAATACGCGTCGCTTGTCATCTTCGCGAGCAGCAGGAGCGTCTCGCGACGCGTCACGTCCGGCCCAAGCACGTCGTCCTCATCCCAGTCCAGCGCTGCGCTCTGCCCGCGCATGGACATGTACCGCGCACGTGCGATCGCCGCAAACGACGGCGGGCGCGCCGTGCGCATGGGAGAAGTGCGGATAGACACTGGTGGGGATGCTATGTCGCTGGTGGAGGAAGCAGCCCCAGGCCCGCCGGGTGGCAGGTCAGCAAAATAGACCCGCGCAGATGACGTTGTGGCGTGCATGTGCCGTAGACGGAAGTCCAGCGCGTTGTTGGGTGGTGGTGGCCGTGCATGAGGATGGTGTTCGGCAACTTCAGAAGGTAAGAATTTGCTGAGTATAGAGAGGGCGAGATTCGCCAATGATATCGGAAGTAGCATACCTGGTACGGAGCGGAGAGTGTCGAGTCAACGGCCTTTTGTGGGTTCCTCGTGTGTGCACCCTGACCACCCGGGCCGGCCCTTGCCGCCAGATCCGCGGCTTTACAGTAAGGCTGCTTATCTTATTTTTCAATACAGAATCTATTCTTGGTTCGCTTGGTTCGCCCTTGTGTAGTACATACATCGGAAGTTGAGGCCTATGAGCGGTAAATCAGTATCAGGTTCAAAGCCCAGTTGTCACACGATCCCTCTCCTAGCGCGCCTTCCTCGGCCTCGTCTTCCTCTTGTAATCGTCCTTCTTCTTCGGCTTTCGGCAGACCGTGGACCGTCTTTCGGTGTTGTGGCTGACTCCATCTCCCAGCTCACGCTCGGCGGCACACGTCGGTCCCGTGGTTTCTATCGCCTTCGTCGAAAAGGTGTAGTTGTGTGGACCGAACCATATGGCCACCTGCTGTTATGTGATGTTCCCCTTGAACCTGCTCTCGTAAATGCCGTCGTGGATTCTTTCGACAGTCTTGAGGAAGGTGCCCAAATCCATTACAGTTATAACACCGCACTCAAGTTGTTATAGTTGCAATTAATTTGGGAACCTCGGAAGGACCTGCGACGGCCGGTTCAAGGACAACATCATGCAACAGGTGGTCGTATGATTCGACCCACTTACCGCCCCAGTTGAGCCCATGGACCTGGACGTGATGACCACTAACCACAATGGAAGAAAACCCTCGCTGTTATAACGGCAACGGATTTGGGCACTTTGAACATTTCAGGCTGACTAAGTCTATAGACCCATGAGCCCTAGTTTAGTCCGTGAACCAACTCTTCGCTTGCTTGCTATCCGAGTCAATCCTTAGCAGTGAGAGTTATATGACCGTGTTAGGCAGCCCATTATCATACAACGAGTCCGAGTTACTTCAAGCCAATGTACAACACGTTATATCTAGCCATGTGAGTCGAGGGTGTGTAACAATTGTGATTGGTACTGAGATTTAGATCTCTTTACCGATGGCCCGCAAACGATTTGCCCCCCTACCGAAAACGGGAAACGCCAACTAGTTCTGGTCTGTTGGGCGGTTAGCGGAACAATCATATGTTACAGATGTTTCTCACCAACCTCTCAACATTGCGCCTCTCCTGTGACATCGTACAGTCATGTGTCATGTCTTTAACCAAGGAACCCATTCTCTTCTGGACTTGACGACTCGGCTGAAACGGACGGAAACACGCATCAGAGACGGGAGACAAGTACACCTGACAATAGCAAACCTTCAGCAGAGAGCTCAGGATCCAAAGGCATTGCCGTTCCGAGAACAGCGAGGATCGGGATGAGGAACAACGCCAAGTAAGTGCGCATTATGGCTTAGCAGCACAGAAGAACAGTGACGAATGGGCCGTGAAGCGTCAAAAGCAAAGCTCTTCTTTTATATCCGCTGACCCCAGCGAAAGGCCGCAGTCGAACCACGGTGCAGGATGGACTCGTGTCCAAGTCACCGTGACCCCCGCAGAGATCAGACGGAGAAGACGACTCTACACGTTCCGCGCCGTGACGTGATAACGAGGAGGGCTGCACACTGACCGCTGCTTCTATTATCGAGTGGTTCTATGCATGGGAGCTAGAGGTGCGAGTGTACGTGTATGCACGGGCGACGCAGTCCGAGGGCGCCATCGTTTCTCTTACACCGAAACTTCGAGAACCTCATCGTAGTTCATAGGTGTCGTGGAATAAGGGCCCCCTTGTTCCCAGACGGGTAAGGCAGAAGGGGAAGCTCGAAGTATGTGCGCCTCGAGGCCCTACAATTCCCACAGCTAGTGACGTAGCAGTGGTTAGAGGCCTTAAAGGGGTATGCAGAAGTCAGAAAAAACGGCGGGTCGAGGGCCAGCTGACGAGTTATAAATGCAGTAGAACACCGGCCCATAGCGACGCATATGGCAACTGATAGTTCGACACTATTTGACCCGAATAACTCTTTTAACTGGCCATCCGAGTTGTAGACTGGCCGTCTCGTAGCTTGATTTGTAGCAGGGGCCGAGTCGTCAGGGCGTCGTCCAGTGCATCGTGCATCATGGCTAGATACCCCATACCAGGGAAGTATTTGCGCCGAGGACAGAAGGTAGGGTTCGGGCTCAGACGCTCGAAATCGGGCAGGAAAACAACTCAACGACCAAAGTCACGATCAACGCTAGACTTGCAGCTGACGAAAAGATCTGGGAAATACGAGAAGGGCGTCATAGTACTAGTCCAGTCCTCCATAACTCCCCAAAGCAGTAACAGTGATGCCGTATGCCAAGTGACGCTAGTGTACGCAAACGGACTAGTTCAAAGCATATCCGGGTCATTCCCAAGCTGTCCGATCGGGTACTGGGACGAAACAGGGTGCAAAAAAAACTTTAAAGAAATCACGGCCCCAGGAAAACAAGGCAGTAAGGGACGATCCGGGAATAGCCCCAGCTAGGCATACACCCTCAGACCTCAAGCCACGTTCACACAGTATCCCCACAAAGTACGACCGAGACAGACACGAGCACACGTGGACCGCATAGTTGGCAACGCGTCGCAGATCAGGTATCGTGGGAAGTGGGAAGCCAAGTAAAGCACTCGAGGATCCATATAGTTCCCACGCCTACTTGCCGGCGACCTGGCCCTCCCAATGCCAGACACCAAACGTTCCCAAGAAGGCGGCGAGAGACCCAAAAAAAAGCGATTTCGTTCGGTGAGGGGAATCTGCGTGCGATGCTCAAGCGCACCTTGTTTTCATGCCGCATGCAGGATGGTACCCCAATCTGGGGGAAAAGGTCGATCGACGGACCGGGGATATGGGTGAGCTGTGTAAAGGGAAAGGAGAAGCAGACAGTTGGGGAACTGTACGATTTGTTTGAAAGCGTCAGTCGTTGTTCTGTCATTTGAGTCCTTCATCTCCATATTCCCTCTAGCTTGCCTCTGAGCTCTGGCCGGGCGCTAGTGATGAAGACGGCTGTGACGACCCAGACGAGGGCGCAATGTCGGAGGATCTGGAGAAGCAAATATCGAAGGAGCTTGCGTCGATCAAGCGGCCGCGCAACGAGCAAATATTCGGTAAAGTGGCACCCCATCTGTCTTGTTCTTTTTGATGATCTGAGTGTTCGGCGGTTGGGCCAATCACGCAGCAAATTGCCAGACCAACACGCCATGCGGTGCGCAGGGCGTGCCCCCACCTAGAGGATGATCGTTTTTCTCTGAAGATAGATTTCATTTCCCCCTACGCATGCAGTGATCTTCATCTCGTGCAAGGCGCCCGTAGATCCCGTCAAACTCGTGCTCAAGTACATCGAGGACGTCGAAACGAGCGGGGTGACCCGAACGAGGTGAGTGTCTTTTCCCCTCCCAACCGCTGCAGACTTGAAACATCCCGTGGTGGGGGGGTTCACAAGGTACACTCATCGTCTAACGCCGGTTACGAATACATGTGTCGCGAACGTCCCTGAGATCAAGTCGCTCGCAGAGCGCGTCCTGAAACCGTTCCTGGAACAACATCCAGGCTCGGACTTTCGAGTGCGTCACGCCGATTACAAAACCGCACTCAATCATAGCCGATATTGAATATTGAATCTCGGGCAGTACAAGATTGAGCTCAAAGTGCGGAATCATAATTCGATACCGCGGCAGACGATTATCGATACCGTGGTGTCGTGCGTCCCGAGCGGGTGGACCGTCAACCTGAACGATGCTGAGGTGTTCATCCTTGTCGAGGTGTTCAAGGTACGTTGTCTCGCATTTCCGCAAGGGTGGCTAATGTTAAGTGACTACTATTGGCAGGGCATTTGTGGCGTTGGAATTGTGAAAGACTATTATGCGCATCAAAAGTTCAATGTGATGGAGATTGCGAACACGAAGAATGCGGATAAACTTGACGGGGATGGTCGAGTACAGTAGATATGAGGCGGCGTCAGCTTGGTGTGATAGAAATACACTGTGGGCGCCTATTTCCATTTCGAGTGGCTGCCGCATCATCCATAACTGTGTATTCGCGACGCTGCACTCAACTCACGCCGCACACTAGAACGCCATCAATTTGGCACAACTTTTGCCACCGGCCTTGTCAACCCCGAATTCAATTCGCAAAAAAAGTCGTCATGGATATCGTGTCGTCGATGCTCGATCTCATGCGGCGTCTCCCGCCGACGAAGATCGAGGAGAACGTCGATGCGCTCGTGCAGATAAGCCCCGACTATGCCGACGATCTTTCGGGCAACGTCGACCAGCCACTGAAGCTGCGCGTGGACAAAGCGACGGGAAAGGAGTACCTCGCCTGCGTGTACAATCAGGACGGCGAAAGTTACAGGTGCGCAGGCAGGGCTCTGTTGGGATGGTTGCCCTTGATTGAGGATGGCAGGTCGCCTTGGTCGAACGAGTATGACCCTCCGTCGGAGGACGGCCCCGTCCCTCCCCCGAAACTACGGAAACTCGAGATCGCGGCGAACGAGGCGTTCGATACATATCGCGAGATGTGAGTTCCTTCCCTCCACTTAGACCCCATCAGCTATTGGTGGCACGCTTAAAACGCAAAAAACAAAACACCTCATCAGGTGCCACCTAACCCATCTATCCTGGCCCGTCAATTAACCGTGATGTAATGTTTTTATTGTCATAGGTACTTTGAAGGCGGTGTGTCCTCCGTTTTTCTGTGGGATCTCGAGGACGGTGGTTTCGCAGGCGTGGTACTCCTCAAGAAAAGTACGTAAATGTCGTGATTGTTTTCGTGGGACCGCCCAACCCCGATACATCATTTGCTCGGATTGCGGCTGACACCATAACCGTACACCTCCTTTGGGGCTCATTTTTTCCAGCGCTTACGCCAGCGTCGCACTCGGAACCATCTGGGAGCTGGGACTCGATACACGTCTTCGAGACTGTGGAGCGCGGACGCCAGGCACACTACAAACTCACTTCAACAATTATGCTGCAACTTATTACGCGCCGTGAGAGTGTGGAGGCTAATTTTGATGCGAAAGATTCTACGGCATGGAAGCACGATGGGGAGGTCAGCCTCAGCGGCAGCATGACCCGGCAGGTATGTATCGCCGTATGTGGCTAGCAGGTCTAGCCTAACTCGTATGCCGCAGACGGAACAAGACCACCCGGTGCAGGATGGAACATCACACGTACAAAATGTTGGGAGGATGGTTGAGGATATGGAGATCAAGATGCGTAATTTGCTGCAGGAGGTGTACTTCGGAAAGACGCGTGACGTAGTACACGACCTCCGAAGTTTGGATGATCTTGAGAAGGCGCGTAGGCAGAGAGAACTTCAGAAAGAGCTCGTGGGCTTCATCAAGCGGTGATAGGACTTAAGAATTTTGATAGTGTGGAATTGTATGCTATGATATGTGTGGCTAGTGGCTACTCGAAACCCTAAAAGGTGTGGTTACTTAGCGGCCGGCGGAAGCAAGGAGGGTTATCACATGTGGCAACCAGAGCTTCGAGTCCACGAGGTTAAGGCCGGGGAAAAATAGTGAATCGGCTCACTAGTTTGTGGAGAAGCAGAAATTGAGCACGTGGCACGACGGAGGAACGCATCGCGCGATAGGCAGTGGAACGGAAGATTCCGATCAAGATCGTAACTCGGCATCCGCTATCGGATTTGAGTGGATGGTAATCTAACAAATGAAATTAATTGGTTGGTTGAGAGAAAGCAAGACGGGCATGATCATACATGCGTGAGCCTAATTTCTGACAACGGACGGTTTTTATTGTTGACAGGAACGCGCTCCATGGCGTCGAGAGTTGAGTCGTGACCGTCTATGACCTTGCCGAAAATAGTGTATTTTGAATCGAGATGAGATTGTTTGGCGTAGGTTATAAAGAACTGAGACTTGTTAGTATCGGGGCCAGAATTTGCCATTGCAACGACGCCACGGGCGTTGAACTGAGGAATGAATGATGAGAATATAGATAAGCGCCGATTACGACGGCTCCGATGGGAGTGGAATAATGAAGTACCTTTAGGGTCGAGCGAATTTCATCAGGAAAAGGACTGCCCCAGATTGATTGACCGGCTTTTCCAGTTCCAGTGGGATCGCCCGTCTGGATCATGAAGCCTTTGATATTCCTGTGAAACAGGCAGCCGTCATAATAGTTTGATGCGCAGAGTGCCAAAAAGTTCTGTGTGGGTGGAGAGAGAGGTAAAAGCTATGACGAGGACAGGTGGAGTTGGGAGTACCTCGGCGGTCTTTGGAACAGCCTCGCAAAAAATTTCGATCTGAATACAGTAAGGATGTGTATGAAGCATACGGTTGTGAGGGAGGTATGACTAACTTTGAGATCACCATGGGTGGTGTGTAAGGTTACGGACTTGAAGTGGTCATGTCAGAAAACCAATGATGAGTAGAAATGGGTGGAATACAGACCATCGTTCGGGTGATGGTTACTTACAAAAAAAATATTAATATTATTGATAACAGCCCCTGTCCCTTATTAAACTCAGTCACTCGCTCTTCTCTCAAGCTCAAGCTCAAGGGTCGTCCTACCCCTTCCCCTTTCCCTTCCCTTCCCCTCCTCTCCCCCCTCCCACTCCCCCTTCAAAGTCATGCTCCATGCTCGTCGTCCGCCTTCTGTATATTCACAAGACGATCCCCTCTCTTTCGCCCTCCGCCCTCCCGATGCAGAGACCGAACTAGAGCGCAGAGCGCGACTCAAAAGGGAAGCTGACTCCAAACGTATATCCGACATCATCGACGAACAGCTCAAAGCCGACAAAAGAATTTTTGAAAAGTCTAAACAGGATGTCCGCGTGCGTTTCTTCTCACTTTCTCTCTCCCTGCTCTATTCTCACATCGCACCCATCTCCGACCAGCTCCTCCTGCTGGGTCAGGCCGAATCGGGAAAGTCCACCCTACAAAAGCAATTTCAACTCATGTACAGTCCCGACACCCTAGACCAGGAACGCGCCTCTTGGCGTACCGTCGTGTACTTCAATATCGCTCGCTCGGTCAAGCGCATTTTGGACACTCTGGAGTCACATGGCGATTCGTTCGACGACGAAACGCCTGACGGCTCTTATGATTCTGTCGCTTCCAAACACACTCTCGAAGCACATATCCACCAGGATCCCGCCGACGGCTCTTCCGCTCATCAATACCCCTCTCCCGTCGTTACCGAGTCACAAAGACAGATCGCTACCCTCAGACTACGTCTATCCCCTCTTGTTGCCGCCGAATGTACTCTCGCAGACAAACTCAGTGGCGGTATCCGTGTCTCGGGCTCAGGCAAAGGTGGCGTCTATGTCCGTGATGGATGGCAATCCAGGTCCACCGCACGCAATTCTCGTTCTCGTGTAGCCTCTCCACCCAATTATTCTCTTCCGAGCAGCCTCACAGACGGGCTGAACGGCCTTAATGTCGCCGAGGCCGTCGAGGAGGTGGGTCGCATCCTTGACGCAAGCAACGAAGACGTCAAGGCCTTGTGGCGGTCAGACGTTGTGCAAAAGATGATCAAGCGGAGGAGGCTCCGCTTAGAAGAATGGGCAGAGTTGTGAGTTTTTTTTTTTTTTAGTTTCCCCGTTTCCGATCCACATTCTGATTCGACAATAATAGTTTCCTCAGTGATATTGACCGTGTGGCTGCAAAGGATTACGTTCCGAGCACCGGTGAGTTGTAGGATCTTGCGTATTCCTTATGTACTAATCGTATCTAGATGATATTCTTCACGCCCGCATTCAGACCATGGGTGTCTCGGAACACCTTTTCGAAGTGCCTTTACATGGCAAATCAGTTATCTGGCACCTCTATGATGTTGGTGGCGCCCGCGGGCAACGACATTCCTGGGTGCCCTATTTTGACGAAGCAAATGCAATCATTTTCGTCGCCCCGATCAGCGCGTTTGATCAGGTGCGTAATGTGAAAAATGCTCCGATGGCATGTCTGAACAAAGATGGCTTTGAATAGTACTTGGATGAGGACCCGCGGACGAACAGGATCGATGATTCCCTTCAGCTATTCACTTCCATATGCTCAAATCAACTCTTGAAGAATATCCATCTCGTCCTTTTTTTGAGTGAGTATTTGCAACGATTTGTGTTCGAGCGGCCCTAATTTCGGTTTATAGACAAAACGGATGTTTTGCAGAACAAACTAGCCAACGGTGTCCGCGTTTCCAAATAGTCGGTCCACTCTCTCAAGCTTGTTCTTGCCACCAAATTGACTTTGCCCCATTCAGCATTACATCCTTCGGTAACCGCCCCAACGATTATGAAACTGTCGTCAACTATTTCCGCGCGCATTTTTTGCAAGTCCATCGGAAAAACAATGAGAAGAAACGCGTACTCTATTCCCACCTCACGAGCGTGGTCGTACGTCCATCTTCTTTTGAACGAAGTTCTGTTTTTTTCTTATCCAGCTCGATTAGGACATTAAAACCACACGTAGTATCATCGCCAACGGTACGTTTTGAACTTGGACTTGAGCTCGGGGCAGTCGTATTGATCGCCGCTTCACAGTTCGAGATTCCATATTCAGGGATTATTTGAAATCTGCCGCCCTCGTGTAAAGTCACGTTTCTCAGCTTCATGCACGGTATTCTACTTCCCCTTACTCTGTTAATTTTGCGTGTTGAGGTCTCACGGGCTCTCTGTATTCGTAAGCTATTGGAACTCCAGGTCTAATGGCCCAATCCTTTACCCACGCGCATTCCTGTACCAATAATGATTCACTCACTGTTGTTGTCGTCGTGTCTTTCAACTCCGGTCAGCCCCCCCAACAATCCTCATTATTGCTTGTCGTATTCTAGTGTATTTCCTCCCACTTTCCCAGCCTCCCTCTCGATTTTACGATCGCATTCTCGCATTCACGTCGTATGTTATATCGCCGGTCACACGCACACCATCGGCTGGGCTGTTCCTGAAATGCAAATAAAGTGTCAATTTGCATAGACAACTTTCGAGTTATTCTGGTGGCGATCGGGTGTAGTAAGGATATGGGTAGGTCGGGTCTTGTGGGACTCAATCGGCCATAAATGCAAAACGCTAAGCAGAAAATGGGAGAGGCAGGTGATCCCTTGTTATCTCTGTGTGCTCGGACCCCCCGATTTTGCCCCACTGAAGTCCATCAACTCCCAAATCACTACTCTCCCGTCCTTACCCCCGCTCACCAGCCACCGCGCGCGACGCGCCTTTTCTCCCATGGTCATCTCGTCATCGTCGTCATCACCGCCACGTCCCTCGCCAATATCGGCGTTGCCTTCTTCCGTGCAGCTGTCCATTTCCGCTGCTTCGCCACCATCTGTGGCGCTGGCGTGACGTTGTTGTTCTTGTTCTTGTTGATGATGATGATGGTGGCGGTGGCGGCGGTGATGGTGGCGGTGGCAGTGCTGCCCAGGTGGGGCCGGTGCCACTGGGAGACGCGTGTGGGCAAAGGCGAGCGCTTGTATGCCAGCCTTGTGGTGTATGAGCGTTCCGAGGGACTTGAACGACTTTGTGGAGAATAGCCGCACGCTGCGGAAAAATTTTGCGTTTTTTTTTTTGTTTTTGTTTTGGAGAGTGATGGAGGGAAGAGATGCGATCAACAGGTTCGTTGCGATGGATGAATGAAGAAGCTGAGGGAGGCGTAAGTGACTTACCGGCCGTCCCACCCCCCAATGGCGCACACACGCCCTTCGTCGTGTACTGCGACCGCACCGTTCCCCGGGTGTTTCGTTCGGTGCACCGTCCCTGCGGAATCGTTCGAATCCGGGTTCACCTGTACATAGATTTAGCAGGTGAAGCGGGAGAGGAGGAGGGGGCGACGTACGCCTAGGTCGTATCGCCCTACGAGGTGGTCTGCGGATACGGACAAGGCGACAGAGCGGTCGAGCGAAAGTGCCGTCGCCATGACTGCCGCGGCAGAAGTCAAAAAAAACAGAGCGGGGGTGTGTGTGCTCCTGGCGTGTACGACTCACCAGATTCGACGTGGAGCTTGGACGACCAGACGCACTCCCAGCCGATGCCCTCGATCGAGCGTTCCTTCGCGAGGTTGCGATACTTCCACAGCTTCACGCTGCCGTTCTCGTACGAGCTAATGAGGGACAAGGCCCGGTCGTCGATCGCTCCTGGCGCGGGAAGGAGGTGCATCGACATGATGATCCCTGGAAAGATGTCCCGTCCCCCCGTTCTGATAACATGAAAACAAGGCGCCCCGCACCTGTTGGGTTCTTGACCCCTCGACCGTCGGATCCCGGTATGGTCGGCACATCTAAGCTCCCCTTACCGATGGCGGCATGGATTCTCTCCATAGACGGGAGCACCCAAATATCGGCCTAAGGAAAAGGCGAACTACGTCTCAAACACAGCGCGCTCTCAAACAAATGTCCCGCGCTTGCCAGTGATGACTCGACGAGATTCGGAACGGCCACCAGAGCCTCCCCGTCGTGGAGAGGCAAGAGAGAGAAACGGCAGAAGTTGAGGGCGTTGACATCTAGCGAGTAGCTGAGTTCGAGCTCCAATGTGCCAGGGGACGATGCAGATCCGCCTCCGACGGTGGATGGTCCGTGTGAGGGCCGCCTCCACACGTGCAGCTTGTTGTCGCGGCCGTGGCTTTTTTTTGGGAAATAAAGACCAGGTCAGGGGCACCGTCTCCCCGAGAACAGTCGCACACGGACGTGATGACCTGTTGTTCCCCCCACTCCTCTACACCCAAAAGACCATCTGTGTGCGCCTTCCAAGAAGCCAACGGGCGGATAGATCTCGTCGAGGTGATCACGACCAACCCCGAGACATCACCAGAGTAAATACGCTCGTTGTCGCCTGAGACGAACAATGTGCTGACAGCGGAGTTGTGCGAACGAATCGTGTGCAGCGGCGGCGGGGCGATTGGAGCAAGAGAGGACGAGGACATGAGAAAGAACACTGATCTAGCGATCTATTATTAGATAGTAACCAGGTTGGTTACCTAACAGCAACTCTAACAGCGCTTCCTGCCCTAGGCTCGATTGTAAGGATATAAAAATGCTACACCCCAATTGTGGGACTCAATACCCGTGTCCTACCCATTAAAAGCCTTTCTTCGATATACTGTTTATTTTATTGGTCAGTCGTGACGCTATGCGCGGTGTTGCTGGTTAGCGCGTTCTTCACGCTGCGTTTGTTTTAAACTGTATCCGAGGCCCTCTTAGCCCCGGATTGGTGTCTCCACGGGTGCGGGGTTTGGCCGCTGCCTCCCCTCCCCAACAACCACTGAACACAAGATCTCGAAGAACGGTTGAAAAGTATGCCGCACTCCACAACCAATTGTTGTTGGGGCGAACGAAAAACGTGTTGTTACAATAGACGATGTGTGAGTACCCCCCGCACGCAGGAGGCTTACATGGCTGTACGTGCAGCGACAAAACAACAGCGCTATGGACAGCATGTGAGAAAACAAAATCTGCAAGGTGCGTCATCTAGAGACACTTTGACCGGGACGACGAGACGCGATCAAGAATAGGGTATGCATGTGACGCATCCGAAACGGCAGTTCCAGTGAGAAACAGTAGGAGGGGGGGTATGAGGTGACGCTAAAAGGCAAGCGTGTCGACACACTGACAAGAAAAACATGTGCACATGTCACAGAGAATTGGAGAGAGATGGCCGCGACTTGCGCGATGAGCATATCCAGTAGTGCTCGATACGGACGGAGCAGTCCGCGCTCTAACGGTAAGGAATCGTCTGGCGCGTAAGGGAGAAGGGGGGGTAACGCGTTAGAAGTTGGACCACGAGATGAGCTCCTCGCGGGAAGAAAATCCTGGGCCGGCGTCCAGCTGGACGGTGACGCCGAGGGAGGAGGTACGCATCGGGCGGGAGGCCTTGAGGCCCTTGACGGGCTTGATGAAGCACCAGGCGGGCACTGCGCCCATCTCGACCTCGCCTGGCTTGACAAGCGAGCTGCGGCCGACGATGCACCAGCCGTCGTCGAACGACTGGACCACGGTCACCTTCTCTCCGAGCGAGAGCACAAACTCGTCCGGCAGCACCGGCGAGAACAGCTGGCGGACCTTGCGGCCCTCGACGCCGAGGATCGTCGACGCGGCACTGTACGTGGACGACGCGCTCGATACAGGGCGGCTGTTCCCAAAGCCGAAAAAGGAGCTTCGCCGCGGCGCAGCATCGGCCGCGCTCAGGTAGGAGACAGTGGAGATGGGTCGCGTGGCAGTAACGGGAGAGCTGGGGGCGAGCGTACTGCTAGCCGCATTGGAGAACGGACGGGTCATGGTTCCGGTCGTTGTGTGATAATGCAAAATCTCGTCGTTCGTTGCGTCAGGCCTTACGATATTTTGGCGTGGCATGACAATAGAGGCCGTCAACTGCTCCCTGGAGAACGGGCCAGGACCGGTGACGGCGATTCTGTAGTGGTAGAGAGTAGGCGGTCATCATCGATGGAAGAAATAAACAAAATCAAGAGACTCGCCTAGGAGGTGCAGCCTTTTCATCGTCCTCCGAGATTAGTCCTTTGACGGTCAGGAACGCGCCTTGCCTTCCATCGGCTCGCTGCTCGCGAGACCGCTTCCTGTAGGTACGAATTCCTAGCCACAAGCAAACGGCCAAAATGAGGGCACCGGCGAAAGCGATTCCTCCGATGACCATTGGGGTAAGAGGGTTCGACTGGAAGTCATCAGCAGATGTATCACGGGAATGTATCTGGGGGTATGGTGCCATGAGGTGTGGGGTATGTTTTTTTTTTTGGGTGTTGTTCTTACAGGATGAAAATGGGCGTCGAAAGGAGCGGGGGGTCTAAGGAATGGGAGTGATAAGGGAGTGCACCGAGGAGGTTAAGGAGAGGAATACGAGTGTATGTCGGGCACGTCACAGCCCACAACGATATGGGGGTAAGGGAGGAAGGAATGGTGGGGTGATGTTGAAGCTGTTGACAACGGAGGTCGTTCGACCAGCACTACCAAATATTTAATAAGGTACGGTGATAAATGAAAATCGGATTGCATTGCTGTCAATGCTTCTTCTGTGGCATAGGGACTGGATCTCAGCCCGAAGAGATGCCAGAAATGGACCGAGAACGCAACCCCCGACTCGGAGTCAGCGTTCTAGGGACTTGGAAATTGAATCTCATCGTTCAACTGTCTCCCCGAGTTGGGTTGCACCTGCACTCGTCTCGACATCTGCGTAGCACAAGACTTGGATACGTACGTATTCCGCTTGGTTCGCGGCGGTCATTATCGCAACGCGTCCGCGGCTCTCCGATAATTGCTACTTCCATTGTTCCTGACGTCGACCTGGCGACGACGCAACGCGCCACCGTGCCGGCTCCTTGCTTCACCGTCACGGTCCGCTCTCCGTCGTCGCGATCTACGATTACGACGAAGCATCTCAGGTCGAGGGGGCCTTGTACCTAAATGTGAGGGCAAGGATGGGCCAAAATTCGAACCCATGGAGACACCACCCCGTGAGGATAACTATTAGTAACATGTAACATCCAATACTACTCCAAGCTCGGGGATATCGATGTTACGTTCTTCAGCCAACCCACCATGGACACTTCGCAACTTGGCAAATTCATCGACTGGATAGAAACGCAGATGTCAAATAGTCGAGCGAAGATTCGAATCTTCGGACATGGTATTTCCATTTGCCTTGCCCACCTAGGAGGTTGCATTGCGAATTTCGTGCGAGTGGTGCGAACAGTTGGACTGGCCGTTATCCTCCGTAGCCCTTGTACGGTGTGAGATCTCGTAGAGGTTTCGAGTTTGGTGTCGCTTTTCTCTTGCATCAGCGATGCTGTGTGCGACGGTGCAGCATAATGCATGATGGGTAATATGGGGGATCGGCGCTATCAGCCACTAGCAAGCGGTGGGGCTCCAAGGGGCCGTGCAGGCTTTCGCGCAGCACCTAACTTCGCTGGCGTGCCCGTCTCGGTTGCGAATGCATTGCTACTGGATCGTTAAGGCCGCGCGCCAGTGTGTCATGCAGGGGGATGCAAACAATGGGCTACGCGGAATTCTCCCGAATGTGGAACACAGGGGAAGCTCTTCTCTGTTCAGACACGGAACATAAATTTGAAGGTGTCCACCGTAGGCTATATACTAGGGGAAAACTGCCAGTGAGCGAAGGTCCAATGGTAAGTCAACCGAAAAGCGCGATGGGTTATGACGCGGGAAAACCGCGAACCGTACGACATTGCACGAATCGGGCTCCTGGCACTCATAGACCCACCACATACATGTCACAAGGAGTATGCAATATGATGTACGAGGTTCATCGGAACCGTTTACGAAACTAGATATCCGATAACCATATACGGAAACGAATCACAATATCGTATTTAATCCAATCGCGATCTGTGGCCGGACGAGCAGATAGTAAAGTGTAGCCCGCCGACGCTTTTAACACGGATACGGCCTCATTGTGGCGTATATGCGACTCGCCGAGACGACATTTCGGCTGTTTTTACCTGGGCATTCAGGCTAAACAGGTTGTATTTCCTACTGGAGACGTTGACAGAAAAGGACTACGTTCGGGTCCAAGTTCTCTTGGTCCGTACTTGCTTGGAAGTCTGAGTCCTTGAGGAATGAGACCGCGGCGAGACCGCGGTCTCGAATCACTTGACTAGAGGCGGAACAACTTTTCGGTCAACTCACTAAGCAGCGTAATTAGTTAGTGGGGACGGGGATGGGGATGGGGAGCCTGTCCAGCAATCTCTGAAAATCAGGCGTCCCGAGGCCCGTCACCTATGGAACCCAGTGTCAACGTCGGAAATGAGGAAACATGAATCTGGAGAGACGCACAGGATCCCATCCAGGGACAGCGGAGAATCCATCAGTGTTGCAGCCCGGATTCGAACCAGACGTGATGTCGTTGAAGCCCTGGCTGGCGATGCCGTATAGCCAGGGGTTGAGAAAGCCGAGAACTGGCCTGTTCTTTGAAAGCTGATAGTCATTCAGCAGAGAGATTAGCCCCGCCACGACCTGTAAGTTAGCAGCTAGCTGAGTACTCGAGGAAAGACAATGCAGAGAGATGGGAAGGGGAAAGACGTACTGGAGTCGAACAGCTCGTGCCCTCCATTATTTCAACATCATCGTTAAGGATGATCACGAAACCAAACGCCTGCGCAGAAACGTCGGGGAAGCCGCGGCTCGAAGCGCTGCACAAATTGCAAGTAAGAATAAGTCAGATTCGGTCACGTAGGTGAGTGCACGCACTTGTAAAGGCCGGAGTACTGGTTTCCGAGTTGCTGGAAGAAACCGAGCACGGCGTCGGCCTGGTAAACCGGGCGTGCAAAAACATTCGAGAAGCCTCCGGAGGAGAGAGGCACCGCAACCTCGGGGTATTCCATCGTTCCACCAACGCTAGTGACCCAAGGACCTGCAAATGTGTGGCGGAGTGGTGAGCGACTGGTATCCGAGCCTGTGTACTGCTCGCGAGCGGGGAAAAGCCAAACGTACATGTCGCAGGGAAGACGGGCTGAAATTGGACAACGCCGGAGCCGTCATTTTTCTTGCAGTCCCCGTCGCCAACACCTTCGTCACCACTCGCGAAGAGTATGCTGACGCCGCGTGCGCCGAGCTGCTTGAAAAGTTCGCACAGGCTCTTCGCATAGTCAGGCGGGAAGATCTGCTCTTCACCACCGTAAGACGTGGTGATCGTCTGCGGAACGTCTTCGAATCTCATCATTGCATCGAGCCATTGGAGGTATGGCTCGTCGTTGCTCGCCGGTGTGAAGCTGTCAGGGGGGAAATTTCCCGGTACACCGCCAATGCTGTAGAAGACATGAGGGGTAGGCCACGCTATTCCCTGCGTGTATTGCATGTTGAGGTTTGCCTCGTCGCCGGGCTTGTTCGGGTCGTATCCACTGTCGTTGATATCAATGACCAGGAAAGTCGCGTCGTTCGCGTCGGAGCGGTATAGTCTCATGAACCCCTCTAGGTCATCATCGCCTACGTACTCCCCGAGGAAGCCCGCAACCCCGATCATATTCTGTTCCGTTGCTGCAGGCTGGTAGGTCACCGAGTTGTATATCGAGCGAAGGATCGCCGGAGTGACGATATCATCACGAGCCGACAGCGCCGCCGCCGCCCTACCACGGTGTCCACGTAGTCTTTTCCGTAGCGTGAGCGGCGAGCCGAAATACGTCGTCGGCGCGACCGTCTGCACGTGCACGTGCAACGCAGCGGGGAGAGCGTAGCCGACCGTGCGGAGGATAGTCTCATTCGTCCCGGCGTATCGGTAGAGCTGGTACGACGCGCCGAGAAGGCCGTTGGCTTTGGACACGGGCATCCCGGTCACCGTCAGCCAGTTGCCGCCGTGTGACGTTGAGACATTGGAGGTGGGCACCCCGTGGTGCCCAAGCCAGGCCTCGACGAGATTAAGCGTATATGGGTGGGGCGCAACAAGCTTGGCGACCTGCTCCTTGGATAGATATGCGCCATATCTACAACGTAGCAGCGTCACATGTGTTGGCGGAGGACTGAAAAAGAGAACGTACTTTGGATGTTTCGGATTACTGACCTCATAGATGGCGTCTGTGAGGGCGTGCTCGCGGTGAGGCTTTAGCGCAATGCGGAGGTCGATCGTGGTGCCATCGGGTGGTTGGCCGATGCTCTCCCATTTTCCAGGTATAGTGTTCCATCTGTGCTTTGTGTGCATATCGTTCCAATTTGGTGTGAAGGGCGTAGCGGCGCTATCGAGGGGCCTCATAATGACGGCGAGGGCACAGAGCACAGAGAGCCGGAGGTAATGCATAGTTACAAGAGGCCACCAAGACGGTGCTGTGAGACGGTTCAGCGAGTTTGTACGGCACCTGCGACGTGGCGTGGTGTGAGCGTGGTCTGGCGGTGTTGCAGTTGCAATGGGAGTGGGAGGCGTGAGCCGAGCTAGTCAAGAGCGGCAATTCCTGGCTTATCAATGTTTCGAATTCTACCAATAATAGTTCTGCCGTGGCAGTGTTGTACAAGTCAGGCTGACCCCGGGTTAAGAGGTCCAAGTCAGCACAAACATGCCAGAAAACTTGCCCGTGTACATACGCCTGAAGACCTGCATGGCATCAGATGATATCGCTCTGATACCGATGCCCGAGGCGCATGGGGTGTCCACATATGTCTCTGCAGGACAAGCGAAGCCAAGTGCAACCACCAGTGGCAAAAGAGAGGGTGGGCCTGGCAAGCGCCGCGGTTCTGTGGAGGCAATATTCCTAACTTGGAAGTAATCTGCCTTGGGCGATGTCCTCAGATAAGTCCCTTGGTAAAAATAGCGACGAAAGTGCCGCTGACGAACTCAGTCACGGGCAAGGTCACGAGCATACAGAAAAGCCTTATAGGAGAGACATGGCTGTACTTCGGTGGATAGCATCAGAGAAAGGTTTTTTCAGTGATAAGCCAGAACACTCTCCAATAGGGCGTGCGCAAATGCATTTTTATCCTTCCCTTTGAGTCTTAGGCCTTAGGGCCCACTTCAACGTTAACGCGTTGGGTAGAGCTGTTAGGTACAACATATCTCCGGCTACCTAAACCAAAAGAAAAAAGAGATAAGCTATCTAATAAGATCTGTAAGATATATCCTCCCAAATATACAATAACACACTCTATGTTACTCTGATTCACCACTACTATCCTCGGTAAGCCCATGCATCAAATCATATAGTCCAAGTTCACGTTCAACCTGGCCAGGACTACGGTTAAGAAAAAGCTACGAAGCTGAGAATTGAGGTGAGCCACTGCACCTGCTTCTTCATGAGAATATCGTCTTGGGTTGCGGGAGACCTAAATAGCTCATCTATCGCTTCCAGTGGGATGTTTGCTGTCTCGGGAACGACATATGTTGCCCAGAGATAAGCCAAGAAACAAGCACTCCCGAAAACCCCGAATGTTAGCCTGGTGGGTCCCGCCGTGTCATAATAAGCGACAGTGTCATGGTGGAATAGGCTTACGCCGGCGAGCTCTCCAAGAGTGGAGGCGTCACGAGACCAATAAAGACTAACAGTCCAATCAGAAGGCCTGTGCAAGAATCAAATCATGAGTTGCGGACATACAGTTATTCAGCCAATTTGATGCTGCCGACAGTGCAGCGCCTTTGCCCCTCATAGACAATGGGAACACTTCGTTCGGAAGGACCCAACCAATAGGTCCAATACTGGTGCCATAAGCAACTGTGAAAGCGTATACGCAACTGGGAAGGCTCTGAATACGGCGGTGGGGGCGCATGTAGTGTGTAGAGGAGTTGCGTACCTAACGGCGACCCAAGCCGCAGCCGCATGATCGCCCCATTGGCCGCCAAATTCAAAGACCTCCACCAATTCAGACGTTCGTCTATTGACAGTAGACGCGGCCGACTTACCAGCAGGGCAATAAGCAGGTGCGATACGGCCATCGCGACGCTGCCTATTCGGAGGAGATGCCTCCTTCCTATCCGCGAAGGGAATTCGTAGCTGAGGCAGAGGAAGGGGTTAAGTTGCGCGGACCACCCACCCCATGTGTCAATGTACAGAATGGCCGGAAGTACGGCCAAAAATTGGACAATGTTCACGCCTCCAGCCATTATTAGGTTGACGGTACTTCCGTCGAAACCCAGACTACGCATCAGCAGCGGGCCGTAGTATAGTAGGGCATTAATACCGCTCCACTCTGTAACAGGACGCGAATGTTACACTTCTCCCTAAGTAATCAGCTCGGGGCACTCACGTTGGAAGAACATGACCATTGTCCCTATGAGGGTCCGGTCGATGTATCGACGGTCAAAGAGCCTGGCCCAGGCCAAGGCCTCGTTGCGCATGAATCGACCGTCATTGATTGGAGTGGACCTTTGAAGCATGACGGCCTCCGCTTCCATTTCCATAAGCTCGATCTTTGGGATGTCAGATAGGGTCTAAATATGCTGAACACGCACGGACCTGAACCAGCGGGTCCGTCCTGGCCTCAGCAAGGGATCGAAGACGCAATTTAGCAAGGGACGCGAGAGCCGCTTCTCTTTTTCCGTGAAGAACGAGGAGACGCGGAGAATCAGGTAGCGCGAAGACCCCCAAACCAAGCAGTATCCCAGGGACGAGCTGCAACCCCAGCGGTATTCGCCAGGACAGACTCCCTGTAACTACAGTAGAGGTCGTGATTCGTGGACCGACCATCTATCCCAGAAGGAGAATAAGACTTACTGTTTCGCGTCAGAAATCCGGTCCAAAAACCAAGTACACACCCTAGGACGATGGAGAACTGCTCCAGCGCCAACAGCGACCCTCGCACCTCCGGCGGACTGATCTCTGCCATATATAAAGGGGAGAGTGTGCTGTGTGTCGCAGCGCAAGAGGGACCCGTTGAGCGTTTCGAACGGCAGAACCGGGGAGGCCATACCTGAGCGCCCCAACGCCAATGCCACCGATAGCCCTTCCACCCGTGATCTGCGACAGGGAGCGTGCCAACGTCTGCAATGCAGAACCTGCGCAAAAGACAGCTTTCGACGGGGCGTGGGTACGGCGAGTTGCAGAACGCAAAAAAAAAAAAAAAAAAGAACACTCACCACAGGCCGACGCGATGGACGTCCTCCTCGATATCCTGTCCGCGAATACGCCTGTCCCCAGCACGCCGAAGAGACAGCCCAGCTCGAGCACCGCCGCTGCCAACAACGTTACGTCGCTCGCGACGAGCGAGAGAGATCATGTCTACGCACTCATAAGCCCGAGCTCCCAGGGCCCCACGGGCCACCGCGTTCTGAAGTCCTTCATGACAAGCACGTTCGCAATGACGCCCTGGTCATAGCCGAACGTGAGGCCGCCGATGGACGCGAACATGGCGCAGCGTAGCGTGTACGTGTTGGCGCAGAGCCCCGCGAGACCCGTGGGTCCGTACGCGTACGAATAGTGTTCTCCGTCGGGGTGCACAGAAAGCGTGCCACCATGGAGCCTCGCGGAAGAAGGGGGTATGGGGAGCAGCGGGGAAGATGCATCTGCTTCTGCAGACGTTGTCACGGTATAGTCGTCGGGAAGCATGATCCCGCAAGAGCGCCTTTGCCCACTTGCAGAAAGTCACGCGCTTAATTTGCGATATCGTGTAGAGTAAATATTGTAGTGCGAAGAGCGTGCATAAATATGTAAAGAGGTGATAACTAAGCTCACAGCACGCAGAACGAATGAAATGTTTCGTTCTGCAAAAATACAAAGTAAAGGTATTGGCGCGAATTCGCAAGAAGGGATTGAGTGGAAATGATAATGAGTGAATGGCTGGTTACTCGACCTACTCGTACACAAAACGGGTAAGAAAGAGCGCATTCGCCAATCTCTGGAGAAAGACAAGAACAGAGACATGGCGTGTAACACGAAAACAACTCCCAGGGAGTAAAAAAAAAAGTAGAGCAAAATACAAGAATCAAAATGCTTTCGGCGTTGGTGGAGCAGCACCGCCTTCTACAGTGTATATTGAAGTAGTGGTCGTTTGCATCGAGACTCGATTAGACTGGTCCTCTGGAAGGACGTGTTTGGTGTCCAAAGCAGCAATGAGAGATAGTAGAGCGTCGCCACCCGCCCCCGCACGCACTGTACCGCGGCTGGCAACGGAGTTGGAGCGGGAGCGCTTGACGGTCGAGACTGACGATTTCCGTGACCGTGACCGCGAAGATTGGTCGGAGAAGGGGTTATGTTGAGATGCGTTGAAAAAAGGGTTGCTACTGCTCGCTCGCGTATCCGCCTCGTTTCCATCAAGACTTGCTCGCGAGTTGTCGTCATCTCTAAAGGGATTCTGCGTGATCTCGGAATAAACGCTCGGCCGCTCGGTTACGGGTTCGTCCATGATGAGCACCTCGGCAGATTCCCAGCGGTGTTGTGCGGAATCTGTAGTCCTTGGTGTTTGACGGGCCATGACAGCCGACGGTGACATGGAGTCTGACGTGCGAAAAGAGAGGAACGAATCCGCAACGGTTTCACCGCCCCATGAAACGACCGGGGAACCTTCTACACCTGTGGCAAACGGTCGAGAAGGCGGTGCAGTTGAAAGGTCCTCCACTAGGTTGGGATACTGGACGAAATTCGGCATTGCCGCAGGATCGAAGGTGTTGTTGGCCTTCTCATCTGATACCGAACGTAGGCTAGGGTCCTTCTCAAATAATTCGAACTTGCCAATTTCAGGTGTCTTTGGCGGTGCTGTGGAAT
The DNA here is from genome assembly GCA_021524915.1 of Lactarius akahatsu. NCBI lineage: Eukaryota > Fungi > Basidiomycota > Agaricomycetes > Russulales > Russulaceae > Lactarius > Lactarius akahatsu. Next base: position 320,112 of record JAKELL010000031.1, read on the forward strand.
TGACCTCCCCCGCAAGTGGCTTGTCACCCCCCTCCAGTCGTTCCCATTTATTATCTCCGTTGGAGCCCCGACTACCACCCATGGCGCGGGATGTGGGTGGGGAACCACGAGTGAGTGGCCGCCTAGCCTGCGTGTAGGTGCGCTTCTTGAAGAGCGTATATACGGCAAACATTGCGGCGACAGCAACTGCGAATACTCCAGCAGATATACCGAGTACGGCCCCTGTGGAGATTGAAGAATGGGTCGGGGACAATGCGGCCGAGGAGGTGGGTGTGGAGCTAGTCTGAGTAGGCGACGACGATTCAGTGACCGTGAGTAGAGGCTCATTGGGGCTGAGAGCGTTGGAGACCGAAGGAACAGGTGAACCGGAGGTGCCAAGCAATAAGCTACTACCAGGACCAACTGATGTAGCCGTGGTTCCGCCTACAACACCATCGGCGGAAGGGGCCACCGGCACCCCATTTAATTGACGTTTGTTGGGTGGATTGTGTGCGTATTGCATAGGAAACGGTTAAAAGAAGGGGAAGGTGATATTCCGTACAAGGAGCGAGATTTTTAAGGAAGGTCGAAGAATTGCTTTTGATGTGATAAGAGTGCGAAAAAAAAAAAAGGTCCGCTAGCAAAGAACAATATCAGTGGCACTCGCCAATCTTAGGTGCAAAAAATTCAGCACAGAGCAGAATAAAAACGAGAAAGAGGACCAACCGTCGAAGGAAGACAACGGGCAAGCAGAGGACTGCCGTTTTGCGTGAAGGGGCGCGTTGTCGACGACGTTGACTGACCGAGCTTGTGGACAGACAGACCCCTCGACTACTTTCAAACACAGCCTCGGTCTTTCCCGAACAACAACAATAGATCACAGATCACCGATCATCTCGTCATTCGAGCAGAGCCACCACCACCATCGAAGATCCAACCCCCCATGATGTGTAGCCGCAACTATCAATAACAGCGCCTCGAATGTCCTCCCGTTTCTCTTGCACAAAAGTCTACCAGCTCGGCGTCTCTACTAGGGCCATTCTTTGACATGTCCATTGAAGGCGCCGCAACGGCACGCCACGTGGTACCTCTTTACGGTAATTATTCCTTTAGTTATCAGGTAACCATGCAGCTCCAAATTGCATTCTCGGTCGGTTGCCACCTTACTTACCTCGGGTTCCATTCTGGGGTGCACCTGGAAAGAACAACATCATCTGGCAGAAATGATTCCCGGAGGACGATGCGGCTGTATTTTGAACACGTTTTGCTTTTGGGCGGTGTCACTCTGACACAAAGTTACTTTGCGTTCTGGAAACCCTCGTTCATGTGTGCCTCGTCGGATCACCTGGATTCGCTCGCATCTTGTGGTCACATCTAAGCGAGCCCTCCCATTTGATGATTTGCTCGAGCAGCCGGCGTGATGGGTACGGATCGGTACTGCCAATGTACCGCAGAACACTGATGGAATGGGGTTTTACCACTCCGTACCTCCGAAAGTAGATACAGTCATCCGGATTAGATATATATCGCATTTGCCGTAAGCCTCGGCCCAGTTGTTACGGTTTCTTTGCGGAAATATGTTTGCTATGGAGGGAAAATTTCCCCAGAGTGGCTGTCAAGGGGGACATGGATTACACCCGGACCCGGCCCATACAGTCCCGGGGTTATTGCGGGTCCGATGGGAATTTTGTTTATTGAGCGCTAATCCTGTCCTACAGCCATCAGCACGTAAGCCACCACCACAATGTCGCCGCCAGGCCGATGAGGACCCCAATTAGTATGCGACCATGCGCACGACCAAATCGCACGCCTCGTCGCTGCGCTCTGATGGGCACGACCCCACTCATGACCCTTCACCCGACCTGTCTTCTACTACCCCGCCGTCGCGCCATCCTGGTGGGTGACGTCTCAAAGTTGCCAGGGAATGACGCGGCCCTTGGTGGCTGTCATATGTCACGAATCAATCGCGCTTTGTCAATGAGCTGCCTTGACGTTCGGTAATATTCGGTAGTTGTTCGGTCGCGTGCTGGGCTCAGATCAATTTGCTCGTGATCCCGGATGTGATCCTCTCCACCGTATCTGCCCACGTATGCACTGGCCCGGCACTGTGCTTGGTTTCCGAGAGACACTGCCCCTATTCTTATGTTGTGGTATGAAAGAGAAATACAACAGAATTTTCAGCGTTAGGTGTTTTCATTTCGTTCTGTTCCTATTGTAACAATTAACCTCAGAACCCCCACTCGCTCCATGCTTCCCTGAGTATACTGTGTATACAGTACACACAACGTTTGCGGTGAAAAGTTATTTACCGTAAGCGCAAGGGTCCATGGAAACGAAACGCCATTGCGTCTCGTATCCATTTTCGTGAGTCGTCCCGTGAAACTGCAGCATCGACGAATTGGAGGTGATTCTCCATCTCATGTTCCTCACTTTACTTACAGTACCGGTGTTACAAAACCCTCCTTTCTGAGTTCCTCACTCCTTCATCTCACTTCTGTGCGATGATCGCTTCTACATCAGCTCGGACGCTGTTGAAGAAGTCTTTAGTGGTCTTCGTTGGCTTCCATCCCAGTGCTTTTCCCCTCTCTGCCTTGCAGCGTGAATTACTGCCGAGCCAGACTCCCTGAGAAATGCGTCGCGACGTTAGTTTCACCAGTCATTCAAATGATAAGAACGAAATTACCCCGAAGTACTTCTGTGCCTCCTCAGCAGTAAATGACGTCGGTTCCGGACTCTTTCCCTTGCCCAGGTCGTATAAAACTTGGGAGTATGCTTTTGCTAGGTCGTACAACCTATATTCATCGCTAGCACCAAAGTAGTATCCATCGCGACCGTGTGGCGTGTTTGGGTCGGACAAAGCAGCGTCTAGAATAATTTGATATAATTCCGCCTCTGCGCTGGAGTTGAGAAAACTGGGATACCACAGACAAACAATAACTCACGTTCGTGGACCTCCACGTTCGGCCAAATATTCTTTCCCTCTCCGATCACTCCTCCTTGTCCCCTGTCCAGGCTAGCCTTGATTGCGACAGGAAGCTGAATGGAGTGCGCGTGGGAAATACCGAGATCGAAGAGCTTTCCAGTTGCGATTCCATAAATGGTTGAAGGTAAAACTATATACGTGCGTACATAGCCTGTGTCGCACATTTCGCAGAATTCAGTTCCCATCTCTAGGTATCAGTCGGAAGTGAGACTCAGGCTGACCTTCCTTATCCGCAGCGACGACTTCCCGGTCAACCAACCGGTGGGCAGCCGTATCGGAGAGAGACTCGATTTGTTCAGGATCGGTGTCGGCATAAACTACGTCCGTGTCGTGTAGGCCAGCAGCGTTATCCGTTAACACACCTGAGAGTTTTAACCCCTTTTAGTATCGTTCCCTGTGACAAATGATAAACGGCATCACCTGTTCCTGACTGTCAAGACGGGAATCAGCGTCCAAGAGAAAAGAGACATAGATGGTCGACACACCGTGTGGATGTAAATAGGAACCTTGCCAGTCTGGTCGTAGCGCGCTTTCAGCCCACGAAGAATGGCTTTGGCAGCATTTTGGTCATCCGCGTCCGCCTATACACAGGGCTCAGCATTGAAGGAGAGACCAGAGACGACGTCATTACAGTGTGTATTATGATGTCTGATGCAGCAGCGAGCTCAGTGAGTTTGTCGAGATCAGATAATGATGCAACAGCAGTATTGACGCCAACGGTATTCAATAGTGTAGCCTTGTCGGCATTGCGAACGAGTGCAGTAATTTCAAACGTATCACTCTTGGGATGATCAAGCAGACGCTGGAGGACTGAGCCTCCGATATAACCTGAAGAGTATTCCATCTAGCATAGATTCCAAATAGGATACTAGTAGAATACCTGTGGCGCCGGTGATAAAGATGTGAGTTTTGGATGTCATTGTTGGTGCTTGAGAAAATCTGCACACCGCTGCACGAAGTAACTCCTTTATATATGTGCGATGTCATGGATCTGGCGCAATGGCGCAATCTGAAAGATGCTGACTGTTATGAGACTGCCGCAAGGCGATGTCAGCCATCAGATTAGTCAGCGAATCAGCGTACTAGTCAGCTGCAGAGGCTCCGAGTCGGATTTTGTGAACACTTGTCATCACGGTCTTGCCCGTCGTGCCTCGAGTCGTGCCCAGGTTTTCATTTCGGTTTTACGTCTAGTACACGTCCCAGTCCCCAGGTGCTGGTGACTCACCTCCCTTCCCATGTAAGGGAATATACTGTACCTCTCACGCTTGTTTGACTTCGGCTGGTCCGCGCGTCTTGATCCGCGTAGTTGAAAGATATCGCTGCCTCAGCGTACATGGTGAGATCCGGTGAGAGGCGGAGCAGAGGTTGCCAGATCGTCCTGCTCTGGTGTTCGTGCATACTTCAGGTTCGTACATCTGCTTCGACTCCGGCCCGAACAGGCAGATCATGGACTCGGAGCCGTTGATGTGGCCCAAGATGTAGGCTCGTGGCCCGTGATCACAATGTAACCCATGGTGGGAAACCGGGTACGTTAGTCTTTCCGGATGCAAGAGCTAAGTAAGTTAGCAAGAGGAATGTGTTTACCTCAAGGTACTTCTGTTCGTCTTTCGGCGGTAGGTGATATCGTGGCGTCAGTACGCGTCAGTGCTGAGCGTTGAACTCTTTCCCAAGTCATATAACCAAGCGTATAACGCCACTCCTGTTATTAACATTCTGCGTAGAATCTTTCACACGCAGGGTGGACAATACCTCAGCATTAACCTGGAGAAGGTCAGATATTTGGTTAGATGTTTCTTTTAGTAGATTCGCGAAAGCGCCAGTTGCACCAGGGCCTGGTGCCAGTGCAGCCCGGGAGATCTGTAATTATGATGTCGTCACCACGCATAATCATGGTCCGAGAAAACCTTTTTACGTTCCGATTCCCTCATACTGTATATGCGCAGTGCACGGGTTGGAGCGGCGCCGAGGATCGTCTCTCCGTCAACTGGCCTTCGCAACACCGTTGTTCGCACTTGCTGCATTTTCATGTCGGATTTAACAACTGGCTCCTATGGATCTCACGTTCTGGTGGATGTAGGTAAGAGAACTTGAGGATAACGTTCATTGGCTGTCTATGAGATGCGCAAGAACATGCCCAAAACGCGGTGGCAGTGGAACGCAAAACACACCAGCGCTCGAGGTCCCGGGCGGTGCTGGAGGGTGACCGGTGATCACGGTGGTTGCCGGGTCACTATGGCTTCGATTGTGCTATAGGAAACGAGTCCGCACCTGGTAGCAGTTCGAACAGGCAAGGCGCGTACAGTAGCGTGCACTACATCAATGATTCTATTTAGTTGGGTTTCATGATAGAACCAGGAAAGAGATCCAATGACGACGGGGGCGGGTCGTCGAATTCACAACTTTTCACAGCTTGTTTCACGGCCGCCGCGGCACACTATAATTTACTTGCGGTCACAAGTGCGGCCATCACACTGCTTCAATCGGACAAGATCTGGTTGAAGAGAACACTGCACGTACAAGCATGATAGCACAACAGTCGTGGTACAGCATAAAGAGCTACACCCGGTCATTCAATAGAACAATCGGGACTAAATTTTGCCGGTAGGAAGGGTGAGTGGCACTCACTCATTCAAAGAGAACTAACTCGTATTGCACTACTCCAGGCTTACTATGAGTTATAGGATTGAGTTACTAAAGGCTCGGACTGACAGTGCTGGTGTTACAATGACATCTTTTTTGGGTCCCCACCCCTTCTATTCTGTGCGACGATTACTTCTACCTCCGGTCGGACACTTTCGATAAAGTCTTTCGTGGTCTTCGTTGGCTTCCATCCCAGTGCTCTGCCCCTCTCCGCCTTGCAGCGTGCATTACTACCGAGCCAGACTCCCTGAGACATGCGTCGTGGCGTTAGTTTCACTAGTTATTCAAATAGTAAGAATGGAATTACCCCGAAGTACTTATGTGCCTCTTCAGCAGTAAATGGAGTCGGTTCTGGACTCTTTCCCTTGCCCAGGTCGTACAAAGCTCGGGAGTATGCTTTTGCTAGGTCGTACAACCTATATTCATCGCTAGCACCAAAGTAGTATCCATCGCGACCGTGTGGCGTGTTTGGGTCGGACAGAGCAGCATCCAGAATAATTTGATATAATTCTGCCTCTGCACTGGAGGTAAGAAAACTGGGATACAAACAAACAATAACTCACGTTCGTGGACCTCCACGTTCGGCCAAATATTCTTTCCCTCTCCGATCATTCCTCCTTGTCCCCTGTCCAGGCTAGCCTTGATTGCAGCAGGAATCTGTTGGGAGTAGGCGTGGGAAATACCGAGATCGAAGAGCTTTCCAGTTGCGATTCCATAGATGGTTGAAGGTAAAACTATATACGTGCGTACATAGCCTGTGTCGCATTTTGCGGAATTCAGCTCTATCTCTAGGTATCAATCGGAAGTGGGACTGACCTTCCTTATCCGCAGCGACGACTTCCAGGTCAACCAATCGGTGGGCAGCCGTATCAGGGAGGGACTCGATTTGTTCAGGATCGGTGTCGGCATAAATTACGTCCGTGTCGTGTAGGCCAGCAGCATTATCCATTAACACACCTAAAAATTTCAACCCAACTTCTAGTATCGTTCTCTGTGCAAATAACAGAAGGCATCACCTGTTCCTGACTGTCGAGACAGGAGTCAGTATCTATGAGAAAAGGCACACGTATTCGACACACAGTGTGAATGTAAATAGGAATCTTGCCAGTCTTGTCGTAGCGCGCTTTCAGCCCATGAAGGATGGCTTTGGCAGCATTTTGGTCATCCGCGTCCGCCTATACACAGGGTTCAGCACGGAACGGGAGACCAGAGACGACGGAAGCATTATTACAGTGTGTATTATGACATCTGATGCAGCAGCGAGCTCAGTGAGTTTGTCGAGCTCAGATAAGGATGCAACAGTAGTTGTGACGCCAAGCGCATTCAACGTTGTAGCTTTGTCGGCACTGCGAACGAGTGCAGTAATTTCAAACGTATCACTCTTGGGATGATCAAGCAGACGCTGGAGGACTGAGCCTCCGATATAACCTGAAGGGTGTTCCATTTAACATAGATTCCAAATAGAGTACTAGTAGGATACCTGTGGCGCCGGTGATAAAGATGTGAGTTTTGGATGTCATTGTTGGAGCCTCTCAGAGAACCTGTATAATACTGTCGCATGAGGCAACCCCTTTATATATGTGCGATGTCATGCACAATGTCAGTTAGGTTTCACGCTGGCGCAATGTGGTTACCAGTGCTGAAAGCTACGGCTGACTGTTGTGAGACGTTAGTGTCAACATTGGATCAATCAGGCTCCGAGTCGGATTCGTGCGTCACCGTGACGGTCACGGTCTTGCTCGTCCATCGGCAAATTCCCTGTGAGTTTCTAACGCCTTCATAAACATCAAATGCGTTCTGCTCCTCTCGTCTCTGGCCGCAGTGCCTAGTACCACTGCGTACATCCCTCTGATTCTTCCATTTGAAAGTCTCTCCGGAATCAGAAGCGGGCAAATACTTATGAGGTATGGTGCATGTTTCACGCAATGACAATTCTTACTTGACTTCTTTTTTTTGTCTTTTTTTGAACCGTTTCTTACTTGACTTCCCCATAGTTTGAGTTTCACGATTCCTTGTCAGCCTTCATCGCAATTTGTCCAAAGTGCTGGCTCATGAAGATGATTGGATGTTGGGGGCGGTCTAATTTACTAGGGATCTATACATTACTCTCTTGGAGTCTCTCAACTCTTTTTAGCATGGTATGTCTCTTCAGGGAGGCGAGGCCTTTTTCAGGGCCTCAAGAGACACAGAAGTCATGGATCAGGGGCGGGCACAGTATCAATATTCGCGAGTCCAACTCCTACCGCATTGGAATTAGCTTGGTTGAAGTGGTAGTGCGTCCCCTGCTGATTTTACGTCCTCGACAATTTTTCAGTAGTACACCTTACCACTTCAGTACGTGTTCCGTTCCGTGCGACCCTCGCATCAACCTTACAGTAATCAAGACCTCGATAACGTCCAAGCAGACCTTCCTAAATTTGGGTATGATAAAGTGTGATTATCCAAATACTATATTCTTTTTGGCGGTCTGATGTTAGTGGTGCTCACTTCTTGGTGAACAACAGACGCCGTTGGATATTTATACATATACAGACCACCATGAGGGTTTGACAGTCCCCCCCCCCCCCCCCTACCCATTGACACTGGCGCGCCTTGAGTCTAGGGAACCCTTTTGCAACCGTATTCATTCATTATGCCTGCTCTAATTCCCGTCGATAATGTCCTGGGAGTTTTCTTTCTCGGTGTAATATTCTCATCGATGTGGGCGACCACCTCTCCCTGTATCTTAGCTGAGAACTGACATAGGGGGTGCAGAATATACAGTGTGGTATGGCTCCAAGTATACTCGTATTTTTCTCAGCACTGTAAGGGCGACGGGCTCTTTTTGAAATGTTTTGTGAGTGTCCAAGTTCTCCAAGTTCTTCTGGTCCTCCCTCTTCTAGGTTTCGCGTCTAGGTCACATTACTTTTGTAAGGCCGTGCCAACTCCATCGCCGGCACATGACTCACTTAGAGCAGAATATTGGATACGCTGCACTTGGCTTTGTCCATTCACGCATTTTATGTCGACGGGATAACCAATTTTGGAGATTACTTGGCAGATCTTAGACCAACGTGGTGTGTAGAATATCCCACATCACTCGAAGCTGATTAAACCCAACGACCGTTCTAGGAGTCTCATGATCCAAACTTTTATTGGAAGTATGTCTGTCTCCCCAACCACGTGCATCTGTTCAAGTTGAACACATCCACTTCCCAGTCATCCTTACCTGTTCTGTCCAGCAGTACGTCTCGCACCCTTTGATCTAAATGCCATTCACACTTTCGTGCTAGATTTTACGCCCTGGAGAATTTACCATCGTAAGCATCTCGTAGAGTCAATTGAGGGCGACTGACCTGCCAATGCCTTGCGTAACAGTGAGCATGGGTCAAATCCACGTACCTGCATTTATTGTGATCTATTTCCTCACGGACGCCTTTCCGTTTGCTGATATGCCCCTATTCTAGGTAATCCTGTCATTGGCTGAGCTAGGTAAGGGCTGCCTTATTTATTGGTGTCCGGGGAAGCTTAGAGTGCCCTTCGATAGGTCTTGGGATTGGTGCGCGATGCATATGTTCTTAATTTAGTTTTCCGACCTAATCGTCTCCTCTATCCTTCAGTGTACCTCGTTCTTAGGCAAGGCACATCACAGTTGCTATTCCCGTCTGTAATGTTGCTGATTCTCCACCCCAGCTCTCACTACCCGGATTTCGACCAAGCAAAATTTCAGATCGTGCGTCCAACGTCTGCATATCTTTTCATGGGGTGTTTAATCGCGAAATTGTAGCCAAACTTGACCGCAGGCCTCTCGATACAAGTGGCTTGCGACTTGACCATCACCGCGAGTATGGTGTACTACTTATTTATGCGACATGACACAGTAGTGAAGCGGTGAGCAGATCTGTCGTACGTTCTGTCCGATTGTCGAAACGGCCGACTTGCCCAAGCAGGGCCAATTTTGCGATCACCACGGTGCTTGCCTTTTATTGTATAAGTAGTGGGGCGCTCACTCTGTTCGTACCCTTAAATTTTTACCTGTTGCATCTAGTAATCTCACCTTCTTTGCAGTGTATTTGCAATAGCTTGCCTCGCTACCGTACGTGAACGACGTAACAGTATCCCCAATATGTCGTTAACCCTTCCCAGTTTGTGCGCTTAACTCATACCCTCATTTACCTTCTCTTTTTCTTTATACTCGTGCGCCTCTACCCGTGCGCCTTTATGGCCGTGTTAGTCCACACGCACCTCCCGTGCTTCTCCGTTTCTAACGGCTTTTTTCTCTCTCAAATACAGACTCAACTCACGTGGTCCGCCTCCGCACGTCTCTCAATCCCGAGGTCCAAAAAGGAACGATCATCTCCTTCTTTCACGGCACCTCCACCCTCAGTCACGTCGAAAGCTCAGACGTAACCAGTGCCGGTGCTGGCGCCAGCGCCTCCATTGCGGACGCCATCGGCCCCCAGTTCGCCACGCAGAGCGCCATCAGCGGCATCTCACGAACAAAGGTGAGTACGTTGCGATTTGCCGAGAGTGAGTTGCGGGGTCTCAGCGGGGTCGACGGTGCGAAAGCCGAACATGAGCGCTTCGAAATGGATCCTGCTGTGAATCCCTGACCTCCTTTTGTGAGAGAGGGCTAGTCCTTGATAGATACGTAGGGTTTGTCGATAGGCTCTATCATACCACATATCGCTATTTTGGACATACATCACTGAGTATTTCGGTTTTGTAACATATCTTTCAGTGCTTGCTTGTCCGCAAAGAGGGATGCCCACCGCACTCAGTTTCTATCTCCTACAGTGATATTTCCACGTACAGTGCAATGCATTCATTACATTAATGCCATAGCACCTACCCCCACCTAGACGGGCTGATTGAGATGGAGGGCCGTATAGCTAATTACGATAAAGCAGGTAGCATCCACATCCACAAGGCGTTGGGGCTCGTTCAGCCCACGTAGTACTAACGTGTGTGGGCAATGAAGGCGGTTAGAACATGAGGACTGCAGAGCCAGCTCGGGATGCAAGTCTCAGAGATGAGGGAATCTAGTAAACGGAATGGGCGGATGCGGCATCAAACAAACCGTCCCCCACCGAATTGCAGTGACTCCCGGCCGCCGTGACCAAGTTCAAGTCAGCAACCGGGTAACGTGTAACAGTGACGCGCTCGATCACCTGATGATCCTGCTTCGGTGTTCGTCAAGGTGTTCGTGCGAATTGGATGAGGTATCTGCTTCTACCCCGGCCCGAAAGGCAGATCTTAGAGCCGTTGGGACCATGATGATGTGACCCGTGATCGCATATAACCTTCATAGGAAACCATTGAGGCCACTTTGGTCTTATCAGGTGCAAGAGCTACGTAGCGAGAGGAATGGATTTACCCTTGGATTTACCTCTGCTCGTCTTAGGTCTTAGGTGGTATCATGGCACTAGTTCTGGGTTCTCTCCCAAGTCGTATAACGCCTGCAGGATACGCTTTTGTCAGGTCGTGTCCGTCGTTAGCCTTCATGTGGTATCTTTCCATACATGGGGGTGGTCAAATGCGACATCGAAATCAACTTAATATAATTCCGTCTCTGCACCGGAGTTGAGAAATTTACCCCCTTTCCCTCTGTTCAACTTTGATCGGGTTGGGTTGTTGTTTTGAAAAAGGATTGCAATTTCCAGGATCTATAGGTTTTCCGCTGACGATCCCATATATAGGACCAGTAGCATGTCTCGCATTTGCGAAATTGGAGGGGTTGTCAGTCGTTGTCGAATGCTTCCTCTAAATTCCAGTCTGAAACAGATTGACCCGCAGCGGCAATCTCCAAGTTAACGGTTCAATGGAGAGGAGTATCGAGGAGACTTGATTTGTTCAGGATTTGGTGTCGACGTAAATCCAATCTGTGTCAGCGGCGCCATCAAAGAGCACGCTCGAAGAGTGTCGACATGCCACTTCCAGTATCGTTTGCTGTGGCAAATGACAGAAGGCGTCACCTATCCCCGGCGGAAAACAAAGTCAGCGACCCAGACAAGGAACACTGCGCTGGACACGCCGTGCTGAATATAAATAGGGACTTTGCCTTGTCGGAAAACACTTCCAACCCATAAGCTTTATGACATCCACATTTGCCTATATAGTAGGTTCGGCACGGTGTGGAAGATCAGAGGAAACGGGAACCTGATTACGGTGTGGATAACGACGAGCTAAGCGAGTTTATCGAGAGTGGACAAGGGTGTAACGGTAGTGTTGACATTGGTAGCCTTGTCGATATATGAGCAAGTGTGGTGACTTCAAACGTAGCCCTTTTGGGAGGGCGAAGTAGACGCTGGACAGAATCTCAGACATAACCTGGAGAGGGCATAGATTCGCGAAAGCGCCAGTTGCGCCGGTGAAGGAGATCTGAATGTGATCCCGGCGGATGAGAAGCCATTCGTCCCTGATTCCCTTATATATGTGCACTGTGCACGGGTTGGAGCGGCGCCGAGGATCATGATCAAGTTGCCGATCCCTTTCACACGGAGAGACGACCATAGAGCCAGTCAAAAATGGGAGTCTCTAGTCGGGTTTTGAAACACCGTTGTTCGCACCTGCTGTATCTTCGTCTCAATTTTACACAATGCCGGTCCCTATGGATCCGCCTCCTCAACTTCTGATAGTATGGATAAGAGAGCTTGAGGAGATAAGGTGGGTTCATTGGACTGGCTAGGAGATGCGCGAGAACATGTCCCAAACGCGGTGGCAGTGGAGCCCAAAACACCCGAGCCAGCGCTCGAGTTTAAGATAAGGCCGGGTGACGCTGTCGGAGGGTGTATTCCAGTGATCGCCGGATCATCTGTCTGTGCGAAGGGAAGGCATTCAGCAACTCGACCAGGCAAGACGGGGACAGTAGCAGTAGGTCCATAACTATGCACTGGGCCAACAATTCTATCTAGTTGGGCTTCTTGATCGAACCAGGGAAGAGGTCCGATGACGATGCAGGTGAATCGACGAATTCACAACTTTCATGGCATGCGGTAATTCGCTAGTGGTCACAAGGGCCGCCATCACACTGCGTCAAACTGTCAAGCTGGTCAAAGACGGTCGAAGAATTCACGTACAAACACGATAACACAACAGACGTAGTACAGCATAAAAGAGCCACACCCGGCCATTTCTACAGTACGATCGGGAGTATATTTCGCCGGTGGGAAGGGGCGAGCGCTCACTGGCCCTAGTAATTCATTTAAAAGAAACAAGTTTATTAGTCATGGTGGTGCACTACTCCTCCATGCTTACTGTGAGTTATCTAGGTTTGGAGTTACTAAAGGCTTGGACTGACGATGTTACCTTCAGGTTGAACGTTGAACGTCATACACAAGCTGTCCGTCCGGTGTACAGAAAACCGGAGTCTGTCGCTTACGAGAGACAAATCTTCCGCCTCCGTGACATCTCCATCGCGTCTGTAAGTCAATATGTCTAATGTACCAGTTTTAATTTCTTCCGTCTCGACCCTCACTACAAGGCATCGAGTCCTTCTCTCCCGTATCGTAACAGTCATCACCTCTTTTGATCTCACCTCACTGGTCTCGCCTCAGTTTGCTGACCAGAAGTTTGTCTAAACCTTAGTAGTTGAACATTGCGCAGTCAGTAATGTCCGCAGATGACACTCGGTCCTTCGGCCCTCAGCAACAATGGGCCGGGTTGCGACCTCGACAACCATTATACGCTTATCCGGGTTCTCAACCCACAGAAGAAGAGTCAAGTCTTCAAACCCCCGTTTCCGTCCCTCATGACCACTCACCCGACGTCCCCTCCTTTGGCTATGGCCCTTCTTACAACCAGATATCTCGTTCATCCTCACTTCTGCCTTCGTCCGATCAGTACTCTCGTCCGGATACCGCTCAACTGCAGTATCCATCCTATCCCAACCCCTCCTACTCCGACAGCCAACAACCTCGTCACAACTACTTCCCAACTTCTCAGAATTCTTTTGATCCAACGATCTCTACGATGACCAACCCACCGTATGGTACTCCAACAGTTTCGGACACGTACACCTCTTCACCTCTTCCTCCTCACCAATTTCCTGAGCTCCGTCCGGCTCACAGTTACAGCGCTGGCTCATCCCTGCCTGCTGTCACATCCCTTGACACCCTCGCGCCGGGAATCTCTACGTTTGATGCCCCTCGTCATCACACACCTACCTCCACTATGAGCAACAAACGCCAGAGACCAGAGGATCAAGATCAGGAAAGGGACGTCAACTCTCAGGCACGGGGATGATACTGCCTTATCCTTGGCTGAAAAGCTGAAGCGCGCTTGTGCTCGTTGCCGGGGTCTCAAAGTGAGACATTCTAGTCCTCCGTACCGATCTGGATCTAAACGTCAGTGCATAGGTCCGCTGCCACTTTAGGGATGACAGGGATACATGCGACCGATGTATCAAAGCATCCCAGGAGTGTATTATTCCAGGCCGGAAGCAAAGGCGACCTCCACCGTAAGTTGCCGTCTCAGTCAAATGCATAGCGGACTTCCTTATCGATTCTTTCCGCCCTTTCCCCCTTTAGCAAACGTGAGCTTCTTCTCGCCAAGATTCGGGACCAAGCCACCCGGATTAAAGAACTCATGGCCCAACTCGAGGCGACGCAGATGGCTGATAAAAATGTCACGCAATTGACGGCTAATCTCCCCACTGAATTTGCACGTTCGTCAACCTTAGGATCGCCGGCAAGCGGATCTTTTGTAGATTCTTCTGGCTACGTCGACGTCTCATCTGCGTTCGATTCTACATCGTCGTTCGGTGCCACCCATTCAAATATCAGCCAAGAAAACTCAGAGTGGATAGCGAAAGCACGCGAAAACCTCGAAGCTTTTGGTGACTTCATTCGCTTAGGAGGCTCGAGTACAGCTAGGAGCGATCTTGTCGATCAGGACCTAGAGGACTCTAGTTCAAGTGATGATGGACATCCCATTGACGGGGATAGTAGTGGGAGCGAAGATGAACTCGACGTTGACCGACTGTCTCCTGAAATACGAGGCACCGTCCGCGAACGAACCCTTTCTGGAAAGGGCTCTCCAAGTGGCCGTGCGAAGATGGTTGGCCTTCCTGCTCAAGCCAGCCCATTTGGTATGATGGCTACACTTAGCGTTAGGAACATCAAGCCAAAAGGGCCAGCAAGCGTTATCAGCGATGCGAGCGACTTGGGGGTAGCAAACGAGGACTTCTTTCGAATGCGTAAGGAACCACGAATGTGAATGGCCCTGCCGCCTCTCTAACTGATTCAGCTGCAGCTACGGATCCGCTTGGCCTTCCGGGACACCGGACACCTCCTCTCCTACGGAAGAATATCATTACACCTGCGGAGGCCGAGAAGTTATTCAAGAGGTATGTATTCATTTCCTTTGTTACTGTTTGAGCCATTCCGACTTCCTGTTAGCTACTTTGACTGGATGAATCCTTCTACTTCGCTCCTCGATCCTAAACTTTATACGGCTCAACAAGTCTACTGGAGGTGCCCATTCTTATTCACAGTCAGTCAGTCACAGTCACTACGATCCAAGGTAGAGCCGTCTCACAGGTTGCTCTATAGTATGTGCGGTTGCATCACGATACGATAGCGAGCGCCCAGATTTATATCCGACTGCTATGGAGTACGCACGCCAAGAAGCTGGGGCCACTTTCTTAGGCGGCCAGAAGCGCGTCGAAGTTGTCCAAGCGTATTATTTGTTGAGCTTGTATCCTGTCCCTATGCGTCGATGGGAGGACGATCGTTCTTGGATCTACCTCGGACAGGCAATCCGTGTGGCGATGGACATGAATCTCCACCATCCGAATACTGCAAAACCTCAAAACGAGCTACATGCCCGTGAGATGTTGAACCGGACACGTGCTTGGTTGAACTGCTTCAACCTCGATCGCTCCTATGGATCACAGTATGGCAAGATGGCGATCATAAACAACGAAGACTATGTCGCGAGTCGCTCTTACGAGTGGTGGAACTCTTCAGAACACAATATGGAACACTTTGATATTCATCTCTGCGCATACACATCCGAATTACGAGTATTAAACGATTTTTTGTCGATGGTATATAGCAACCCGGAGCATCCGACTGGCTTGAACAAGGTAGGTTTCTCCTGCAATGTCTTGTGTTTTTTTTGTCGTACTGATACCTCCCTGTGTTTGTTTCACAGGAAATTGATCTCGGGCAGCTGGCAAGTGACACAGACGACAAGATTGAACAGCTACGCCTTCGATGGTTTGATATGTTGGAGAAGACAGACATAGACGAACCGCAAAACCGCTTCCGCATAGGGCTGTTGAAACTGGGTTATAGCTACGCGAGGCTAGTGGCCTTGGCGTTTGGCTTCCAGCACGCTTTTGGCAAGAGCAACACAGACGAGAATCCTTTTTTGATTAGAGTACGTCACCACTTCTTGTCGATCCCACTGTGCCAACCAATTTTCCTCGGCCTACAGTGCATTCGTGCCGCGTCGGACGTGGTTAATGCCATGGTAGACGATGTGGGGATTCCTTCGCAGAGTGAGTACCGATCTGTGGGTGTTGTTTTCCTCGCCTTGATTTCGGCTTAGGAATCTACGTCCGACATGGGCCCGAGTCGCAGACAGTTTTTGTCGCATTCTCTTGCACATTCTTGATCAAAGTTCGTCTTTTGTCTCACGGCATTCATAAGTTACGTTTGTCTGATAGATGGGTTTAGTTATTGCAACCGAAATACGCGTCATATATCTCGCCGGAACAACGCGCCGAGATTGTTAGAACCGTAGAACGCGCCGTAGAGTTTCTCGGTGCTCCCGATATAGGTGTAGATGATCGCCACGGCCCACGACTCTATTCTCGTTTCATCGGCGGGTTACTCGAGCGCGTGAAAACACCACCAGCAACTTCGTACCGCCCATCACGGTCCAAGAGAAAGAGTCCAGGATTCTCGGCCACGGGGCACCATGCCAACCTTACACCTCCAGCAGCGAGACCAGCTCCCCCTACCGTGAATTACTTCGAACCACTTCCGAAGCGAACCACGACACCTTTCGACCACTTTGCATTTCCAACGGAATCTGATCCGTCGGCTCTTACAACTACCACGGCTCTTGGTTTGACGGCATCAGAGTTCTTCTATGCGCCTTTACCTTTCGATAATGACCTGCTCGAGTCGATGCAGACATTGTCGTCGCTTTCCGAGATGCATGATACGATGTTGCCAGGTGTGCACGCATACACCTATTCATTGTTTTCGAATCGTTTTTGACGTGATGGATTCCCATAGGTTTTGGATGGATGAAACAAATGCCACCTATAGACTACGCGCAGTATCAACAGACGGCCGGAGTGTATTATTCTTGATGGTTTTCTTTGATACGAACGTGTTTTTTATGTGGATTATCTTATCAGATTATAATCAGATAAGACTAGCGATTCCAGCCCTCGACTTGCGACTCGTTCATTCTCCGGATCACAATGACCTTGTCTTCTGCCGAACGCGCCTCTTTTGCTACAATCGCACGTCTTCTCTCCTGTCTCGTCACTGAATCTCTCGTTCGAACCATATTCCTTCCTCTCCAATGCTCCGATTGTGTTGGCATCGCGGTCGTACTAACGCGCCTGTATCAAACATGCCCGCGACAGACTGCATATCTTATTCGGAGGGTGATATTCTTGCCATTATTGCAGCTCAAGCACGTCCCAGTTTTCAAGCACGACTCGAGTGATCCTCGTGGGAAAGAAGTCGGACTACTTGGACCCGCTAGACATGTCTCCTTTGGTATTGGTGACCGTCACACACAAAGACTCAGACGAAAACGAGGAGGTACTGCTCTGAAAAATTTCTCAAATTGGTTTCACATTAAGTAAATGCAGCGATCTCAGAGCGATCTGGTCTCGAGTGTCCAGGAAGCCCTTTCCACTCCGGGGTGGTCCATATCGCCTACCATCACTATGAAGCAAATGAAAGATCCCTTGGTCCTTTGGGAAACGTTTGCCTTGAGTATCGATCTAGACCCAACCATGCGCTCCGATATCTCAGGCGAGCTTGCAAGTTCTATGGAGTGGCAAGCCCACTCTTACGACCACCCGCCGAACCCGCCGACGCTCCTGTCTCCCAGCATCGACTGGGAGCAGTCAATTGTCGAGGGGCATCCCACCCACCCTGTAAGCGCGTCCTCAGTATGCGTTTGGAGGTAACTCACACGATACTAGATGCACAAGACGCGGCACTTCTTGCCTCCTATGCCATCACTGACTCCAGGGAGCTACGACTTGTATACCCCACGTTTGCGCTTTGCCATCCTCCCTCGAGCGAGTTTACACGTCACAGGAGATTTTGAGGCGCTTATTCAGCCGATTCTCGAAGGAGCAACGAACAACGCGGGAAGGACCTTCGACGTACCAGAGAACCATATCGTCGTACCAGTACACGAGCTTCAGGTGTCGCATATACTCGACAAGTTTGAAGAGGCAACGGTCTGTCCGGAGGAGTTTAGTGTTCCTGCACGTGCCCAGCAGAGCGTCCGGTATTTGTTTTCGAGTGTATCGTCTTCGAGCAGTCTGTTTATTCGTCCAAACCAGCTCTGTGATTCTTCCAGATATCTTACACGCGACGCACCTGAAACTCGGGGTTGGGATCAAACTGACGTCCGCGGTTCGCACGATATCACCCGCAAGCGCGTATGTTGGCCCTCGCTTCTCCGCACAAGTCGTTCCTGCCCTGCACTTTGACCCGTCATTGCTCACGGTTGCGCGGGAGCTGGCAAGCGTCGTGCACGTTGCACCGGATAGCGACGTCGCGAGACATTGTGCTGCGATCGTACGTGAATGCCACGAGAACGGAAGTGAGGCCCACGGGGAAAGGCTGATCGTCTGCACGAGTCTCGTCGAGCACGGTCACGCAGGTACGGACGGTGTTACGCCGAGCGTCGTGAGAGTATTTGGGCTAGATACAGAGGAGAAGCGCGTCGAGTGGCTCGACAAGTGAGTGCGGCCCTCCTCCCCCCATTGGGCACTATCCGACCTCTCCCCACAGTTTTGTGCGCCTGTTCTTCGCCGCATTCCTACCGCCGATGCTGGAAGACGGCGTCGCGTTCGAAGCACACCCGCAGAATACCGTCGCGCGCTTTTCCCTCGCGGCCCCTCACGAACTTCGCGGTTTTGTGATCCGTGACTTTGGTGGACTGCGCGTGCACCCTTCCACCCTTCTCAAGTCTACTGGTGTCGCGCTAGACGTTGTTCCGGGCCACTCGATCGTTGCTGACACACTCGACGATGTCTACACGCGCATGTACCACACCATGTTCCACAATCATCTCCAACAACTCGTGCGCGTGCTTGGGCTCCACTATGATGGGAAAGGATGGCAAGTAATACGCACGCGCCTTCGGGAGGCAATCCCGCCGGGTCATGCGCTCGAGAGGGCTTGGTTGGGTAAGGAGGCAAAGACGTTGGAAGGAAAATGCTTCATGCGCATGCGCATGGTTGGGGCATATAGACACGTAAGTTCACCTGCGCTCGATTCAAGAGGCTTCTTTGACGAACGTGTCCGTTGCAAGCACTTGCATGGACCCTTCCCTAACCTGTTACACTACACTGGCGTCGACGAAGAGAGCTTTGTCGTCGATTAGAAGGTTCTAATTCAGATCGTTCTGGTCTTCTTGTAAGCTCCTGGCGGGTACGCTGGGTTTCCTTCAGCACAAGTTTTTTATGGGAATGGGCTACGACAAGGCCGTTTATCGGACGGGCGAGTGTGAGTCGCCATGTTTCTTGGTTTAGCACAAGACCTACCCACAGAAGCATATACGACACCGGCTGTAGGCACTGTAGGGGAACGGGACTACTTTATGACTGTGCCCACAGCACACTGTCCCAGACGATAGCAAGCGGATTTGGGGGATAACAAGATCAATTCTAGGTGGACATATTCAAGTTAGGCGTTAGTTGTAATGCTCACAGTAACATGGATACCGTGAAGTACTTCCTCGACACCTTCCTCTGCTCTTCTTCCAAGTCCGAGGTCCTTATTCTAGTGGCAAGTAATCACGCTAACTTGGCATGCATCCGCAGCGACAAGGGCAACGAAGCACGGCCTGGCCAAGTTTCAACAACTGAAGTTATGTCTTGTTCAATATGTACCATACCAAACGGTGTGTGCTGACACATACTACACGACGAGCCTTGACAAGTTGACATGTCTCTCAGTCTTCCAAACATCGATTCGTGACCCTCATCACCGCCGCCTCCGCTCCTATTGCACCACCTGTCGCCATCCTAGGCTTGACAAATATGTCTTTGAGCGATGGCTTTTAGCGACCGTTTGGAAAAGGTGTACGCGCCGTTGCCCGTCCTTACATTGATCTTATTGGCGGTGATTCGCTGTCGAGACCAGAACCGTCACCACGCGGCCTCGTAGCCACCCAGCTGTCTGTGGATACCTCAAGAGGGGCAACGGGTTCCATTGGATGGTCCATGTCAGATATTGGCGTACCCACGACGTCCGCGCGATTAGGATCCCTCGCACTGGCACCGCGCTTGCTGCGAGTGCGATCACGGATTTTGGTACCACTTTGACCAATTGTACGCACCATCGCGGGAGGACGGCCACCTAGTGCCCCTCCGCTAACAGACGCGGAGCTGCCAGCACCAGCGACGAGGAAACGTCCCTGGCCCGATATCTCGCGAGCCGATGTCGAGAACTGGCCCACCTGGAACCCGCTGCCCGCACTATTGCCCATCGAGACAGGCAAGGAGCTGAGGCCAATGGACCCTGACCGTACATTCCCAGGAATAGGCATGCTATTTGGCGCGCGATTACGGCCGGAGCCGGCTCGGGGCTTCGAGAGCGAAACATCCCAAGGTTCGAGCCCAAGCACGTCGAGTGGTGGGAGATTATCTGGCTTCTCCTTGCAGACATCCATGAACTGTAACAAGAAGTCACGATCATACCTATCATGGAAAAGTGTTTAGATTAAATGGAATGTCAAAAGCGGAAAGTACGGACCGGAACTTGCCATCCTGAGCGTTGACATTGAGCTCAACCTTGGGGCTTTTGATACCTTCTGGGTAAGTAATGTGGTTGAGGTCTTCGATAAGCCGTGCAGTGGCGAGTGCAGAAGGTAAAGTACGGGGGGTCGTGCTCGTGCTCGTACTCTGGGGTATCGAGGACACGCTCGAGCTGGACACTGTTCCTGACATTGGCGAATCACGGCTCTTGGGGTCACCCTTCCTGCAACTAGAGACACGAGTTGGGGTGAAAGTGATTGGCGTGGCCTTGCCGATTTCTCCGATTCGTGATGAGCCCGCTTTAGCTTGCATCGCCTCTACGCGGCGTGAGATTTCGGCCGCTCTCACTCCAATTTGTGTACGGATGTCTTCGCGTACGGTGGCTACGAGCACGACATCCCCATCATTCATTTGGCCAACTTCGTCCGGGCTAAGAGGTGTCGTTCTTTTGCACAGCGCAGTTAAAGCGGGAACGACCCAATGGTCCACTGCGTATGTACGGGCGAGGATGAGCCGGTCGCATGGGGTCGGTGGCTTAATCGACCTCAACGCCAACTCTCGAAGTGAAGTGAAGCCCCAACGCGTGGAAAGATGGAGAACCGATCGCCACTGTTCATAAGAAACGTCGCGCTCTTCAAAACATCTAGTAGATGTATACGTCTTGATAAACGGAAAAGAGGGGAAGGTATTGAGAACTCACTCTGGATACAAGACAGAAAGAAAGGCTTCGAAGTCCTCGCATTCGATATCCCCCAGCGATATGATGGTCGATGAAGCCTCATGGTCAGAAACCTCGAGCTGGGCAAATCGAGTTGAGAAATATGCAGAATCGCGAGAGAATAGATGACGGTGGACACAGTAGAGAAAACCGTTGACCTGCGACTTCCTCAGCACATTGGGACATATGCCATAACATGACGCACCAAGAATGTGACATCGCCATCCACGAAGAAGTACTTGCTATGTCGTAGGAAAGAATCATCGCTCTGCTGGAGTGAGCCAGCTGGTGTCTCACTATCACCGGACCCCATCCCTACTAGAAAGCTCGTGGGTCGGGCTCCAGACCCAGTAAGACGAGCTTCAGAGGGGTAATTGGAGATCACCTGAGAGTAAAGACTCACACGAAACAGTAGGGGTGACACCCGCACTCGATACAAGAGGACAGATACTGTCATCGTTTCCTCCCCAAGAGACCATACTATGAGGTACCATAAGAGCAGAGTTGTTGTCACTGGCAAGGTTGTTATCTGATCCTAGTCAATAAGGATTTTATGCAACATCGTGTTGGCGCTCGTGTTACGTCTTTATTCATGAGGGGCCTTCATGTTTCAAAATTACCGTGTCAGTGTGAATGCAGTTTTTCAAAGATCGCAACAGGTTACCCTCTTCCCGTTCTCTCTTCTTCTCTGCCCCCCCGAAAAAATAGTAGGTGTAGTAGGCCCAGACCTGGTGGTCTTGGCAGTGCCACACGGTTCTGTTAGATGTACTAGAATATGTCACGACCATCTATACTGAGGCGATGTAATGCACATAGAAGTGTGAAAAGCCAATCTCACCTTGCGCCCCTGACCGGGGTGCCAGGCCCGGCCTGTGCGGAGAGCAGTCCGAGACTCCGAGAGAGTGGTCTGTGTTCCCGGCCCGGCTCTGGTGTAGGGCCCAACGCGACTCTCCAAAGCAGAACAGAAGAGTCAATTGCTAGTAGATATACATGAGAAGTTGCTACAAAACCATGATCTCCTTTTTCTGGTTCCAGTCACCGCGTGCACTAATTATAGTGCGTAACCCGCACGCCATTAACGACCTCGTACTCAGTCCCATCTTCCGCCCGCTCTAGCTGAGTGACACCATATGTTGATGCCCTGTTCTTGCGCCACGTTTCCTGTACGGGCGGAACACCGACAATGAACTTGTTGACGCCCTCACGTTGCACGACTGGACTGTCGAGCAGTGGCGCAATACGGACGTCGTCGGCCATGTAATGGAAGTAATACAAACCAAGCCTCCGGTAACCGTCCTGATCAGATGGTGGCTTGATGACACGGTGTACTGCGGACTTGTAATAACCACCTGACAGGTACTCCGTCGTGTCGCCGCAATTTACGACCTATGACACGATATCAAGAGAAACAGGAAGAACAGTCTACCGTGACTCACGAGTGCATTTTCGACATGCCTAACATAGCGCCATTGACCATCCCAGTCTTTGATTTGCAAAGCAGTCACAGGTTGACTCCAAATCGCCGTAAAGCTCGTGTGGTCTACAGTATTTGTGAGAGTCGAAAGAGACAGCACGACATGCAACAGTTACCAGCATGGCCCTTCATCCAGACGTTGTCCGTTTTATCTTCCTCTTCCTGGGAACGGGGATTGCTAAGTCGATGGACGTCAATTCTCAGGGACAGACGGTAATCGTAAATGACATCATACTAGAGCATAAATCGCCCTGGAAAAGTGATGAACAGATGACCGTGAGATATGGTTCGAGTGTACTCACAAAATGAGTGGTTGGTCTCGTCGAAGGGATGTAAGTCAGGTAGTGTATTTTCTGGGAGCTCGAGGCCCAGCGACAGAAGCCTGCGTTATGATAAGAATATATAACCAGGGAGCTTTGAAAATTTGACTGACTTTTGCACCTCGTTCAGGACTCCGCGATGAGTGAACTCGACGATCCTCTGAACTTCGGGCAGGAACGGACGAAGTACATTCGGGTGTTCTCTGCGAGAGACATCTCGGGGAACTAGTGTGTTTCAGCGAATGTTGACTCAGATTCTGTAGCCGTCTCTCACAGTTATAGTGTTCGATCCTATCCTTGACTCCGTTGGCAATGTGCTGATCGGAGGTCAGGACTGTAGTAAGGCGCAATCGGATTGCGCCACATACCCAATACTGGGGAAGTTTATAGCCTAAGTACTCCCCGGTTTCCTTTATCCGGGCTCGATAGCGGATTTTTTCCTCCTCACTGACATCGTCAAAAGCAAGAGCGGCAATATCGATCATCCGGTCGACCTACACAAACTGCTGTTATCTGACGGTCCATGGTCATAACGAACTATAACCCACAATTGCTTTATCGAGGCCATGATTGATCACATAGAAGAACCCTTGTCTGTGAGTGGCATCACGCGCCAGTCGCACCTGCTCGGCGCGACCCTCTGGCGTCTTAGCCTTAGCAAGATCAACAAACGTCAGATCGGCCCAGTCAACTAGCAGGCATCAGCGCCAATAGAGATGGTGAGTGGCTGGCTTTGCTTACTGTCTTCCTTCGTGACTGGTGCAGGGACCCAGCGTCTGACGGGGGGAAGGTTCGAAACGTTGGTGGGCATTATATGTGGGACTGCACGTGGTGAGAGAATGTAAGTTCGCTTGAATGACGTCCCTCCCCTCGGTTCTGCTTTATAGGTTTCCGCACGGAGGGAAAAAGACCCGAATCGGATCCAGAGGGGTAAATGGGACCGTGTCAACAAACTACTAGTGTGCGGAATGACTGTTCCGAAGAAGTAATATTTGCAGCCAAATAAGACATCAAGGTGGAGATGGACATTGTGGTCAGGGGGAACGTATACGTGGAGGAGAGGGCATCGCAGACGCATACGGCGCTTCGGGGTTCCGGTTAGTTTCCGAGATAGACGCAGGACCAGATTCGGGTTCTATGGCAGCCTCATGTCACCAGCGAGCACGAAAATGTAGCCTCGCCACTGATGTGACACATCCATTCACCCAGAAGGTGGGAGTGCCAATATGACAACCTTCGAGAAAACTGAAAAAAAAACTTTTGGGACGCCGAGTGAGAGAGAAAAAGGCGAAAGCCATACGGGTACAGTTGGACCCGGGCGCCGTTCAACTTGGCGAATAGTCAACGCGACAGCGTCGTCAGATCGCATGTAATTTTTCATAGTTCATTGACAGGCCGGGTAGACATGGTCAACCAAAGCCGACTTTGACTTTGACAAGGTGGCCAAAGTCGCGGTCGGCAATGTTGAATAGGCGGACCGGAACCCGCCATTGACAGCTGCCTGGACAGATGTTCAAGTTCAACGTTCAACCATCAGGTTACCGTCACGGAGGCATCATATGGAGAATAGTGCAGACCCTGGACCCTCAAGTAGCGTCCCTGCTCATCTCGTAGCTTTTGAGAGTGTGGGTACTCACTCGAGTACAAACCGGACTCTCGATCTACGCCGTGGCTCGGTGTCGTCTCCAGACTTGCAGATCAAGCCATTGATTCCTGCCCTTGGAATAGCCGATGTCAGCGTTTCTCGAACAAGAACACTCCCTTTAAGATCTCCAAAGCGTAGTCCAACTGGTGTGCCAACGATCCAAGGAGTTACATTTGACGTTGAAAATCTTGAGCGCCTGCGGCGCTGGGTTTTGGGGTTAGCCATAGGCAATTGTTGTTTGCTGGTCCGGCCGTATACTTTGTGCTTATTCATTAATTTCAGTTAATTTTGACCTTGAGCAAGGTCCTTCGCTGTCCTGCATATTTCCACTGTTCCCGCTATACCCATTTGAGGCCGAGAATATGTTCGTTCTTTTTTTTCTGTTCGTGTTTGTTGAAATCGAACCTGAATTAGTGCCTTCTCGGCATTTCCTGATTCGACAATATTCAAGGAAGGTTCAGAGATCCATTCGTTTCGCATTCGAGAACAGGTCATGAAGACCAATCAAGACGGTTCCTCGTCGTTTGATGGCCGGCGTGCGCCTTCTTCAGACGGCTTCGTGTATGGCTTTTCTCATTTCAATCAAGAAAAAAGCTCCACTTCCTAAACGCGGGTACTCTCAGGTATTGTCATCAGACCGTTCAATGATTTCTTTTTACCCACGTCGCTCCAGAGGTGTATCGTGGTGTTGACGCAGCATCCATATCCAGCACTCTTCTGTGCCTTGCTTAACAAGCTGGGGCCCCTTTATCACAATCACGGAGATCCAATATTGGAGGTCGCGTCGCATAATATAGCAAAGTGGTAAATGTCGACTCCCACAACGTATAGTTCGGAACTATTTCACATCGGAATTTAGGCCTTCGCCAACCCCCGGGACCACTATCGAGCTTGGTTTTCTGGGCTCAGTCCTGCATGTCGAACTTCCTGGAGACGTGGACGAGCAGCAGCTAGGTACCAGCGAACAGCCGCAGCCACGAATAGACCAAGATTGGCACGTACGTCCCAAATGTAAATTCCCGTCACACTTCAGTGTCATAATTAGGACCCAGCTTCTTGCAGGTTCTCCTCCGTTGGCCGCACCAAGTGTAATCCACATTTTCGAGGCGTCGTTATCTCACCTTTGGTCTATTTGGGAGTGCCTTGTGTTATGTGAACCCATCCTTATATTCGGGCAGTCCCCTGCATGGACAAGCAAGGCAATATGGTGGATGCGCGACGTGTTCAGACCTGTGAGAACATTCTTTGTCTCATATACTTAGGATGCAGACCGTCGGCACGTCGCGCAGATCCCATGGGCTGGGGACTTCCGCCCCTATTTCACTATCCATGACAGAGAGCATACAGCTCTGGTGAATGACAGGAGACCAAAAGCGGGTCTACTCCTCGGGGTTACAAACCCTTTTTACGAGAAAGTGTGCAGTCATTGGCCGCATGTTCTCACCCTCGGCGGAAAGTCCAGGCGAGTGGCGTCAGCTCGCGCCCCTCCTCTGTCGTTCCGACTGTTGTTATAGCCGCCAGAGACCACCAACTCGTTCCGCTGGTCCGGAACCTGGGTGGAAGACCAAGACTCACAATCGCTATACGTCTAAAGATCGCCAGCTCCTCCAGCAGTTGGAAGCCGTAGCGGGAGGTGGGAGCGCAAAAGCATGTGGGTTAGGCTTCCATGCATGCATTGTGGCTGTCTGACCTTCCGCACTTCAGTGGAGGAAGCTTCTTTCGGCCTCCGTCGGCACTTTTATTCTCGCTCGGCAGCCTTGTTGGTCCCCCTTAATCGCTATCTAAATACTCTCATCCCTCGACCCTCCGAAGTCAGTAGAGCCACGACGGACTTGCGCCTGAAGCCCTTCAATAACGCAAATTTCTTTACTTCACTCAAAGCGCACGGAGCAGCACTACCGTTCAAATCAAGTAGGAAACAGCGTGAGTTCTACGAACGTTGGCTCCGTGCGCCAGCATTTGGGCTGTGGCTTGCGAGGCAGGAAGACGTCGTTGGACGTACACTAGAAAACGCGCGGTCCATGGAAGCACGGTGACAGTTGCATGGTGGCGTCGCGACGATTTCCACTACTTTCATCATTCATGAGATGAGGATCAATAGAAAACGTTCTGCTTGGGCCAGGTTCCGGGAAAGGCCTAGAGCGATAATAGGTCATATGCATTCGGAGGGAGTGGCAGGGCTATCGGTATGAGATCGAGATTTGAGCGCTTTTCAGCACTCGAGCTCTAAAAATGACAGGAGTCAAACCAGACACATTATTTATGAAGGCACACCGAATGCGGTTGTAGAATTGTGGATTCTCTCAGTAGACATTTCTATCAATCACTGACAGCGATCTAAGCATTCTCGTACTAGGGTTTGGGTTGAAGCATCTTTCAAACTGTCCAGGTTTCTTCTCACGGAGTATAAGAAGACATTTCGGATGAAGGCTCAGTGTCTGCCGTATTGAAGGAGGACTGTGACCCGTATGGCACCATTATGCGAGGCTCCACAATTACGACCACGGAGTCTGCCGTAATACAGTACGACGAACCCTTAGTCACATCATTCCCGTGGTGGGAGCATGGGACCTATGCACGTCAGCTGCGAAGGACTCCTGTGGCACCTGTGGCACCCCTGCATCAACGAAGCTTGCTTCCATAATTAGTCTCATACCACCTTTCAAGGCCCTACAGTATCTGTACGACGCGATTGGGTTGCTCCTTATTCTATCTAGAACAACGAGGTCACAAAGTTTGGCCGACTTGGGATACAACGATCACATTAATCACAGCCGGCCTACATCCGACTCGGACTCGGAATCGTTAGAACCTCACACCTCCCCTCTACACTAGTGCGGAAGCTTGGGTAGTGTGGGCACCTCGTGATAGATTTGAGGCTCTCTTCTCGATTTATTTGGAAACGGAAGACCAGAAGCTGGTGGGAACCCCGGGCCGAATAGACGTGTTCTCGTCTGGTTGCACGCGTCTGGGATGCTTTTACTCAGCTGCTGTAACAGGGTTTCTTAGCAGATACTCAAATGGGTGGCTTCCCCGTAGAATCTGGAGGCTCTAGATTATTTTTCCTACGGGAAGTCACCCAATAAGGCCTTTCCGTCTCCTGCACCCATCAACTGTCAATTGCCATTAATGGATCTCCGTTCCCTCCCCTTGACCCATCTACTTTATCTCCACCCACACCCACTCTCTGCATGAATGAATACATTGGCCTCGTGATTAACCCTGCTTGTGTTCCTTGGCGACCCTACTACAACGATATGTGACCACTCAAACACGTTATCAGATTATCAGTCACACAAGCGTCCATACACTCGATCTTTGTCAAAGGAGAGGGGAAATTGTATGTCTCTTGACTGTTCACCGACCTTTCGATTTTCCAACTTTCTGCATACGGGTTCATTGATCGTCTTATTGTCCATCATAAACGCGACACGAGGGTATTCTAGAATCTAGATCGCCCTCGCTTGGGTCGCGCTCAGCGCACCTTTAAAGGCATATCGTAACCACCCTTCGTGCCAGTTGTCCACAGCGAATGCCCCTTCCTCACACCACTTTCTGCGCAAGATTCTTTTTGATGCGGCTGTATGAGGTACCATCTCGTTAACCTGAGCATGAACCATAGCGAACAGATAGCGTGCGTAAGACAGGTGATTGAGGTCCGTAGGAATTTCAAGTGTCTAGTGAGGTTTGGCTTCACGCAGTCATAGAAAAGACGTGGCCAGAAAAAGTTTGGAGGTGCAAGGATATGTAGAACAGTACGGCTAGGATATTTAGACGAGGGGATCTAGACGAGGGGATCATTTCTCTAATCACCGAGTTCTATGTTACTCTTGGATTGGTTTCCCAAAGCGAGACTGTCGGTCGGTTGATTTCATGAGAGACGCCGCTAGTATCTAGTTCGAGTTCGCGTGCAGCTTCAAGTCCGTCTGATATACAGTCGGGTCATGATCACAGGCGTGAGTCAACAGCGAACGCGATTAAACAGACACTGGAAACAGAATGTTAGGAAACCTTACCCGTCCGTCGGAATGACTGTCATCCCTTCAGCTCTGGCCGGATACCTCGCTCGTCACCGAAAGTCTGGGCCTCTTCGCATCGGGTGCCTCCACAATACTTACTCCATCCACCTCCTCCCGAGGTCGCGACTCTTTCCCGTGAGCTGTAAATACCTTGCCCATGTTCGACAACGGTACCGCGGGCCACTTGTCCCATCCAACCAGCGACGGTCGCTGCTGGGGATCCCGAGCCTGAAGCTGCTTACCAAACTCCCACAGGGCACTTGTCTCCTTTCCCGACCATAATATGATGCAGGAGAACACGCCCACACGACCATATATCCGCCTTGATCGAGCTATACATCGCCCTCGGTCCAGTCTTCCTCTCCTATTTCAGGTGCTGTCCAGTTCCGGGTCCCGCGGTATTCGTCGACCTCCGTGTTTTCATCCCGAACTTCGATAGCTACGTTGAAATCGATAATTTGTAGGCAAAAATCATCGTCACAGACAAGGGTTGCAGGGCTTGATGTCTCTATGTGCAATTCCGTGCTCGTGAAAATATCCGAGCCCCTTGATCAGGCCCCGGCCGAGCCAGCCACGACCACAAACGCCGCGACTGTCCATGACTTCTTGGTAGCGGATAGAGTGCAGCTTCGGTAGAATGAGCCACCCCCCGGCGATTGAAGGGATGAATTTCAATTAACGAGATGACGTGGGGAGACTGTGGCCATATTGTATGGAGGTACTTGAGGGTGTCAAGTTCGTTCGATCCCTTGTGAAGGTGCTTTGCAATCAATTCTGTCTTGTCCGGGATTGCTCTGTCGATACACCGTGCGGATGTTTGGTGGTAGCTGCGAGACGATGGTCAGTGCGGCGTCATGAATGGAGAAATGGATTCTGGTATGTTGTACCTTGTCGATTAATTCCCAAGTACCACCCTCCGTCTCGAGTATATCTGGTACTACTTGATATCTGTAGGCTTCGAGCTGTTCAGCTGCGCCTCCATCGCCACCATGCTTGGCTTTGTCGGTGAACGTTGGCAGCTCGTGTTCCTTACTAAATTTTTCGACACTGGTAGCGAGCTTCTTGAGTCTTGACCTTTGTTCCCGTGTCTCCGTTGTCGCTCTCGTTGGCCAATGCGGAACAAAAATTGTACAATTCAAGTGCAAATGCAATGCGGTCTCCTCGATCTGCGAATACGAAGGTTTGCAAATCCCAATAAACCTACGGCGATTCAGCAGACAGTTTTAATGGTATTGAATATCCGTGCGTACCTTATCGGAACCTCTTTTCTGATATAGCGCGTAGCGGTCTGCCTGTCCGCCACCACTGATATATATGGCCACAAAAACGAAATTCTTCTCGATCGAGTACATATCCAAAATGGTGTTCGCGAATCGAACAACGCTTGCTCCCTGGAGCATCAGGCAGTGATGATCCATGGCGGGTCTATCTGGTAAATTCGAGTCGACCTCCACGGCCATCCGTGGAAGGCCAAACTTGAGAGCAAGGAAATCGCTTGTAGATTTGTACGTGTGATAGACTTGCCCGACTTTGATGACAAGCGAGAACGGCCACGATTCTTGGTGTCTGTTAAATGATTTTAGCTCAAAAGGATGATCTACACGTGCTGATCCTCACAGCTTAGCGGAAAGTTTCAGTGTTCCGTCAGTTGCAATGCTTGAAGGATGTGAATCAATGTAATGCGCGATTGTGTAAAAAAGGGGCCAGTTTGCATCGTCTTCGTTGAACAGCCTAGTCTGTCCGTTTTTTCGGGTCACCCAATGCTTCGCCCAATACGAGGACGAAATATGGCCAAGGTAGAAAACCTCCTCTTCGACAACAACGGACTCAGAGATATTTGTGGTCGAATAATCAAAATAATCCTCGCCACCGACCACCATTTCAGCTGCTCCGTGGATCTGACCCCGTCTGTCAGAAGTTGAAAACATGATAAGATAGAAAACAACGGACATTATCTGCCACCTTTCGCTTTCAATCCAGCGTCTGTTTGTACTTCTTGACAAATTCAGGAGCGTCGCGATCGTCCGGATCGACTATCTTGTTGAATTGGATATCTTCTTCCGTGAACTCCCCTTTAGTGTGCACTCGGAGGAAGCAATGTTCGTATTCTCGGACCACCTGTGAGGTGAGGGGGTCTCGAACTTCATCCGACGTAATGGCTATGGCCTATATGAGAATGCAGCGGACGGCAGTAGAAATACGTGACGTACCAGGCTGACCGGGCAACTGAACAAACAGTATCTCGTTTTTCGAGATGTTTAGTTTTGCTATTGTCCGCCTACTGCCGAGCATTTTGACTGAGTTGCTGGAGAAGACCCCGCTGATTTGACACGCCAACACTTCATGGTCTTTAAGGTTGAAAGAAGTTGTCGGGTCCATGCATCTCCACACGGTGAGCATAAAGGGGGAAGTATGGGAGAGGGCCCTTGGCCTCTCCTCCTTGGCCTTCACCGTCAAGTTGTATATATAATCGTCGCCAGTACAGTCAACCGAGAAAAGGTCCCCAATAGTCTGGAAATTATGGTCGACGAGAAGAAGCCAGATCTTCATCATGAGGTGTGTGAACTGGAATGACGCCACAGTGTAACGTAACATACGTAACGCGGGACAGGGTTGAGAGAATTCCCTACTGTAATCAGGGAAGCAAGCAGCTGCAAGCTGAAGCAAGCTCTCAGTGTATATTCCCCACCCGTAGTCTGCATTTATGTTCCTCTTCATCTTGCTACGATTCTGTGCCGGAAACTCTCGCTAGTTGGTCCTCCACCCAGCTCCCCTCCATCTCGGTGGTCGAGGACCGGGTCCTCAATTCCTTCCACCTCGACAACCTCTCAGATCTCGCCTCCTCGCAGTTCCTCGTGCGCGCCCACGCGCTCTGCCTACCCATAGTCGCATACCCGGGCGCGAGGTTGCCCACTCGCCGCGCCCCAGCCGCCGATGGCGTGTCCTCCGGTGCATCACCTTCCTCGACTTCTCCACTTGCCGCCTCAGCGATTCTAAGGTAAGCAAACACCTCCGCAGCCTCCCCGAGCAGACGCCACTTCGTCCTAGACCGCTGCGATCTGGTTGACAACGCGCACGCACGCGCGACTGGGCCGCCTTTGCGCATCACTGTATGCCCGCGCGTAAAGTCCTCACCCTCGAGCGATTTGTGAACCCCCGCTTTTTTTTTCGGCGGCGCCTCTGGCCTGGGGGGATCGTGCCCACACAAGGCACGCGTCCCCCCGCGCGTGTCGGCGCTGTGCACTAGTTGACCCACCTCGCCACGTTTTGGGACAGAATACATGCCATTGGGCCGAGAATCAGTCTTTCAGTGAAAAAACCTGCCACCCTCCTGGCCATATTGTCTCCGATGAGTCAGACTCACTGAGAGGCGTCCCTGACTACAGTAGGGAATTTTCTCAGCCTACTTATCCCGTGATACATCAAGCTTTGTCCGGTCCAGGGAAATTCGGACTGACGGTGTAGGATGTCGCATTGATACTCATTCATATACCACGTACATGAGTCTAGAGTTGAAACTTTGTTTTTTTTGACACCGTTTATATTCTGGAGTACGAGCCCTAGACGAGCCCTAGATCCGGCCTGAGACAGGTCGTCCAGTTACCATGTAAAAGTTGTAGGAAAGCGTATATCTAATGCGCCTCCAATTCAAGGTTCCCCCAAATTGTCCAGCAGTCAGAGTATAGTGAATACAGTACTAAACAAGACTTCCTAGAAGTTGTGTTTTCAGCGTTACTTTAGACTAAGAGTAGTAGATTGCATAGAGTATTTTATCATATATCATCAGTCATAGCAGTAGAGTATCGTAACCAGCGACCTTCAAGTTGTGGAGAGAGGATTGGGAATTAATCGCATATCCTAAACAGAATCTGTCGGTTACTGAGCCCTGAGAAACTGTAATGTAGGATACGCGCATTCTGAATCATTGCGGAGGCTGTTTGAATGTCCACCCCCATGGATCTGTTAACATGCTCGTCTTTCCGAGTTGATGAGCCCTTGCACGAACTCGTTCGATGGCGCGATCCACCACAACCAAAGGGGTGGTGCCGGCTTTGATCTGGTTTACGAACTCTTGTGGGTTGAATATCTCGAATTGCTCCCGTCCAGGAATGTGGTGGCCGTGGGACCCGTGGTCGTTTTCCCAGTGAGTCTTGAATGATGGTTTGACACGGTTGCCTCGCCAGGTGCAATTCGGGAACGGACAGTGTATCCAATGCGGGAAGTGAGTTACTATGTGCCGGTTCACAGTCTTGCTTACGATTGAAATGGGCCTGACAAGCGGGGCATTGCTTGGGATCCCCCGGAGTAGTTGTGGCGGATGTGGTAGTGCCGTTGATTTGTGAGGGCCAACTGCTGGGCGGGCTAGGCTGCGATGGCATGGGGAGAGACAAGGAACATGTTGGCAATAAGTGATGTGCCATCAAAAAAATAAGAAAATAAAAAACGGACCTGGTGCGCGTCAGTCTGGAAGGTAGTACTAGCGGGAGATGGGTGATAATCTTGCGTCAAAGATGCCGACGGGGTGGGGGCAGGATCTCCAGTGCCAAGCAACGCCTCGATGTACTATCGAGGTCGAGAGGGAGAAGTTCAATAAATGACAATTAAAAAGAAAAATCGACTAACTGCTGAGCCGAGACGTTCGAAGGGCAACAGTGAATTAGGGACCATGACACCGAATGAGGTGCTACCATAATGAGGGGACTCTGGAAGAGGGCCAGACAGGTAGTCGTTGGCAGCACGATGCTGTTCTTTCGAAATCTACAGAGGCCAGGACATAATGGACCAAGAAATGAAAATACTGGCATCCGACGCACCTGGCACGACCAAAGATCTATGGCAGTAGTACCCATGTCGTGGCGGGGCCACGACCGCGTTGGTACCCACACCAGTCAGTGGGGATGGGGTGATAAATATATACGAGGTTTGAACGCACTCTTCTCCTCTCGTGACGATGCCCCAGTGCCTTAGGCACTGTGCCGTAGTAGAGATAAATTTCAGTGCCTATCCCTTGTCCGTGATGGCTTGTCATCCATCTTACTATTGCAAGACCTCGTGTGGGGCACTCGTAGGACTCGTGTCCATGATTTATCTTCGTATTTGAAAGAGGAAGATTAAACATGAGTGCGTGGCTGACGTTACGGCAGGGGCGCGAGGCAACTCCCCAACGTTAGAATGGATGCTCTGAATTTGCTTGGATATATACTCACAGGTGAGGCGGTGGGCACAGTTGACCGATGGATTGTATTTCAAGGAATAGGAACGAATGTCCAGCCCGTCGTGCAAGGCTGCTACCTTACGCAGGATAGAGCTCGGATAGAAGGGACGCTACTATATCAGCCTGAGAGCTGGTGCCGGTGTCAGCGCCGGTCAGCCAAAGTACCATCTGTACCAATCTGGAGCTGGAGGTGAGGAGTCGGTCATAGTGCCAGGGCGGCTAAATGTGCCGGCCTCATGTATGGAGCCTACGGTCGGTAGAGGTCGGTAGAGGAGGAATGAACTGGCCGTTGATTGGACCGGGGAGGAGATAGACACACAAGAGGGAAGAGAGAGGGAAAAGTTGATGCGTATTCTGCGCGCACTGATATATGGTGTCATAGCTTCTTTTTTCTGCGCCGTCAGCGCCTTCCCAGTTGCGGTGACAGGTGATGACATTCTCATTCTTCAGGGAATTTCTTATTGGCCCGTTCCACTTCCCTGGTATGAGGTATCCAGTCGTGATGCACGATGCACTGGACGACGCCCTGACGACTCGGCCCCTGCAATAAATCAAGTTACGAGACGACCAGTCTACAACTCGGAAGGCCAGTTAAAAGAGCTATTCAGGCCAAATAGTGTCGAACTATCAGTTGCCATATAGGGCCACCGGGATCAGTGCTGATATCGATCAATCACGGTTACCCACCCATTGAAACCGACAGTTGTCTCTGAACGCTATATAGGCACTAGTCTGAACACGGGTTCGTTATATCTAGGTATTGTCAAAAGGCTCTGTCAAAGGCAAGATTGGCGGAGCTCGGTGACATCACTTTCGAGGTGATTTTTCGTGCCTTTTTTTTTGAAGTGACAGCACCGGATAGCGCGCGCCGACGTGAAACCATCACTTACTGTACTCATGGGATGGTTGAAGGCCACGGTTAGGGTTGTGCGTCGTTGGCTGCGTGTTACCTCCGTCATCCGTACTATTGCTCCAGCGTTTATTGCTCCAGCGTCTGACTTACAGCAATTCTATTAGCGCTCTATGATAAAATTTGGCTGTCATGCAATGAGAGCCGTACCTTTTCATTCCACTTGTACATCATCTTCCTTATTGCTCCGATGAGCTGGGGTGAGACCACTCTTCCAAGAACGGACCGCCAACCACCATATCCGAGTCGAACTTTAATAAGACCGTAGCTCGCGGAGTCCAAATATTAACCACGATCGATATGCTCCCTGCTACTGTAAAGCTTGCTGGCAGGGGGCGCACCTGTTCTCTATCTGTTCTTCAGGTTCGTCGGCCATGTTTCAACCCCAGGCCTCACACTGAATGAAGCTTGTAGTAGAGGAGTGGGTTCAGAACCGAGCAAAGCGACCTGTACGAATAACATTTTTCACACACCAAATTGAACGTGCCGATCACACTTACGGTGATACGAGTCGATATCCGATTCGTACGTATGTGGGCGCCCATCATCAGCTTCACGATATGCATGTGGCCGCACGCGATGTCGTGGGACTCGGTCTATCGTAATGGACTCAAAGGAGAATCGAATATCTTCTTTGCGTAGTTGACTATAAGGTCTCCATTCATAGAAGTACGTAGTCGTTCGTTCCCAAAAGATAACACCGACGAAAAAGGGATACAGTTCCGTGACTTCTCATTCTGCAACCTGAGTATCAGTCACCTAGAGACCAAGTCACGCCAACTACCACATCAAAAGTCAACTCGGGGCTCTACCGCCCACATGGAAATCAAACCGCGAGCCACAGCGAACCAAAACCCCGCACAGGGGTCAAATTATACTTTGCAGATCAAAATACACCGGAGTTCTTGGCGATGGCTACCCAGCTTTTGGCGACATACTGCGTGAATATTTCAGCTTCTGTGAGGGTGCTTTGCACGTGCGATGCGGAATCGAGGAGTGTTTCGAGAAAGGCGGGGGCAGTCTGGGGCGACGTGAGTTGATGGAGTTCTATCAAGAAAAAAATAAGGTAAAGGTCGGCCACCGGAGAGAGGGGGATGCAAACTCATCAGCTTACCGGCGCTCGCGTAGATAGCCGCAAGAGTAATCCGCTTTGTATACCAAGAGGGCTTTCGTACGAGAGTTTAGGGCAGTCACGAAGGTATAAGCGTGCAAATGGGACATACTCCGATGGATACGTCCTTGGCCGCTCGACACGCCTCGTCAGCAACGCTCACGGCATGCTGTACCGCTGGCCGCGGATCTAGAGGGGGTACACCGACTCTGGGTGATGCGACAAGTGCAAAAGCCTATAGCATTACATAGGTAGGAATCCGTGTGAAACCACATATGAGCGCACGGTACCTCTGGAAGATGCACGAGCACGGGCACGTTGTACTCGAGGCGGGCGAGGAGTGCGCCCTTCACGTCTTCCACAGGCACGGAGCGCATGTGAGTTCGCCCTTGCTCGAGCCATGCGCTGATCAGCGTTCGTCGCGCGGTGTCGTCCTCGCCAAACAACGTTGTGACTGCGGAATCGGGGAGTGGTGCGGCGTGGGGCTCTGGGAGAGCAAGCACGGAGCGGGCTAGAGTCGTGCGGGTGAAGCCATGCTGCCGTACGAGAGGAACTGCGAGTTTCAAGAGCTGTGTCCTGCAAATAGATGGGTATACGTTGTTTAAGACGGGAGGCACACACCTAAGTTGGGTCATGACTGCAAACTCGTGACGACACTTGCCATTTCCGTATATCTTGCTCCTCACGACCGTTCACAATCTCTCTGCTGCTCGGCAGCGCCGACCGTCCTTACGCATACTTCTCTCTTCACAAGCGCCAAAAGTAAAGAAAATCCAAGAAGTATAAAATGTCCGACTGGGGTAAACGATTACTACTATTACTTCCTGTTAC
Organism: Lactarius akahatsu; assembly: GCA_021524915.1. Taxonomy (NCBI): domain Eukaryota; kingdom Fungi; phylum Basidiomycota; class Agaricomycetes; order Russulales; family Russulaceae; genus Lactarius; species Lactarius akahatsu. The sequence goes on from JAKELL010000031.1 coordinate 356,907, forward strand.
TCGTTACTGATAACGGGGCAGAGGGTTCTGACAATGGCGGCTCACCGGCGGCGCGTGCCGTACCCAACAAAGCAGCCGCCAAGGGCAAATGGGAGGGGGAAGACGAGGATGACAATGGGCCCGTCGTACGTATTACCCGACTCGAACGCACCATTCCCCCCTGATCATCGCGATCATCGCAGAGCGACTGGGAGGCATCCTCTGAGGACGACGAGGTAAAGGCGAAGCCCGCGACGGCAGCAGCGCCGCCTAAGAAGAAGGGGACGCTCAAACAGAAACTCGCTGAGAAGGAGGCCGCGCGGCGGGCACAGCTCGCTGCGGGCGGCAGCGATGTAGAGTACGACGAGGACGCGGTACTCGACCCGCGCGCGAAGGCGCGACTCGAGAAGGAGCGCGAGCTCGAGTCCGATCTCCACAACGCCACGGAGCTCTTCGGCTCCAGCACCCTCAAGGGTGCGTCGCCGCCGTTTCGATCTCGTCATCTCTGTTTTCTCACCTATGCACAGGCTCCTCTGCCGATGCGGATCTCGACAGCATCCTGAAATCGTCGCCCAGTTCCAAAGAGGACTTCGTCGCACTCTCGGAAGCCATCATCGCCCATATCGTGAAACGCCACCAGGACAAGCCACTGTACTCCACGTTCGTCGAACACCACGTGCGCGCCCTCGCCATGCCCCTCCGCGACATCGACGTCCGCAAGGCCGCGAGCGGACTCACTACGCTTGCGAATGAGAAGCAGCGAGAGAAGACAAGTGGGAAGAAGAAGCCAAAAGCTGCCGCAAAGCCCGTCCTTGGCGCAAGCAAAGTTGGGAATAAGTAATTTGTCCTTTGCATTTGAGATATATACGTTCGGCGCTGATCGATATTTTGCAGGCTGGATACGACGGTGTACGACGAGGCGTTGGATGATTTCGGGTCCAACGCAGACGATTTTATGTGAAGTGAACGAATGTAGCCCTGCTTTGCTTTGATAGTTTAATTGATTAGTCCAGTCGCCGCAATCCATCCTGTGTAGCCGAATCGCGTAGGATTAGCTCGTGCGGTGTCCCGCCGGCACAAACAACTACTATTTCTCATCATCATCACTGCCCTCCTCATCTTCCGCAACGCCGATGACGCCTCCGGTGGTTCTTTCTCTCAGCTTGCGTCCCGCTTCCACTAGCCTGAGTCCAAACACCTTGCGCGCACCAAAGTTCGCGCCGACGTCCCAAATCTGCAATTTGGTTTTTAAGCCCACCGCGACGAGCGTTAAAAGGTCGTTTGGAGACCAGACAGCCGAGAAGACTCGCCCTGCAAGCTGCAAGGTTCAGTTAGCCCAACACTGACATCATGATACGTCGCCCTTACCAGTCCGAGATCACGGGCCTGCGACCAGGCGGACCTCTTCGTACCATCTTCGTGCTCCTGGACGTTCCATATTTTCACCATTTTGTCCGTCCCTGCCGTAGTAATGCACCAGCGGATATTCGCATTCATGTCCAACGCGCACGCTGCGCCGTCATGCGCCGCGATCGTGAAACGGGCTGGAGACGGTTGGTCGAGATCCGATGGCAGCGTCCGCGCGTCGAAATTGACCACCACTCCGTTCTCCAACGAAACCTAAGGAAGTAAGTAGCGATCAAGTCTCCCATTTCACGCGATGGAAAGGAGAACCCCCGTACATAAAGGCCGTGGTTGTCCCCTGGATCCCGGCGTATGGCCTCGACGTCCGCGCCGACCACAGCGCCCGCGCTCGCGATTCGAACACCCCGCATCGTGTGGTCGTAGCTCCCGCTGAACGGCACGGCCTGTACGCTCAATCTTTGTCGAAGGAATGGGAAAGTTCATGTCCCTTGATTGTTCTTCGTCTTGCTGTCTCTTTATGCGGGGTTCATCATAAACACGACGGTGTTCTGGAACCTGGATCGTCCTCGCTTGGCTCGCATTCAACGCACTTGTCGTTGCCCTTCGTGCCACTTGTCCACAGCGACCACCCATTCCTCGCCCCACATGCGATTTGATGAACGGTGTGAGACGCTTTCTCATTAACCTGAGTACAAGAGTCAAGCTGTAGCGAACAGATAGCACGAGGAATGGGACAGGTGGCTTCGCGGAAGGCATCTTCAGCCACCACGCTACAGTAAACAATCCCGATGCAATGACTCGAATGGTTATCTAGCCGAGAGTTGGTGTGGGTGGCGATACGCGCACTTACGAAATGCAGCTCTGAATCTGGCGCTCTCTCGTGATAGTGATTCGGAAGCTATCGGCGATTGGAGGCCTGTTTCAAGCCAATCATCACTTCATTGTTTAGACTCCCTGCATAGCCAACACCCAGATTAAACAGTTGATCACGACCACACAAGTCTCGCCCTTCTCATATCACAGCGGACCAACTACAGTACATATGTGCTCGTAGTAGGAAAACATATATCTGATGCGCCCCATTTGTCCAGAAATTAGAGTATAGTGAGTATAGTACATAACGAGACCTCCTAAACTGTCATCTCTCAGCGTTTCGCAAGAATCAAGGTCGAGACTTCAGACTCACAGTAATGGTTTGGTTTCCAGAGGCCGTGACGGTAACCAGCGAGCTGATGTATGATTAGTTATCAATCCCGTGACCTAAACGGAGCGCGCGCACATTTGCTGAGCCCTCAGAACAACTGTAACGCATTCTGAATCATTGCGGGGGCCGTTTGATTTTCCAGCCCCATGGATCTGCTGACATGCTCGGCTTTTGGAGTTGACGAGCCTTTGCAAGAATGCGTTCAATGGCGCGACCCGCCGCAACAGCAGGAATGGTGCCGGTATTGATCTGGTTCACGAACTCTTGTGGGTCGAATATCTCGAACTGTTTCCGTCCAGGAATGTGGTAAGACCCGTGGTCCCTTCCCCAGTGATCTTCGAATTGCCTGACACGATTGCCTCTCCAGGTGCAATTCGAGATTGGACAATGAACCCAATGCGGCAGGTGAGTTACTAGGTGTCGGTCACGGTCTTGCCAACGGGTGAATATGCCATGGCAAATGGGGCATTCCCTAGGATTTCCCGTGGTTGTAGCGGGCAGGGCAGCGGTGTTGATTTGGCGGGCCCAAGTGGGCGGGTAAGGCTGGGGTGGGGAAAAGGTGAGGAACATACCGAGGAGGAAAGGACAAGGCAATAAGTGATACGCCATCAAAAAAAAATCATCCAATTGACCTGGGGCGCGCCAGGCGTCCTAACGGGAGAGGTGATTGTCCCATACTCTTGAGTCAGGAATGCTGACAGGGTGGGGGAAGGATTGCCAGCGCCAACCATTTCTTCGATCACCTATCGAGGTCGGGACAGTAAATGATATACATCTTTTTAAAAAAAAATCGACTAACTGCCGAGCCGAGATGCATGAAAGGCAACAGTGGACCGGGGACCGTAACATCGAGTGAGGTGCTACCATCATAACGGGACTCTGGGGGAGGGCAGGTCAGGTAGTCGATGGCCGCGCCAAACTGTTCTCTCGAAATCTACCGAGGCCAGAAAAGAACGAACCAAGAAATGATACGCGTCAAAATACCCGACACACCTGCTGCGACCTAGGATACATGCCAGTGTTATCCGTATCTCAAACAGGACTCGGACCAAGACCGCGTAGGCAGCTGAGCGGGCCTACTTGTGCATAGATGCATAACTGGAGCTTTATATGTGAGTCGGAGGCACCCCCCTCGGGCTCTTCTTTGGTGCTCCAGCTGAGTGCCCTTGGGCACTGTGTCGTAGGTGAGATAAATTTTAGTGCCACACTCCTCCGTTCTGGCGTGTCATCCGTTCCGCTATTGAAGGCCACGTGGGAGGCACTCGTGGAACTCGTGGTGATATCGGCACGACCCATCGTCGCATATGAACCACGAATCTAGAAAGAGAGAGCATGGCTGATGGTACGGCAGAGGCAGCGGGGCGCTACTGGAAACACCTATGTCAGCGCCAGTGCGCATGCCGAGGGATCTGCCAGTGTATCTATAGGGTGCCAGAGGTGAGATCTGTGAGAAGAATTAGTCAGAGTGCCTAGGCGGCTAACTGTCACTATGCGGCCTCATGGTGGGTCGCTGTAAGTGCCAGTGCAGTCGTAGAAGAGGAATGAACTGGACCAGTTGATTGGATAGAGGGAGGGCACACGGGAAGAAAGAAAATGTCGATGGGCACTAGTGACTACGGGGTGGGCTTTCATGAAATTTCGTGCTTTGTCTTCAAATAGTCACCGTATCGCTAGTGAGAGTATCATGATCACAATTGAAGACCGCCGTCATCTGTATTGCTCCGGCGCCGTCGTAAATTCTGCCAACGCCCCATGACAAAGTCGGTTGTTAATGATCATAAGAAGCACCTTCGCCGCTTCTGTTCTCGTTCCACTTGTACGTCATCTCCCGATGCCAGCTGAGGGTGAGACCACTCTTCCAAGACAGGTTCGCCAGCCATTGCATTGAACCTTAACAAAACTGTAGTTGGGGTCCAAATAACTGCGACCGGTATGCTTTTTACTAAAGCTTGCGGCAGAAGAGCGCACCTGTTCACTACCTGTTCTTCACAGGCTGGTCAGGATCGTCGAGCCGTGTTTCAGGCCCAGCTAAGGCCATACCAAATGAAGCTTATAGAAGAGGTGGTTCAGAACCAAGCAAAGCGACTCACATTATTCACCCACCAAATGTGTCGATCATACCTATGGTGATACGACTCAACGTCCGAGCCGTATTTATGTAGATGCCTATCATCGGCCTCACAATGGGCGTGTGGTCATTTACGACACGATGTCATGGGATCCGGTTGAAGGCCACTTCAATGAAGTGGCCTGTCGTGGTCGACTCGAAAGAGGACTGAATGCTTTTCAGTTGCCTTGAGAAGCAGCGCGAGCTCGAGTCCGAACTCCACAACGCCACGGAGCTCTTCGGCTCCAGCACTCTCGGGTGCGTCGCCGCCGTTTCGATCTCGTCATTTTTGTTTTCTCACCTATGCGCACAGGCTCCTCTGCCGATGCGGATCTCGACAACATCCTGAAATCGTCGCCCAATTCCAAAGGGGATTTCGTCGCGCTCTCGGAAGCCATTGTGTGAAACGCCACCAGGTTAAGCCGCTGTACTCTACGTTCGTCGGACACCACGTGCGCGCCCTCGCCATGCCCCTCCGCGACGTCGACGATCGCAAGGCCGCCAGCGGACTCACTACGCTTGCGAATGAGAAGCAGCGGGAGAAGTGGGAAGAAGCCAAAAGCTGTCGCAAAGCCCGTCCTTGGCGCAAGCAAAGTTGGGAATAAGTAATTCGTCCTTTGCATGATTTCGGGTCCAACGCAGACGACTTCATGTGAAGTGAACGAATGTAGCCCTGCTTTACTTTTATAGTTTAATTGATCAGTCCAGTCGCCGCAATTCACCCTGTCTGTAGCCAAGTCGCGTAGATTGTAGCATGGATCAGCTCGTGTCCCGCCGGCACCAAAAAAAAACAACAATTATTACTCTTCATCATCACTGTCCTCCTCATCGTCCGCAACACCGATGACGCCCCCGGCGGTTCTGTCTCTCAGCTTGCGTCCCGCTTCCGCCAGCCTGGGCCCAAACACCTTGCGCGCACCAAAGTTCGCGCCGACGTCCCAAATCTGCAATTTCGCTTTTGAGCCCGCCGCGGGGAGCGTTAAAGGGTCGTCTGGAGACCAGACAGCCGAGAAGACCTCGCCCCGCAGTTAGTCCAACACTGGCATCGTGATACGTCGCACTCACCAGTCCGAGATCGCGGCCTGCAACAAGGCTGACCTGCCTCTTCGTACCGTCTTCGTGCTCCTGGACGTTCCATATTTTCACCACTTTGTCCGTCACCGCCGTAGCGAGGCACCCGCGGATGTGCGCATTCACGTCCAACGCACACGCTGCGCCGTCATGTGCCGCGATCGTGAAACGGGCTGGGGACGGTTGGTCGAGATCTGATGGCAGCGTGCGCGCGTCGAAATTGACCACCATTCCGTTCTCCAACGAACCTATAAACAAGGTCTCCCATCGCATACGATGGAAAAGAGAACCTCCACACATAGAATCCATGGTTGTCCCATGGATCCCAACGGATGGCTTCAACGTCCGCGCCGACCACAGCGCCCACGCTCGCATCGGGCGCTCGCGAGTCGAACACCCGTACCGTGCGATCGTAGCTCCCGCTGAGCAGCACGGCAGGATCCGTGGGGTTCCACTGCACAGTCTGCACCTTGTCCTTATGCAGCTTTCCAAAGCTGCGCAAGGCGCCCTCCTTCGGGTCCCGCGACAGGTCCCACAGCTTGACGGTGCGGTCCGCGCTCCCGCTGGCGAGCATCTGTCGCGCGATACGATTCCACGAGAGGGAGAGGACGGCGTCGACGTGGTGCGCCTCGCTCGCCGAGCGGTGCTTCGCCTTGTTGCGCTTCTTCTTGCTCGTGCCTGCAGCTTCTGGGACGTGCGCCGCCGTCTCCTTCGGGTTACCGAGGACGGTATCGGGATAGACGGAGACGAGCAGGTCGATGGAGTAGATCTCGATCTCTGGTTCGAGCGTGCCGATGGCGACGTAATTTCCGAAACGCGAACCGGGGCCGTCCTCGGTGTCCATGCTTTCCTCTTTGGTAGCCGACGAAAGTGGATAGTCGAGCCATTCGAGGCAGAGTGGCATGCTGCTGAGGAGCAGGTCGTGATGCGGCCCAGGTACTCCGTCGGCTCATTGTAGACGAAGAAATGGAGCTGAGGCACATTCTGTTCGACAATGGCGGTCACAAGGCGCACTCCACCCATATAGAGTAATCGTCGTCGTCGCGCTCGCGGTCAACCTTGATATCGTCCACATCGCCGTCGTCGTCCCTTGGATCATGGCGTGAGCGATGGCATTCACACGTTCTAGCTCTGTGCGCGTGTCTTCGAGCTGTATATTAGCAATGTCTTTAATGCGCTCGATATCGGCGTCGTTTAGAGGCTGTTTTGACGGGTGATGCACGGAGGCTCCCTCGCTTTACCTTTCTAAGGATGGATCAAGAAGCGCGAGGTAATAAAGCGGTAGAGTGCGTACCAGACGATGCTCGAAATCTAGTCTCGAAATTTACCAAGAGGCGCAGAGGCACGCACGACGAAACGCACTACGAAACTCACGTCCAGGACTCCTGAGTTTCCTGTACTAGCAAAAGGGCCCAGGGCCTTCAAAATGCTTTTTACAGCGAGTTGCATAACACCTGGCCCCTGACGACCACCTTACACATACAGGCGGGGTTTTAACAGGACCATGCCGAATTTCTTTCCCACCAAAATTAATCGTAGTAATTAATAAAATAATTTTTTATATATTCTACTTATCGGTTTTTAAGTGAAAAAACTGACATTCGATGTAGTGGGGCAGATGATGATAAGTGATCTGGTCCTTCCGATTTTTCAGGATCGTCACGCTGACGCAAGCTGTAGCGCCCTCAGCCAGGGAGCTGAGTTTACTATACAGTGTCGGGTTCATCGGATGAGCGATCGGCTCACGCTTGTTGTGTCGGCCTCGGGATCGGCGACGCGGAAGTGGTCGACAAAAACTTGGGCAAAAGCTAGCAGGGAAGAGGGCGATGTGAGGGAACGTAGGCTGATATTAACTGTCTACTTTGCTATGTCGCCCAAGTCCTGTCCGAGTCTCAATATACTTGCGTGAGAGGCCAAGGTCACCAGCGACGCACGGCTCTTCAAGGCCAGGGAGTAGTGGCGATCGACGGAAGGTGAAAGCGAGCTGCGATGCAGCTCATTGTCGAAATCTTGTGTCAAGTAACGGTGATACCCTAAACCGTCCCTGAACGCTAGGAAACGGTCTACGGCGAGCGCAGGATTTGGGAGGTGTGAAGTGTCGCGAGGTATCGCGCAGGCCTCCGCGAGGCACCAGCTGTTGTATATGGGTCCGCGGCGATCGTGGACGCGTCGGTGTCGAAGGGCTAAGGCCGCGCGTAAGTGCGGCGACGTCGGGAGAGGAAACGGTGTCGGTTGGTTGCAAGTGGTCGGAAACGGTCGCGCACGCTTCGGCGCGGCGCGAAATTTCGTACAGATGGCCGCAGTGGTCGGGAACGTGTCGGGTTCGAGTCGCTAAGGCCGCACGGGAGTGCGGCGTGCTAGGGAACGCAAGGGATAAGCTTCACTGAGCTCAAAAGTCCGAGGGGAGAAGTCTACTATTAGAAATCTAAAGTGTAGGTTGTAAATACATGGCCTATAAGGAGAGTAGGCTGAGAATGGGGGTGAATTAGATCAACAGGGGAAAGGGGGAAGCTAAAACGCGAAGGGAAACGACCGGAGTAAGAAGAAAGCCAAGCGCTCACAGAGCGCGGGAAAGCGCGAGAACGAAGCGCTTAGAAAGCACGCAGAAGGTGCGGGAGAAAGCGGGAAAGCGCAAGAGAGCGCGAGTGAGTGCGGGAGCGTATAGTACTGTTAGAAACTGGGAAAATCATAAATTCACCGGCCAGGGAGAGCACTGGCGTATCAATGGGCCGCGTGGATGTGCGTGCGTGGATTAGTACTCGGGGAGATAGGGAATGTCAGGGTCATTAGGCATGTGGTGACGAACAGAAAGACGAGTGTTGAACGTTGAGTGACGAGTTGGTGTAAGACGTGACACGTGACGGAGCATGACAGCGACAAGACACTAGTACTGTTGGTATTCAGTAGAGTAGGAGGTTTAAAACACAGGAGGAGCCAATAGCTACGGGCCTAGGTCGGCAGGGAGAGAAAGTAAGAGATTGTGCTAGGAGAGAGAGGGAGGGGAAAGAGCCGCTTTGAGCTGTGCACTTGGCTGTGTATGTGCAAAGAGGCCTCCGGTGATGATCGCAAGTGAGGACTGGAGAGAAATGCGAGGAGATCTTGGAGGAGATGGTGGTTAGCGGGCTCACTGGTGGTTTTCCCGGGAAACCTGCAACTGAGGCCAGTGGCAAATGCTTGCTAGCTGCTCATGCAAGCACTCAATGGGGGTTTGTGATAATGATTCAGCCAGTTTTGCGGTTGTGCGTGGTTGGTTTGCAGCTTGGTTTGCAGCGTAAGGAGTGGAGTGGAGTCTGAGGGCACACTGAGTCGGAGATCGCAGAACAAGTGGCAGAGTGCCGAGCGTAGCAACGCAGATAACTATTCCATAACACTATTTCTTCGAGATACCTATTCCATAACCCCAATTCTTTATGATAGCCCTATTTCTTGAGAATTTTCCCGCCTACTTAACTATGAACCCCGCTCTTGAGTTTTGAATGTCCGTATGTCTGCTAAAAAAGGCAGGGGCCAAGTGTTTTGCAACTCGCTGTAAGCACATTACGCATTTCGTTGAGACATTGCAAGTATGTGCACGTCGACAGGGTTTGCGACATTATGCTGGGCCCGTTGATACACCAGCACTCTAATATTGCTCCGTGGCCACTGAAAAGCACATTTTTGCGGTTTCTAACAGTCTACACTTTCTGCTGCAAGACTCAGCTGCAGTGCATGCCTAAGCGCCGCGTTCCCACGCTTTGCTGCCTCGAACACTCAGACTCTCTCCCCTTTACGCTTTTGCACTCTCTTTGCAAGTCACTGCCTTACTCTCCGTTTTCGGTTTAGTATGGCGCTGGAAGGGAATGAGGCCAGCGCCTGGAAAGTGATAGGCAGTGGCAAGGAAGCAACTTAAGCCGGCGGACTGCACAGAGACTGGGCTGAAGCACTTCGTGCTTCAGCGATCGGGGATGAGGGTTTTTCGTTTCCGAGGTGAGGTCACGACACCCAACAACTAGGAATCAATGACGCGTCGAGCAAGCCTCGGCACCCCCAAACTTAGGAATGATGACGCTGTGGTTCTTCCCCGGTAGGTTATGCCCAGCGGGGGAAAGGGTCATTTAGCACCCGATTTCATGCCCACAATGCATTGCCCGCCTATGAGATAGTTGGTGTGTGTTCCAGCACCAAAGACCTGATGGCCGTGGTGAGGTCTTGACCGTGCTAGCTTCTGCTCCCCAGCTGTTCCGCCATTTCACCCATGGGGCTGTCTAACAAAATAGGGGGAGAAACGACTCAAATGAATCGCTGGATCGGCTTTGACCAGCCGAATTTGAGGCGTGGTGTAATTGGCGTATCTCGCGTTCTAAAGCTGCCATTCTCCCGAACTCCTGCAGGCCTTTCTGCAAGTTCAGTGGGAAAATTGGTGCATGCGGAGGGTGGGCGTCAGACGGCCATCATGTGGCATGGCAAGCGACGGTGTCGCTAGTGGTGCAAGGCACGAGATAAGGCTGATCATGGCATCGCTGGGGCAGTTGCTAGCGTCGCGAGTGGTAAACGGCAGTTCGCGGAAATAGCATGAAAGCAGCAAAAGGCCAAAGGGCCGGACTCGGACGCGCAAGGCGCATGGGTAGCAGCGAGTAGCAAATAGCATGGATGAGTTAGCAATAGGATTGGCGAATGGCAAAACAGCGGAGGGGTGCCCATAACGGGGCACGCCGGTGAACAGCTGGCAGAAAAACGGCAAGTCTTGTTGGGGTATAGTAGAATAGCATTACAATGGTAGTAAGTGAGTAGCAGTTAGCAGGATTAGCGGGAAGGGCGAAGGAGCAACGCGAGGCAGTTGGCAGACTCAGACTGAACTACTCCCCCATCTCCGAGTTGGCTGTTTCGTGATACGTGGCATGTGTCTGATGGAGCGTTTTGTAGATAGAGGTATAGGCCACACTGGGGTGTATTCGGATATTGCTTCTCGAGATAGAATAAGAAATAAAAGTGTTCTGGTTCCATGAACCGGTTGCTTGGGAGGACGGAGGGTAGGACAAAAGAGAGGAACGAGCACGTAGTGCCGCCTCGTCCGTTCACTCAAGACTTCGTCACGCTGGCAGAGACCGGCCACCTTGCCCTGTTACCCAATGCACACTTTTCCTTCGCCCACTTTCCTGGTATATACTACATGTAATTACCACCTTTTCAGATTAGAATACAGGACTTCCCACTTCAGATCTCGGACTTTGAACTCAGTGAAGCTCATTTCTTGCGTTCTCTAGCACGTTGCACTTGCACGCGTCCTTAGCAGCTCGAACCCGACGCATTCCCGATCCCGGCGGCCATGTATTCAAAGTTTCGTGCCGCGCAGAAGCGTGCGCGACCACTTCCGATTACTTGCGACCACCCGACTGTCAGGCTCCGTGTAATCTGTCCCAACCTCGCCGCACTTGCGCGCGGCCTTAGCATATCTATACCGACGCGTCAGTGATCGCCACGGACCTATACACAACAGCTTGGGCCCCGCCAAGGCCTGTACCATGCCTTATGCCGCTTGACACCCTCCCTGCCCGTGCGACGGACTTTCCTTCTTAGGGCGTTACGCGTTACACTCCCGGGTGGCGTTCGTCCCCTTTGTACACGTCCCCTTTGTACACACACAGGCATCATCATGGACATCTGTTTTCTTCTCATCGACCATAATTTCCAGGCTATTGGGGGTCCTTTCCTGGTTGACTCTACTAGTGACTCTACTATAGAGGACTTGAAGGAGAGGGTCGTGGAGAAGCGGCCAGGAGTCTTCTCCCGCACCGACACCGACCCCGCCGATCTCACCGTGTGGAGATGCATGGACCCGACAACTTCATTCGACGACGAGGACTTGGAGCGCTGAATCAGCGAGGTTTTCTTCAGCAACTCAGTCAAAATACTCAGCGGAAGGCAAGCGATTGCAGAGCTAAACATCTCGAAGAATGAGATACTGCTTGTGAAGATGCCCGGTCGGCCTGGTACGTCACGTATTTCTACTGCCGTCCGCTGCGTTCTCATACAGGCTATAGCCGTTATGTTGAACAAAGTTGGAGACCCCATCACCTCACAGGTGGACCGAGAATGCTTCCCCCGAGCGCACTCTAAAGGGGGCTTCACGGAAGGAGATATCCGATTCAACGGTATAATGGATCGGGACTATGACAAGGACGATCGCGACGTTCCCGAATTTGTCAAGAAGTACAAACAGATGCTGGGTTGAAAGCGAAAGGTGGCAGATAATGTCCGTTGTTTTCTATCTTATCATGTTTTCAGCTTCTGACAGACGAGGTCAGATCCGCGGAGTAGCTGAAATGGTGGACGGTGGCGAGGATTATTTTGATTATTCGACGGCGAATGTCTCTGCCGTTGTTGTCGAACAAGAGGTTTTCCACCTTATCCAAATTTCATCCTCATACAAGGCGAAGTATTGGGAGAGGGGGGCAAACATGAACATTAGGCTGTTCAAAGAATGCGATGCAAACTGGCTATTGTTTTTCATAATCGCAGATCACATTGATTCACATTCTTCAAGCATTGCAACTGACGGAACACCAAGACTTTCCGCTAAGCTGTGAGGGTCGGCCCATCTTTAATATTCTGTTGAGCTAAAATTCTTTAACAGAGGCCAAGAATGGTGGCCGTTTGAGCTCGCCATCAAAGTCGGGAAACTCTATCATACGTACCGACCTAAAAGCGATTTCCTCGCTTTGAAGTTTGACCTTCCACGGATGGCCGTGAAGGTCGGCTAGACTTTACTAGGTCAATCCCCCGTGGATCATCACCGCATGTTGATTCAGGCAGCAAGCGTTGTCCGATTCGCGAACACCACCTTGGATACGTACAAGACTGAGAAGGATTTCGTTTTTGTGGCCATATATATCAGTGTTTACGGATGGGCACCCCGCTACGTGCTATATCAGAGAAGAGGTTCCGATGATGTACGCACGGATACTCTATACCATTATTGTATGCTGAATCGCCGTAGGTTCTTCGCAATTTGCGAACCTTCGTATTCGCAGATCGAGGAGACCGCATTGCATTCGCACTCGAATTGTACACCTTTTGTTCTGCTTTGGCTGACGAGAGCGACAACGGAGACACAGGAACAAAGGTCGAGAAGCTCGCGAACGCTGTCGACGATTTTGGAAAGAAACACGGCCTGCCGATGTTCACCGGCAAAGCCAAGTATACTGCCAACGATGATGGGGAATGTTGATATCTAGAACCGTCCCTCAGTCGCAGTAGGAACGACCGAGGGGCTACTAAGTTCAGATGTCAGACGCGTATATATAACGAGTCACGTGGCCCCGCCGCTACTATGTGGCATGACCCATGATCTCACATTGACAGGAAAATCAACCCGAACGCAATGTCCGTCAGAAGGGTAGCAATGGAGGCGCAGATGAACAGCTCGAAGCCTACGGATCTCAAGTAGTACCGGATATACTCGAGACGGAGGGCGGTACTTGGGAATCAATCGACAAGGTACAACATACCAGAATCCATTTCTCCATTCATGACGCCGCATTGACCATTGTCTTGCAGTTACTACCGAACATCCGCACGGTGTATCGACAGAGCGACCGGAACAAGACAGTTGATTGCAAAGCACCTTCGCAAGGGATCGAACGAGCTTGACATCTTCAAGTCCATCCATACAATACGGCCACAGTCTCCTCACATCATCTCGTTCATCGAGACTATCCCTTCAAACACCGGGGGGTGGCTCATTCTACCGAAGCTGTACTCTATCCGGGACCAAGAACTCATGGACAGTTGCGGTGTTCGCGGTCGTGACCAGCTTGGGCGGGGCCTGATCGAGGGGCTCGGATATCTATCTTCACAAGCACGGAATTGCACATAGAGACATCAAGCCGGACAACCTTGTCTATGACAATGATTTTTGCCTGCAAATTATCGATTTCGACGTAGCCATCGAAGTTCAGGATGAAAACACGGAAGTTGACGAATACCGCGGTACCAGAGACTGGACAGCACCTGAAATGGGAAAGGAAGACGGACCGAGGGCGATGTATAGCCTGATCAAGGTGGATAGATGGTCGTGTGGGCGTGTTCTTCTGCGTCATATCCTGGTCGGGAAAGGAGATAATCGCCTTTCGAGGTTTGCTTCGCAGCTTCAGGCTCGGGATCCCCAGCAGTGGCCGTCGCTGATTGGCTGGGACAAGTGGTCCGCGGTGCCGTCGTCGGACATGGGTAAGGTACTTACAGTTCGCGGGAAAGAGTCGCGACCTCGGGAAGAGGCGGTGGATGTGGATGAAGTAAGTAAGTATTATGGAGACACCCGATGCGAAGAAGCCCAGACTTTCGGTGACGAGCGAGGTATCCGGCCAGAGCTGAGGACAGCCATTCCGACGGACGGGTAAGGTCTCCTAACATTCTGTTCAAACGTGTTCGCTGTTGACTCACGCCTGTGATCACGACCCGACTGGACTTGAAGCTGCGCGCAATATTTAACTATAGATACTGGCGGCGTCTCTCGTGAAGTCAACCGACCGACAGTCTCGCTTTGGGAAGTCAATCCAAGAGTAACAGAACTCGGCGATGAGAGAAATGATCCCCTCGTCTAAATATCCCAGCTGTACTGTTCTACATATCCTTGCACCTCCAAACCTTTTCTGGCCGCGTCTTTTCGACGATGCGTGAAGCCAAACCTCATAGACACTTTTCAATTCCTACGGACCTCAACCACTTGTCTTACGCACACTATCTGGTTCATACTCAGGTTAGTACCTTATACAGTTGCATCCGAAAGAATCTTGCGCGGAACGTTGTACGAGGAAGGGGTGTTCGCTGTGAACAACTGGTAGGAAGGGTAGTTACGATATACAAAGGTGCGCTGAACGCGACCCAAGCGAGGGCGACCTAGATTCTAGAATACCATCGTGTCGCGTTTATGATGGACAATAGGACGATCAAAACCCCGTATACAGAAAGTCGGAAAATCGGAAAGTCAGCGAACAGTCAAGAGACCTACAATTTCCCTCTCTTTCGACAAAGATTGAATGTATGGTATGGACGCTTGTGTGGCTGATAATCTGATAACATGTTTGAGTGGCCACAATTTACCTTCGGACATATCGTTGTAGTAGGGTTTCCAAGGAGCACAAGCAGGGTTAATCATGAGGACAATGTAGGGGTATTCATGCAGAGAATGGGTGTGGGTGGAGAGAAGTAGATGGATCGGGGGGAGTACGGAGTAAGACTCCATACCCGAAGCATCTCCGGCACAGCTCTCTGGTCTGCTTGAAAAGCAGGGTTTAAAGTCATGTTGCCATATCGCCCATGACATCTCCAGCCTTTGTAGCCAAGGGCTTTTCCCATTTGGTCGGAAAAGCGATTTGAAGTAAGATATCGTGTATTACCCCCAAGGCCGACGCGTAAACGACAGTACGATAGCGCAGCCCGAGTCGGACTGGCCGGGCCGATAACTGTTCGTCTCGTCGCGCGCCTCCGCGCCTAGGTAAATTTCGAAAATGGGGGACTTGATTTCGAGCATCGTCTGGTACGCACTCCACCGCTTTATTACCTCGCGCTTCTTGATCCATCCGGAGAAGGGTCAAGCGGGGAGCCTCCGCGCGTCACCCATCAAAACAGCCTCTAAACGATACCGATATCGAGCGCATTAAAGACATTGCCAATATACAACTCGAAGACGCACGCACAGAGCTAGAACGTGCGAATGCCGTCGCGCACGCCATGATCCAAAGGGACGACGATAGTGAAGTCGACGATATCAAGGTTGACGACGACGACGACGACGACTCTGCATGGGTGGAGTGCGTCTCCCGCATTCTGCAACGGACAACTGATTGACTGGTCTTGCAGTGAGGATGACGAAGCCATGGATGATGACGCGATGAAAGACTTGGTTTCCCCAAAACGAAACGGAGATCTCTCCGAGTATAATTTAGATACGTATGACGAAGAAGACGATGGGCCGGCATCCAGTGCGTCTGGTCACGCCGTATTTGGGATCACCACCATATGCCCTGCCCAGCTTTTGGTCCTTTCACCAGCATAAAAGGGTTACAGTTTCACCGCGACAACGACGACGACCCATACATCACCCTGAAAGAGGTGCGTTAGATTGCTCATGCCCCAATGCACCTGATATATATGCAGACTCCAAGGACGACGATGAGCTCGAGCGCGAGGAAAACGAGGTCTTACCAACAGACAACATGCTCGTGACCGCCATTGTCGAACAAAACGTCCCTCAGCTCCATTTCTTCGTCTACGATGAGCCGACGGAGTACCTGGGGCCGCATCACGACCTGCTCCTCAGCAGCATGCCGCTCTGCCTCGAATGGCTCGACTATCCAGTTTCGTCGGCTACCAAAGAGGAAAGCATGGACACCGAGGACGGCCCCGGTTCACGTTTCGGAAATTACGTCGCCATCGGCACGCTCGAACCAGAGATCGAGATCTACTCCATCGACCTGCTCGACTCCGTCTATCCCGATACCGTCCTCGGTAACCCGAAGGAGACGGCGGCGCACGTCCCAGAAGCCGCGGGCACGGGGAAGAAGAAGCGCAAAAAGGCGAAGCACCGCTCGGCGAGCGAGGCGCACCACGTCGACGCCATCCTCTCCCTCTCGTGGAATCGCACCGCGCGACAGATGCTCGCCAGCGGGAGCGCGGACCGCACCGTCAAGCTGTGGGACCTGTCACGGGACCCGAAGGAGGGCGCCTTGCGCAGCTTTGGGAAGCTGCATAGGGACAAGGTGCAGGCCGTGCAGTGGAACCCTACAGATCCTGCCGTACTGCTCAGCGGGAGCTACGATCGCACGGTACGGGTGTTCGACTCGCGAGCGCCCGACGCGAGCGTGGGTGCCGTGGTCGGCGCGGACGTCGAAGCCATCCGTTGGGACCCGTGGGACAACCATGGCTTCTATGTGCGGAGGTTCTCCTTTCCATCGTGTGCGATGGGTGACTTGATTGGTACTTATTTATAGGTTTCGTTGGAGAGCGGAATGGTGGTCAATTTCGACGCGCGCACGCTGCCGTCGGATCTCGACCAACCGTCTCCAGCCCGTTTCACGATCGCGGCGCATGACGGCGCAGCGTGTGCGTTGGACGTGAATGCGCACATCCGCGGGTGCCTCGCTACGGCGGGGACGGACAAAATGGTGAAAATATGGAACGTCCAGGAGCACGAAGACGGTACGAAGAGGCAGGTCAGCCTTGTCGCAGGCCGCGATCTCGGACTGGTGAGCGCGACGTATCACGATGCCAGTGTTGGGTTGACTGAACCCTGCAGGGCGAGGTCTTCTCGACTGTCTGGTCTCCAGACGACCCTTTAACGCTCGCCGCGGCGGGCTCAAAAGCGAAATTGCAGATTTGGGACGTCGGCGCGAACTTTGGTGCGCGCAAGGTGTTTGGGCCCAGGCTGGCGGAAGCGGGACGCAAGCTGAGAGAAAGGACCACCGGGGGCGTCATCGGTGTTGCGGACGATGAGGAGGACAGTGATGATGAAGAAGAGTAATAGTTGTTTGTGCCGGCGGGACACCGCACGAGCTGATCCATGCTACAATCTACGCGATTCGGCTGCAGACAGGATGAATTGCGGCGACTGGACTAATCAATTACTGTAAACTGTGAAGGCAACGCCGTTCACTTCACATACAGTCGCCTGCGTTGGACCTGAAATCATCTAGCGCCTCGTCGTTCACCGTCCTCACCAAATCAAGCCGTTCCGTCTCCTGCATCCATCAACCGACTTGCATAATGGATCTTCGTTCTCTATCCCTGCCGCCGTAAAACCCCATAATCCTATAACTTCCGTCGGGTCTGGGTGTTATTCTCTCATCTGGAGTTTAAGCGTACGTTTGCGACGTCCGCCCTACAAGGGGCTACATGTGGTGGTATCAAGTCGGCGTCCTGTTGATTTACCTTCTACCAGTAGGCTTGCTAGTAGGCTTCAAAGCTGTGCCTTAACTGTCTACTGTAGGCTGATTGTCTATCGAGACGCTTGTTTTGTTTCCTGAACGATAACAGTGGCGAAGAACTGATTCTTCAGGCGAAATGGTTTCGCGATCTTGGGACCTAAGGTGGGCATGTACAACTGTTGGTGATTCATGCCCCGCCCCGCAGACGAGTAGATTAATTGCTCAGGGAGAGCCTGTGATCTATAAGATCTTTCCAATGGTGCATCAAATGTCATAAGCAAGCCGCGGAATGTGAATCTAAGGATTTACAGCAGAGGGGAAGCCGAAAGCCACTTGGAGTATACCTTTGTGTTTATCATGCCAGCGAAATAGTCGTAGATACGTTAGTAAGAGCGAGAGAAAACGGGCCACCTTCCCCAGCATCTCTAAATAGCCAGTGGTCGCGCCGCTCACGTATTACTGGCGGCAAACGCGTCCCGCGTGGCTTCGGCCACTACAAACTCCTCGCACTCGATGCGACTCTTCTTCACGTCCACCATGAATAAGAAGATAGTGCTGAAGAGCCCGCTAAAAATCGTATTAGGACCGAGGGGGCTCGAGCAAGGTCTAGAGAACTCACAGGCCAAACAGGAACGCGAACGGCATGTTGTCATTGTTATTTGAAGCAGATATAATCGCTTCAGAGACAAAAGGTCCAATAAATGCCGAGGTCTTCCCAACCTATCGTATTTGACTTCAGCAGGTGACCCACGCAGATGATCAAGTGGGTATTACCACAGAAAACAAGGCAAAGAAGAGGAACCTGCGTAAGAAAACAACACCTCAGGACCGATACACACAGAAAATAATGGAAAAAATATACATTTGAGGAAGAGGTGATACTTCGCTAATCATGGTCTGGCTGTATGCGTACCATGGGCAGACCATCAACCCGTAGAAAACTTGATACAGCCTTGAATAAAAATGAGTACGCGTCGAGCGGAGAGAGACACTGCACGCACCAGATCTCCCAGACATGCTTAAAGCCAATCTTGTTCGTGCGCACGCCAGCGAGACCCCAGGCAGTGAGAACCTGAAGCCGGGTGACCCCGTCATGGAAAATTCCGGTGTGTGAGACATCCGACTCACCAGAATCCAGAATACATTGAAAATTAACATCTAGGTTTACGACGTGGTTAATACGAGGAGGTAGATCGCTGAGAATTGCTTTACCGTCTTCGTCGTTATGTTATATTTCTTTTGAACCAGCCAGAATATGCTGCGAGCGGTTTCAACCTCCGGCACGAATCAACAAACTTTCTGTTCTCACTAGATTCCTAGTCCTTGCGTCACTATCCCAACCAGAAGCAAGAGGGTGAGCTGCAGTGTAGAATAGGCTACAACGCTACACGGATGACGCGTTAAGAACAGAGGGATTTTGAAGACAATCCAACCAACCTGTTCTGAAGAGTTCCGATAACGGTTCTGCAACGAAAAATGAGTCCCACGGGTACGTGTGATCGTGCAAGGCACGTACACAGTGGTATTCAATACATCGCCCCTACGGGAAAAAGGGGCGTCAAGACCTGCACGTTGAAGAAACGAGAGGGACTTGCATGAGAAAATAGAATATAAGATACAAGAAGGTTTGTTTCAATCGTAAGCATTCTCGTAAGGCAACGTAGGCCTGTTTGAATCCAATAGTCACGAAGGAAGTCCCCGGAGGAAGGGCGAGACCAGGCCGGCGCTTTTCAAAGATGAACCAAGGAATGGCACAAAGTACTGGGAGAATGTTAATGAGACGGGTAAACGCAGAACAGTGTCAGCCAGCGGAGAGACGAACACCACACGCCTCCAGAGAATGCGATCAGCACGCTGAATGCTTTCGTATTATTTTCCGGACTCGCATCAGCGTGTAGTCCTTTAAGAATGCCGACCATGATGGCAAGAATGATGATCTCTCCTGCCGAACTTATGGCAAAGGAGATATTGGAGACGCGATTGCGTGCCAAGGATTCAAAATGGGAATGGTCATCCGAGCTATCTTGACCAGTCAGTGAATGATCGCAGATGAATCCAAACGGGGGTGCTGACAGCTTTAATCCTCGTTTCGCCTCATCAGCAGAGTCTTGAACTTCTGGGAGATTGCGAGCCAGGCCAGGGAACGCGGCGGTCCAAAATGTAAGGGCACCCTAGAAAACGGCGTATCAGTAGCTGCGTCAACAAAGTGACCATGTGGTTTCCCTGACCTGATACGAGATCACTGGAACAGCGGATGTATGCGTTGAGATGAGACAGTAAGAATAGAAAATGCAGGACCCACAGCCGAGAACATATAATGCAACGCCGGTGCGCCATTGAGATGGGTCTTCGACCCCAAGCCATGCAAACGAGACGCCGACGGCCAAGATCGTGAAGAAAATTGTGATGTTCGGCCTATATGGTCCAACCGTGACTCTCCCGTCGCATTTAGTACAAGATCCTAGCGCACCTCCACGTTCCATAATCGGCCCATCCGCCAATCGTCAACAACAAAACGGCCTGGATAGCAAAGCTGATCCCATTCGTGAGGAGAACGATCGAGTTGACTACATATCATGAAATCCTCAGGAAGTGATCAAGTGAGAATGACGACTCGCCATTCCTAACGCGCCCCAGATAGGGCAGCACACATTCGGTACCGCTAGCACACGGCGCGGAGAACGGTGGATGGCTTGGATCATAACCCGCGAGGTAGAGCAAGTTTTGGAACTGGGACGGGCCAAAGTTGAAGCCGGAAAGTCCATTGTTGCCCTTGATCGACGTCAGGAAACGGAGTGTGGGCACGCGGAGAACACAACACAACGCACAACGTAGTACAAATAGAAGCACCAGAGCTCTCGACGCGACGTCGTCATCCACAGTCCTTGGTCTCCCACATCTGGGAATTGCTTGCCGACTTGAGAACCCTCGAAGTCTAGATTGACTTTAGGATCGTCTTTCGAGACCCGGGTATCGCCAATCATGGTGGGTGGGTAGAGAAGTAGAAGAAAACAAGGCAGAAGCGACGACCCATGATAAGGAAAAAAAAATACTATCGGACGAGCTTCTCAGAAGCCGGTGCCCTGTTGGTGAACTGTTTTGCACTCTGCGATTCGGAAAAAGGACTCCGAGCTGACTAAGCAGGTGACTCCATCTGGGAATCCAACTACTACAAGTGTTGCAGATCTGGTTCCTGATCCAGCTCGGAATCATATGTTCTCTTTCTACATATTACAAGCATACTAACGAATAACCGATAGACTACCGATGAATCATAACCCAAATACTGTCCAGATATGAGAGCCCCGAATGATAAATTGCAGTACAGAAAAAAGGTATCGACGTATTAGAATTTTTGCATAGGAGTGACGGTGATGAAACAAGCAAAGTGCGGAAATGAAGAGTGTTGCGAAACGGGAATGTGTGTGCAGGTGAAAACGCGTAGCCGACCGATTTTAGCGCTGTCTGGTGATCGGAAGTTTTGCCATGAAAAGCTCCTTGTTAGGGTCGCTCGCAGGGCGAAAATCTGCCGAACGGAATGGGAAGAGAGAAACAAAGTACTGAATGGGAAATCAGTTGGCAGGTCCTCATCTGAGTCAAAACTGCGCACCATGAGTGCCGTGCCTCGCTCTTCAAAGCTTTCGGTTATCTTAACGTTCGGTTCTCGGTGGAGCGTCCCGTTAAGCTTAATGCGCCAACGGACCTGAGGGTGTTCATCGCTTGAAGGAACTTCCCAGGCGCGGGGGTTGGCCTCCCAGTGAGCTTTCGCAGCCCAATCCGTACGGTGATACGAGGAGCGGTTTCTTAGTGTGAAGGGGTGGATTTTTGCTACGTCGCCGAAAACCAGGGCTTTGAGCAACCGTACATCGATGGCGTGTGATACGGCGAGTAGTTCGAGTGCCTGGGGGCTTTCGCTTGTCATGATGAGGCGGAGTGGGATGACGTCGCTCACTGGGTGTGAAACCTAGGATGATCGAAGATACTGTAAGCGAAGACCCAAAATAAGCATGGGAATTGCACAGCTTACGGGGACAATCAGCTAAAAACAATAATAATAAGGTGAGCCAAGATAGCCAAATTTGGTATTTTCGTGCTTACCTTGCATTCGACGCTGACCTGGAGCTGATGAAATATGACGCCCCTCACAACCACCTTTGGGCATTTTTGTTGTGGCCAGGCCGAATCCACAGTAAGACCAGGCGATTCCCCCGAGTTAGTAGACGGGAGTTCGGTCGAAAGCAGAGAGGGAGACGAAGTTATAACGGGATCTGGAAGCGGCTCAT
Organism: Lactarius akahatsu; assembly: GCA_021524915.1. Lineage (NCBI taxonomy): Eukaryota > Fungi > Basidiomycota > Agaricomycetes > Russulales > Russulaceae > Lactarius > Lactarius akahatsu. The sequence continues at coordinate 378,816 of JAKELL010000031.1, forward strand.
AATGGATTGGTTGCCTCAATCTGAAGCAGAAGCCTACTGTGAAAAGTCGCTTAATGGAAGGGTAAGGCGGATAACACGTACCCGACATTGCGAGTGAGACGTCCACGACGATATATTGTAACTATTAGTTGAATTCTTGGTCTGATACGATGGCCGCTCGGCGAAAGATGTCCAAGGGAGGAATCACCGCGGCTTGATGCCGCGGTGGAGCTCGAAGACGAGGATAGAACGGGCGGGGGTGTAAAAACAAACGGCCAACTAAATCGACCGCCTGATATACAAGATTCGTCGACCTGCTGGGGCAAGAGTATATGCTTGTTCTCGAAGGACGGACTGATGGGGTCAGATTCGAACAACTGAAACTGCAAATACTGTCTCAGTTAGGAGCCCAGCAATTGGGAAACCGACTCACCACCACCTCCATGCGGAGCATATCACTGAGGTTATCCCGAGGCAATAAAATGACACCGTTCAATTCATCTCCGAAGTACAATAGAGGGGGATCGAGGACATTGTGCGCTCGGCTGGCGACGATGACGGCGGCATAGTCTCTCCCACGAGACGTCAGAATGTATTCGTGTGCGGTGTCGAAGAGAATCTTTGAGGGTGGTACGATGCCGTGGTCCTGGGAAGATGGTCCCGCAGTGGGCTGCGCGGCAGACTGGCTGGTCGCAGGATTGAGGCCAGTATAGGGAGACGGGGCAGAAAACCGACGTAGAAGAGCATTTGCATCGAATGGAGGGGAAGGCGTGACGGAAATGCTAGCCCTATCGCTGCGAATTCTGGCTACGGGAAACATGGCGGGGATAATTGAGTGTGTAAACGTCGAGCTTCGTGCCTGGATTAAAACGCAGACTGCAGTAGGACACGCACGTTCGTGACTTAGAAAGGTATATACACTGACAAAGTCCCTCAGGCCTCCTTAGTAAGAGCGCGCTAAGGTTGACTGTTCGGAGCTGTGCATTCTCAAGGGCCGACGTCGTGGGCATAGCCTACGCTGCGGTGAGTGCTGTACTTGACCGTGACTTACCCTTCCCGGCAGTTCCCGAGCCAGCCACGCCACGACCTGAGACCGTCGAGCCAGTGAGCAGACCATGTTCCGCGCTTTGCCTGTCTCGCGACAGGCAGTTTCAAAACGAAATGGGGGACTCGTTCGTATTTCTCGTCGTGTGAGTTCTTCTCCTTCGTCGCCGTCACACAACAACTAAGCCCCACCTCAGCGGTTCGTGACAGAGACGACGGATACAACTGCCACCTCTTCTGTCACCCCACCGAAGAAGAGCAGCTATTTCCTCACCAAAGTCATAGTCTACACTGCTGCTGCGACAACGACGTTCTACGTTGGCGGCGCCTTCCTGGCGTTCAACAACCCTTCCTACCATTCCTTCTACCAACAGAATATTCCTTTAGCTCCTTCCGTGCTCCAATATGGGGAGGACCACGGTTGGGATTCCCTCACAATTACTGATGTCATCGTGAATGCCTATGATGGCGTCTCGGGGGCATACTCGTTTGTGCGGAAACAACTGGGCTATTCTGTCGAGGAACCGTCCACTAAGGTTCCCTCGAAGCCTAAACCAACCATCGAGAACAGAGAAAACGAGGCCAAAACACGGGTCCAGAGGGCTGTCGACAGACTCAAGACAGATGTAAAGGTCGAAGGGAAGAAAGCCCATGACCAGGGTGTCAAGGCCGCGGCCATCGCCAGACACCAGGCTATTCAATTCACAGAAGGTGTTGAGGAGCTTGTTCTCGAGGCAGAGGCCGCGCTCATGGGTAAACCCTTCAAAAAGTCATCACCAGTCGAGGCGACCACCACCACACCAGACCAAGCAACACCTGTCGCCTTGGAGGTTTCTGAACCCCAACCTGCTCCGGTTGGGGCAGAGCCTGCAGAACCCGCGCCGAAAAATGTATACAATGTTCCGCTACCACTCGGGCATGAACCCCCACCTGGCTTTACCCGTCCGGCCCCTCCCAAACCTCCGAAGCCCTTAGCGCCCGGTGAACCGCTCCCGCTCGTCGCACCTGCCGTTGAAGAATTACGTTCCTCCGAGCCGGTCCTAACGCACCTCGCCCAGACCATTGACTCTCTCGCTTCCTTCCTCAACGCGAATCCCGCTGCCGCCAACAAAGCACGTGGTGTTCTTGATGTCGCAAAGAATGACTTGTCCGGGTTGGCGCATAGTTTCGAGCGCCTGCGCGAAGAGGAAAGGTCGAAACTCGAGCAGTCATTGGATGAGCAGACTAGGGAGTATACACTCAAGTTGCTTGAGCTCGAGCTGCAAGCGCAGGACAAGCTTGAGAGTCAGGAGACCGACTTCCGCTCCTTCTATGAGGAGGAGAAAGCGCGTTTCGCTTCAGCATATCGAGAGAAGCTCGAGCAGGAGTTGCGGACGCAGAGCGGTATCATCAATGAGCGGTTCGTCTCTGTTTATTTCGTGGCGGAGAGGCCCCCACTGATCTCGTGCCCAGACTGAAGGAAGAGGTCATCGCACAAGGAATCGAACTCCAGCGCCGATGGATCCGCGAAATCAAGGTCCGCATCGAGGAAGAGCGCGGCGGCCGCCTCGCCAAACTCGACGAGCTCGCCGCGAACCTGAAGCGCCTCGAGCGCGTCGCGCTGGACAACTCGACCTACCTCGACGAGAACCTGCGCGTCCACGCGCTCTGGTCCGCCCTGCGTGCCGTCCACGGCGCCGTCGACGCGCCCACACGACGCCCGTTCCGCGACGAGCTGCGCGTGCTCCGCCACGCCGCGGCGACGCGGGACGACGCGGTGGCCGGCGCTGCGCTCGATGCGCTTGATGCGGGCTCCGCGCCGGACGTCGGGGTCGAGCCCCTCGCGGATCTCGCGTCGTGGTTCGCGACCAGCGTCGCGCCCGCCGTGTCGCGCGTTGCCCTGGTGCCCGACGAGGGTGCGGGCGTGCTCGCGCACGTCGCGTCGCATGTGCTGTCAGCGTTCACGTTCCGCAGGCAGGGGCTCGTCCCTGGGGACGACGTGCTCAGCGTCCTCGCGCGCGCGGAATACTATTTGAATGAGAAGGACCTGGAAAGCGCAACGCGCGAGTTGAACCAGCTGCATGGAACGGCGAAGACCCTGCTGAAGGACTGGCTAGATGCGGCGAGGAGGCGGCTGGAAGTGCAGCAAGCTTTAGAGGTGGGTTGTTCGTTTCGACTCAAGGATACGCTGGCTAATGGTTGAATGACAGGTCGTGCACGCCCATGCCACCCTCTCCTCGTTACTTGTTGCGCAGGGTCATTAGACGTATCCATTAGAATAAATGATAGTTCGCTTTGCTGTCTGTTTTGGAGCGAATGGAACGCACTCTAATCACACACCGAGAATGAACCCAACCAAAACGTATGGGGTATAGAAATGTGTCCACGGAAGGGAGAAAAAAACAACAAAACAATAATATCACTCTTACATTGTTGGTGGTGGTGGCGCTGTTATAGAATAGCTGCTCGCCACTAACGCACATTCACATATGACCTGCGCCCGTCGTACGACCGTCTGCGTGTTATCTCCAGGTGCGACGCCGGGCCCTGGGGGTGCACGCGACACCTTGACGAGGCCAGGGAAAATAGTCGCGCCGACGCGGTCGAGCTCCCCGCGCTCGCTGCGGCGGCAGCGCTTTGCAAGCTCGACCTGGCGCGGATAGAGGGTGCTCGCGAGCTCCGGCACGAACGAGCGGTAGAATGCGTCTGCGCCGGGGCCGGCGGTGGCGGGCGCGCCGTGCAGCATGCGCGAGAACTTGTATGCGTCCTCGAGCACGCCGCGCGTGCCGAGGGGGTCGTCCGCGCTGTCGGGCAGCAGCGCCGCGAGCGACGGAACGTTCTCCTCGAAGATCATGCGCGTCGTCTCGGGCGCGACGTTCTCCACCGCAGCGGAGAACGTCTGGCGGCGCCAGACGGCCGCGACAGTCGGATCCCCTTTTTTTTTTTTTTAAAAAAAATCGAGCTGCAGCGGTGATTGGGGAGATAATAAGAATAATAATGAGCGTACGGGCGAAGAGATGCTCGTGGATGCGCGTGAGCTGGACGTTCGCCTCGGCCGAGCTCGTCACGATCAGGCAGTTGATGATGCCCTCCGAGATCGCCTCGGCCATCGCGTGCCGCAGGAGGCTCTGCACCATCATCGGCCGCACGTCCATGAACAGCGCGCTCTCCCCCGCGCCCGCGAGGTCCGCCAGCGCCGCTTCCTGCAGCGTTGCCGCGGGCGCGGGCGCGATGCGCAGCACGTCGCTCGCCCAGCGGTTGATCGTGCGCTCGAGCTGCGACGCCGTGTTCTATGTGCGTGTGTGGGCACGGTGAGGTAGGACTACGCGATCGTGTGTCGTACCTTGATGGAAAAGTCATCGACGGAGCTCCCGCCTGCTGCGCGTCGGGGCGCGTCGAGGGCTTCTGTGCCGGGGGACGAGCCCTCGAGCGCGGCGATGCGAGCGTGCAGCCGTGCGATCTGTCGCTCTTGCTCCTCGAGCTGCCCTCGCTGCTCCTCGACCTTTTGATGTGCGATGGCCTAACAGAACTGTCGGCTATCAAATCTTAATCACATCGAGGAAATGGCCGCACAAAGTTCGTCAAGGCATATCGATACTGTTCTCCAGAAACGCTATCGGTCGTGTGGATAGAGGGCGTAGAATGTGTAGAATGTGTAGGCATCACAGTATATATGTCGCTGAGATAGGGCGGAGGGTGGAAGGGATGCCGCAACCATCGCTCGGGCGTCTTTTCTTCACGGCACAGGCGAGAGGCAGTGCACACACCGCACCAGAGACTGATATCTACTAGGTTTTGGCACTACTTGCCATACAAACTCTCCACGCCAAATTCCCCACCGCTTCCACGGTCAAGCTGGCTGAATGGGTCGCGCATGCTACCCGTCTTTGCGCGCCAAAGTTGCGTGTATAATGCCTTTAGTCTTTGCAAATCGGTGTCGAGCGCCGCAATTTTGTTTGCCAAAGCAACAAAGGAGGTATTCTGCGCTTCGAGTGTGGCAGTGATTACTACGCATAGACTTAGCGACATCAGAGGATCGACCAAGGGAGCTGACCTTGGGGCGTATACTGAACCTGCTGAGCGGCCGATGTAAGCTTTCGTTCAATTTGCTGCAAAAAGAAAGGAGGTCATGAGTCGGCGAGGAAACAAAAACCGAGGACCAGGGGCTTGCCTCTATAGTTTCTTTATATGATTGCAGACGCTTGCGCATTTGATCCGTTATTCGCGTGAAGAATCTGCAACGTGTCAAGATATCGTCGGGCTGTGAGCGTGTAAAGCGTACTCGAGAGGGAAATTTGCGTGGTTGCGCAGATGAGCTCCGTGTTGCTGGGGATTTCGGAAACCGTCGATGATATGCACAGCAACAATTGTGTCTTGTACCGACTGATCAACCTTTGCCTTCAAATCACGCGTACTGAGGATGTCATTTTGAAGGACCGTTATAGAGTTGATCAGGTCCTGATGCCCGCGGTATTCGATTCAGACAGCGACGCCGCTCATGTGAACCACTGACCTTGTGCATGCCACGGATCAAATCCTGACCCTTGGTCGCTTCGTCGCCGACCTGACGTTGCTTCAAATCTTTGCTGATCTGCAATCTCCCCTGGATATGCGCTCTGACGTGGATTGAAGATATGAGATCGAACGGCGACGAAACAGGCTTGCGTACTCGATATCCTCAAAAGTTTTCTTCACGTTTTCGGGAAGGTCATTGAATTTGGTAGACTTGGTAAATAGCGGCTGTCCAGTTTGTGCAGTTGGCTGTTGAGTAGGAGCAGTAGACAGTCTGGACTGTGTTCAGCGAACCATCTGGTAAATTAAGACTTATCAAGGTCACGAACCCGAACCTAAAAATGAATAAGGGTTTACTTCGGGCAACGGCGTCAATGACACTCACCCCATCGACGGTTTGGCTTGGTTGGTGGAAGAACTAAATACAGACCTGAAACGCGAACCAGCTGTCAGATGACAGAAGTCAAGATAAAAAAGGCTCACGGTTGTTGTGGTGGATTCTGAGCGGACCCGAATAACGAACCACCAAACCCAGTACTCTGTTGCTGTTGCTGTTGTGGCTGCTGTCCGAACAACCCGGTTCCCAATCCAGCTCCCTGCTGCTGAGGCTGGTTTGGTCCCATGGATGTGCCAGCCCCAAATGCCGACTTTGGCAGGAGAGGGTTTCCTGAATTCCACGAACCTCCTCCAAAGGCGGGCGCTCCTGTAGCGGGTGGCTGACCCGCAGTCGCCGTCGACGAGCCAAAAAGGCCAGGCGCACCACCGCTCGGGTTCGATTGACCGATTAGAGATGCACCCGGTTGCTGTTGCTGCGTCTGGCCAAGGTTCCCAAAGAGAGATTGAGTAGGTTGGTTTTGCTGTTGTTGCTGTTGACCGAATCCAGAGAAGAGGGATGGTTGAGCAACGCCGGCGGGTTGCTGGGTATTACCTGCAGCTGAGGCAGTGGGAGCCTGTGTAGAGAACATGCTGTACCATCACAGTCAGTGGTGAATGCATCAAGAGGTGACAGCAGTACTCACTCGGTTCACTGGCCTTTGCCTCGACTCACTGAACCGACTCTAGTTCCTAATGTCACGTGATGGCGACTTTCTTATGTAATATATTGTCAAGCTCATTAGCTAACTTCTTTGTTCCATTGGTTCTGTCGTCCGAGGTCGATGTCTCTAATCTCAGTCAGGCCCAATAATGTAGTCGAGAATCTGGTGTATCTCCGGGTGACGACAGCTATTCTCTGATAGGCCGCGTCTCGTCTCATAAGGACTGAATTTCGCGATGCGCTTGCTCTCTGGCCCTGTCTCTGGCAACTCCCTGGCAACTCCCCTCTATCTCAGGCTTCACTATGAGCACCCACTCCACATCCCTGTCATATGACTCGGATTTCAATCCATGGAGCCAGCCTTTCTGCCAGACCAGCGTTCCGTCCGCTGTCGCTCCTCCTCCCCCTACACCGTGTCTGGGCACCAAGCACCAGTATGCTCTTCGGGGTACCAAGGGCAATGTCCGACCTTGGCTTTCTCTTATCCTGGCCAGTCGCTCACCAAAGCCAGAATTACTCCCGCTGTTTGTTGGCAAGGACGTGATCTCTGGGACAGTTGAACTTGATCTACCAAAACCGGAAACCATACGGGAAGTGAGAATAACGGTGTGTCTTTTCCCTTCACATCTACGTAGCAATTATCTAACAGCTTGGAAGATCAAGGGGGAGAGTACCCACCTTACCCAAGAATCGAGTACCTTTCTCGAGGTGTCGCAGACCCTGGCAAGCCCATCGGGGAAACTCTCTGGACAGGTTTCTTATCCGTTCAAATTTGTACTCCCGGAAGATGTCACCATTTACGAGTCCAATTGGGCCATGGTTTACCCTGTCCCGCCTCGGTTTCACGAGAAAGGAATCTTATACATCGACTACAAGGTCGTGGTGACCGTGCGTCGTGGGAAGTTCTCCGGAGACAATTCGTAAATAATGCCTTCTCCTGTCCTCAGCCTCAGCCTCACCCCTTTTCAGTCTGGTGTCCGATTTCTGTTATTTTCCCGAGACGACTGCAGAGCGGCCGTCCATTCTCCGAGAAAAGGCCTATTTGAACCCCACTCAATCAGATATACCGACGCCGATGCTCGACCCTGGTGGATGGAAACTGCTCCCTTCCGTGAAGGCGGTCCTTGTCCCTAACACCGCCGTGACGTTGCAACTGTCGATCGCGAATCCAGTGCGGCTCTATTCCTTCCACTTGTTCGGTCCTTGTTCTCACCCCACCCGGAAAACAGTTGTCGTTCGCACTTGGCACGCCAATACCGTTATTTCTCGATGTACGTAACGACGAGGCTACCTATTTTGATCCCGAGTCGATCGACATTCGCCTTGTTCGCGCTCTCGTCACGCGCGGGCTTACTGGGGGCGTCCGCAAATTGGATGTTGCACGCGCCATGTTATGGCCAGCGCAGGGCTCTTCTCTCCACAGCACGAAACTATGGGGGGAGATCCTCGTCGAAAAGTGTCTCACGCCAAGCTTTGATTTCTCAAACTGCTCGGTTCGGGTGCGTCTTATTTCTGTGCAACTTATCTTTGAAAGCTCATGACGTGTCCAGTACTCCATCGTGCTGTATCCCCGACACACGCCCGATAAGTCTGAACGCGAACCTCTTCTGTCGGAGGAGGTTCTCTTGACTCTGCACAAAGCCGTGGGCGTCGTCCCTCGGCCACAAGCACCTCCCGGAATCATTCCTCGGCCAATTGAGCACAAGCGCTCGGTGACCACACGATCCTTCTTCGCGTAATTCGAACGTGTTCCCACTCGAGTGGTCTTGCACCTTGTATTGTACGGTGGACGTCCCTGTATAGCGTAAAGTGCTCGTGTTCCTGAGAAGTATTTATGTCTCATAATTTCATGACCGCCCCCAAGATATCCACATTTCCCCACGTAATTCCCTTCATCCATTGTATATGTACTTGATGAAGTGTATCTCATTTCTACGAACGTTCTCGCGTCAGACCATGGGCGCGGTGAGACCCGTAGCCCTGAAATAGAGTGTTCAGTACGCCCACCGTCGTGACAGCAGCACTGCCTAGCCGTGCCTGGCGGATTTACCCACCGTTCTACGTGACATGGGATAGGAAAAGACACGGTGCGCAGTCATGCGATCGTCATGTGGTCATCCTCTTCAGGGCGCAGGTTGATCCTACATAATACGTACAAATTTCCCCTTCCGTGATCCCAAAGGCCGCTTCGTCTCCTCTGTAACAATGGAAGATTCTACGGAGGAACTCCCAACCTACAGTCCCAATCTGGGATACCCACGGGCGGGAGCTAGCAGCGGGAGCTTGAGGAGCGAACATCGCTATGCACTCCAAGACAAGAACGGTCGCGATTGGCTTTCGTTCAAAGTCCAGAGCAGGGCCGCGGATTCAAAGCACATGCCGCTATTTCTGGAAGGCGATATCATCAAGGGAGAGGTGCGCCTCGACCTCGCCAAGGCGGAGACACTGAAGGGGTTAACGATCACGGTGCGTCGCACCGCCTCCGTCATCTCACTCGCTCGTCACACGTTTCCCTCCTCCGCGCTGCTATGTTACTAGATTCGCGCGGGAACGACGGCCGTGGGACAGGAGGAGGAGCTCTTCCTGGACAAAACCGAGCCAGTATGGACACCCGCGTCGCCGAGCGAAGCCAAGGTCGTCGGCACGCACACGCATACGTTCTCTATCACCATCCCACGGGACGCAGAGGTGGCCCTGGTCCCGAAAGCGACACCCAAACGCTTTTCACTTCCGCCGACGTTCTCCGAACGCGCTAGCCCCGCCTACATTGATTATAAACTGTACGTGACTGTACGCCGCGGCGGTCTACGCGTGAACAGCAAGTTCGTATCGTTTTTTTTTTGTTTTTTATTTCATATTATAATACCGTAAACCTTCAACTTGACGTCCACGTCCCCCGTCCGGCTGGCGGTGGTTGTGCGCACAGGCTGTCAACTAGTTTTGCATTCTTACCACGCACCGTGGCAGACCCGCCGTCCCCCCTGCGCGCTCTCGTGTATGCTGGGGGTGGGGCGGTACTTGGTCCAGACGCGGACCCCCAAGGCTGGAAAGTGTTCGACCCTGTCAAGATCACCGGCACACTCTTCAATGCGCGCGATGTAAGCGTGCAATGCACGGTGAGTGCTTTTGGTTTGCACGCACGACCCCGCTGAGTCCAGAGGTGCGCAGCTTGCCATGGCCACTCCGGTGTGTGTGTGTTTTTTTTTTTTTTTTTTTTTTTTCATTGCTCCCCCGCGTCACTTCGCTCAATTATTGGGTAAACCCAACCCTAGTTGACGTACGCGAGTAATTCTCCAGTTCCTCTGCTTCTCACGCTCCACGGCACGGACGTACAGGCCCTCGACCTGTTCGCCAGTTCTCCTTGCTTGCATCTGCTCCGCACCGTCGCAATTGGTTCGGAAGCGGTCGAGGATGCTGGCCTCCGGCGAAGCAACAATACGTTCGTGTCAAGAGTGGCAAAGGGTGCATTCTGGCCGCACGAAGTGGGCGCTGGGGCCAAAGTTGGATCAGGGAAGGAAGCGACTGGGGATCCAGGTGTACGGGCGCTGCGAGGAGAACTGTTCATCCCGAAGGGGACGAAGCAGTCCTTTGCGTTTCCGCGGCTCGCGTGCAGGGTGAGTTCGTCGTTTTACACTTTGGCGTTTCTCGTCCGTATTCAGCAAGGGTGTTCGTTTTCGTCGGCGCGCGGCAAAAATAGTACTCTGTCGTTCTTCTGCCACCACAGGTGCCCGGCTTTACCCCCACGACCACAACCGACGAACCACTCCTCATGGAGCGCATTACGGTCACATTGGCCAATGCACCGGGTATCATCCCAATATCACAGATTCCACCTGGCTACGAGGCTCCGACCGAGGGCAATTACAACGTTGCGACAGGATTCCTTGAGAATGGTAATCAACGATTCCTTCACCACAATCGCTGATCGCCAAACAACGTATAAGTCACGAGACCGCCCATTAAAGTTCTCTCAATTAATCGGTCAAGGAGACAAAGATTCTGACTAGGCAGAAAGATGTACTTATATTAGAATAGTGTTTTTATGTGTTTAAAATAGCAGATAAATGATGTCGAACACTGTCCCGGGCATGATCAGTGTTGAAAGTCGTTATCAGGCCAAAACTGGTCACCGAAAATTCCCAATTTGGCAAGTTCACCCTCTTACTCTCCTCAAAATCGGAAACCTTTGGCTTAGGAAGAGCCTTCTTCATAGAAGGCATCTTTGGATTGTTCCATCCAGCCTTCCTCTGGCCAGATCTTGCACTGTCCCTCATGACCTCCTTCACCCATCTGGCGCTATCCCGCTCCTTTCTATCCATTTCCCTCACCCTCCACACCTCCATTGCATCGGAGTATTTCTCTTTGGCATCCTTCCTCTTTGAAGAAGCTTCTTTTGCAGCACCATGGGCAGCGTGTGGCCCTATGCCTGCACAAAGTGAAGCAGGTTTTCCTCCAGTGGACTTGGCTTTTTCTGCCTGGTAAAGGGCCACTGCTTGAGCCATCAAGTTGTCCTTCCATTTCCTGGCAATTTGAGACTTGAGGGCACTCGCACTCGCTCGCCTCAACGCCCGAAATGGACATGTTCCAAAATGGCAAGTGTGACGTGACCCGATGCGATTGTCCCGATTGCGGCACAATTTCACGGAATTGTGGTTTTCTGGGCCCTACAAAGTGCTATTAACATAGAAAGCAATCTAGACATCTTCTATGTTATCACCAAAAAGATTTGGCACTTTCTCATCATTTATACCCGTAATCTCTCGAAATAATATTCACTTTTGTTGCAAACTTTACATCACCTAGCTACAAGATATGCGAAGACAAGAGAATGGTATGAGGTTTGGGCTCAAAAATCGTGTTTATCAAGAGCGGTGAATGACCGTAAACAACACCATCTGCATCGATATCTGTCTTTTCTTTTTCAGTTGCGACAATGCATGCGAACTTTCTAGCTGGTCTCTCTATCTCTCACTTCTACCCATCTGCCCTTACACCCAGGTGGAAGGACTCACCGACGTTCTCAGCGCTGAGGCTCAAGACACAGCAATAGCGAGATACGGAATTGCCGGCAGGGTCTGGTACAGCCCCTTCTCCGCCGTTCCCCTCTAACCACTTTGCACCGACGCGAAAGAACACGACAGGGAAGCTGCCTACGCAATGATGCTTTACGTTCAGGATCCGGACGCGTGTGAATTTGACCCCCAGTTCGAGTTTGGGTCAGAAAGCGTGGTCGTGGAGCTCGGCGCGGGCACCGGCGCTGCAGGACTTGCACTCGCCGCGGCGCACCCGCACGCACGCGTCGTGCTGACGGATCTACCAGAGGTATGCCCGCTGCTTCAAGACAACGCGCGGGGATACGCTGGTGTCGAAGTACGACCACTCTCATGAGGCAGCACCGAGCACGCACAAGCACTGCAAACTGAACTCGATCCTGCGGCGATCTCGTGTGTCCCAATTCCCGTCCCCTTCGTGTGTTAAGCGTGACGCGGGGATAGGTGTATTTTCCCGGGATGCTAGCACCGTTGCTCCGCACACTGCTGCATCTCACAGCCGCTGATCCACGGGTCGTCATCTCGTACAAGATTCGCTCGCTGACCAAAGAGATGGCCTTCTGGTCCGCATTTGGGCTCTGGTTCACGTTCGCGCCAGTCCTTGTGCGCGCACGAGGCAGCAGCGGGTGGGAGCGCTTGGGTGCTGGGGGAGGTGTTTGTGTTTACTGCGCAGCGCAGGCCCGAGTCCTGGACCGCACCGGGAGAAGACGTGGGGTTGTTGGAGGGAGTAGGTTCATGGGGAAGAGAAGAGAAGAAAGGCGATGATGGGTTTGAGCTGTTCTTACTGAGAGTATTAAATGGAGTCGTGGGTGGGTGTAAGTTAGTTGCATGTGACACCGGTGATGCCTCGTCCAAGTCCGAGTCCGGGTCAACTTGATGTCCGGCAACCTTATTATGCTGTGCTCGAGTCCTCTTCTTGCCTTTCACTAATCCCCATGGCCGCACAGTCAAAGCAAGCACCACCAAAGCAACTCACTCCCTTGGGCTACGCTCTTGCAGGTGCCCTAGGTGGCTGCTTCAGTAATGCGTATGCAATCATCCTCCCGAACGACTCCGGAACTGACTGTCATTCGTTTCCAGCGTCGTCTACCCTCTCGACACGTGAGCTCTTGTGCGCTCACGTCGCACTCCATATGCTAATCTACCTTGCAGGCTGAAGACCCGCATCCAAGCCGACGCAGGCCGTGGCCGCTCGGTCCGCTCACTGCTCGCCCGCATCCTCAAGGAGGAGGGTATCTCCGGCTTCTATCGAGGCTTTGGTGCGACCATGCTTAACACCTTTTCTATGCGTACGTCCCTCTCTTTGTCCTCTACATCGTACCTCAACGCACACACATCACAGAATACGCCTATTTCTTCTTCTACTCTCTCGTGCGCACGTCGTACATAAAACGCCTTGCTGCGCGGCGCCCCGCAGGTTCGCCCGCACGTTCCCTCTCCACCATAGCCGAACTCGCGCTCGGTGCCATCGCCGGCGCCCTCGCGCAGATATTCACGATCCCCGTGGCCGTCATCGCCACCCGCCAGCAACTCGGAGCGCCCAAGGGCAAGGGTAAGGCCGGCGAGGAGGAGCACGACGGCTCCTTCCTCGGCGTCGCGCGCGAGATCGTGCGTGAGGAGGGCGTCACGGGCCTCTGGCTCGGCCTCAAGCCCGGTCTGGTGCTCACCGTGAACCCTGCGATCACGTACGGCGTGTTCGAGCGCATAAAGGGCGCCGTGCTGCTCGCGCGCGAGAAGGTGGGCGATACGAGCTCCAGCCTCGGCCCAGGCCTCTCGTTTGCGCTCGGCGCGACTAGCAAGTCTCTCGCGACGGTGGTACGTCGCTGAACACCTCACCGTTCATCCAGTTTCTGTAATGATGTCCATGTTAGGTCACGTACCCATATATCATGGCGAAAGTACGCATCCAGACACGACAGAAGGGCGCGGAAGAAGAGACGGAGAATGGCACGCTCCCGACACACAATAATGGGAGTGCGCGACCCCCGCGGGACGAAGGCGCAGTCGATATCTTGGCGCGCGTCTTAAGGACGGAAGGCTTCTCAGGCTGGTACAAGGTGCGTTATCCTACCTCGGCCTCCCAGCCGCACTGCTTGACGCTACATTATTTCTTGAAGGGTATGGGCGCTCAGATTTTAAAAGCCGTGCTCTCCCAGGGTGTGCTGTTCATGTCCAAAGAGCAGTTTGAAGGGTATGCGCTCGCTATAATGGCGCTGTTTTACCGCCTCAGTACGAGGCACTGAGGACGAGGGCGAGCAGCGATAAAGACATGTATAACCATAGTACCTGGAACCGGCGTGAGGTCGCTGACGCTATCTTTCATCGAAATTTCATCTCCCACACTCACATTTACTTTGTCTGATTGTGACGTTGATTATGTACCATAGAACGTACAGCGCGTATCCACATTTTCCCCCGCCGCAGACTTCGTTCCTTTCCATCACAATTATGACTCCATTGCAGTATAACAAGCACGGCGCTTGACTATACTCCTTTCGGAATCGCACGACTTGCCTACCGACCGCCATCTATCATGGACGCGTTAGACGCGTCCATTCTTTCCTTTGAGCAACAACCATTGGATACCCTACGAATCGAATTGAAGAATGAGCCTGCATTTATGGAGAGCAGCATGCCGAAGGATGACCACACATTAACGTGCGTCTCACTCGCACGATCTTCTTCCCTGCCGGGATCCGTACACGACTATACAGGCGCTTCTTGAAGGCTCGGGGGTATAATGCATCCCAGGCGAAGCAAATGATCCTCGATTGCGTCCATTGGCGACGGACCGTGGAGGACGTCGGCATCGAAGAACTCTACCGGCGCATCGACCCATACGATGTGCGTGGCCTGCCCCACGCCGATTCGCTTCGGATATTCCGTAATAATCTGACTCGCGGTGCGAAAAACAGTTCCCTTGGCGCGAAGAGGTCTTCGAGAGCTGGCCAATGGGCTTCCACAAGGTGCGCCACTACTGTTACATGTGCTTCTACTCCACAGGCACACGCGTTCGCACGTACTCAGACGGGCTGGCGATTTCAGACTGATAGGGTAAACCGGCCCCTCTACTGTACTCTGAGACGATGACATGTGTGCCATGCAGTTCGGTCGCCCGGTGAACATTCAGAGCTTCGGCGCGATGAACGCCAAGCGGCTCTACCGCCACATAACGCCCGAGGAGCACTGGCGCACCGTCCTCGTCAACGTCGAGTCGCTCGGAGCCGAGGTCTTCCCCGCCGCCTCCGCGGCCGCAGGGCGGCCAATACGCCAGGCGCTCGTCATCATCGACCTCAAGGGCTTCGGGCTCGCGCAGTTCTGGGCACTCAAGTCCATCGCCCGACGCTCATTCGAGATCTCCCAGAGCTTCTTTCCCGAGACGTATGTTTAGTCCCCCGCGCGCGAAGTGGGGGCTCACATCAAGTCTGCATGCAGCATGGGGCAGATGCTCGTCATCAACGCCCCGACGTCCTTCACCGCGATCTGGAGCATCGTCAAGCCGTGGCTCTCCCCGCGCACGCTCGACAAGATCTCCGTCCTCGGCGCGAACCAGCACCACACCATACTGCACGACCTCGTCCCGCCCGAGAACCTCCCCGCCGCGCTCGGCGGCACGTGCACATGCGACCCCGCGCGCGGCGGCTGCGCGCTCTCCAACGCCGGTCCGTGGATGGACGACGGGCGCGCCGAGCGCCGCGCGCGCTGGCTCCGCGGCGAGATCGCAGCGCCTGGCGTGCCGTGGCCGCCGCCGCCGCCGCCACCACCACCACCACCACCGGCGCACGAGCCGGAGCCGAAAAAGACGCTGGCGGAAGAAGCGGCGGCGGAGAAGAAGCCGGAGGTGGAGATGGAGGTGGAGGTGGAGGTGGGCGCGGATCTGGTGGAGGTGGAGATGGGAGTGGAGGGGTCGTGTGGTGTGGCTGCTGTGACGTCCTCGTGGGGCCGCGCATCCGTCGTGGGGCTCCCCCTTCCCCTCCCACATGCGGCCGCGCGCGCTCCCGTGCGGCTCGTGGTGTAGAGAGACGTGCGTTCACGGCTCTGCTTGTCCCCTCATTTCTTTTTTTTCATGGGTTGGGTTCTCTTTCGATCTTTGATCGACGGGCTGCGATGACGACTGGCGACGATCATGTTGGCTATGACGACAGTGGCGGTTGATATCCTTCGAGTGTTTCGTGTAGTATGCTCGCTCTTCGCTGCGTGTGCTTGCGCTGTTGTAAATTAACTTTTGGTACTTACTGTACGCGGGCACTTAATTAGAGCCAAGTCCGTTGACCATCTAGAAGAATAGTGCGCATACGGGGATTCGGATTTGAGGCGCTATCATGTTCAGAAGCTCATTGCGCACAACCGTATCGGGTGCGACCTGTTGCCGGTTACATCTTAAATCTAAAAGAAAACTATCCGGCATGGTACCCGGATACCGTAACACCCCGTTTGAAGTCAACGCTCGGGAGCAGCAGGTACACACTAGCTAGGAAATGACAAATGTATGTTCAATGACAACGCAAGACATCGTCATGGTAAATAGTAGGGATGAGTAAGGTGAGTAAGGTGACAGTGAGGAATATAGTGCGCACTGGAGGGGAGTAGAACATGTGTCTTCGAATGAAGTACCGATACAACGCAACCCAGAAAATATCATCTATCGTGCGGAACAACTTATAAAAGAAACGATCTCAATAATCGCACACCCTTACGAATTCTCGAGTAATCAACGAAAAGAAAGAAAGAAAGAAGAAAAAAACAAGGTGCCAAGAAAGGCGAAATGGGGTTGTTGACCAACAAGAGGTTCAAAGAGTAACGAGAGGTTGTTAGGATATTAGAACGAAGAGATGAATTTAAGGAGAGTGGGGCATGACCGTGTCGTGACAAGGAAGAAAGAAGATTAAAATGAAAAACAAAAAAGAAAAAAAAAAACAAGAAAAAACTCCAGCGATGTTCGTTGGAAGAGAGGTATGTACTTCACTACGAAGGGTAGTAGACCTGAAGCGTGATTTTCGAGCCGCAGCGAGCGAGGGCGTCATGCCAGTCCTCCTCGTCACAGACTGGCAGCGCGCGCGAAATGTCGCAACTCGCCGAGCTCACGCGTCTCCCACTCTTGCTATCAGTGGGGAGGACGTACGCCAGCGCAAACGCACCGTGCAGCGCGATGCTTTCCGTGCGCGCGAACTTATCATGCACGCGCTGGCGCAGTTCCACAAGTGCCACGTCGCGTCGCACACGGAAAACGACGATCGAGTTGTCCAGTACGGCCTTCACGGTCACCATCTGAGGTCCCGGCGGCACGCCCAGTAGAGTTGGTGTAGCCGCCATCGGTGGCTGTGGCTGTTGCGTCGGATAGGCGGTCGCCAGGGAGAGGGTGTATAAATCGACCGGCTCGTCGACGTAGGTACCACGGTGGTGGTGGAAAAGGGATGCTGGATCTGTCGGATCTTCACCGACGTCAAGTGGCAAGTCGACATCACCGTCGTTAAGGGGGTTCTTGTCTTCGTTTGAAACCGAGAAGGGTTCAGATCCACCGAAGTACGCATCGATAAAGTCCTCTCCGAGGTCCGACCAGCCACAGTCTCCCACTTCCGCGGGCACTGGTAAATCAAGTGGCTGGGGCTGGGAAATACTACGGGGACGGCGGTCGTGGGGCGAGTGGTTGCCGCCGGCCGTGGGAATCAATGGGACAGAGCACACAGGTTTGGAAACCGAGTCACTGCCCACCCAACGCGGGAAGTCTGGGTCCAGGGGGGAGCCTGTGGAGCTGGGGGAAGCTGGCCAAGCCAGTTCCGAGGATGTACGCCAGGAAGAACGGCGGCTTTGTGGAGAGAAATTAGACAGTGCAATACTTGATGGGAGCGAGGAGCTTGAGGTGTATTTAGTTACTGTCTCCTTTAGCATCGAACCGCCTACGGATACTTGAAGTTCCCGGTCTAGAACATCGCCTTCACTCGAGGAAGCTTCGTCGGTATCGTTCCAAACAATACAATTACGAAAAGCGCGGTCAGAATTTGCGTCCTTCCGATTCCGCGGGGTTGGTGGTGGCAGAGAGGAAATTGGCGAACCGAGTTCACTATCTTCCGGAAGGGTCCTTAACCCTGGTGTCGCATAGGTTGGGGAATGCGGAGGACGAGAGGACGGAAGCAGGTCGCGCGTAGAAGTAGATAGGAAAAGGGGAAAGTCGGATGAGACATTGAACGACTCAGCTCGAGTCGACGACGAGGTCTTAACCCCTTGAGGCTTGGATCGAAGGCGCGAAGGGGTCGTGTTGGTTGAGGACGGCGCCAGGGATGATGACGACAACGAACTATTCGAGGACGATGCGACCGTAGTGCGCTGGTGGGGAGGTTGCTCATCTTCGGAAGGCCCATCGTCTCGAAACGTGGAACCGACACGCGCTGGGGCAGAGGAAGGATTGCGCAGGGGGATCATCCGAGAGAGACGCGAGAACGTGGATTCTGCGTCAGGTAAAGAAATCAAAGACTCGGCAGCGCGAGGGCGCCAGCGTAAAGTTGAAGGTGATCGATGTACCTTGGTTGGCGAAGACAGGGAGGTGGGAGACAAAGAATTGGGAGATGGGACAGAGAGAGAAAGACTCGACTGGGAGAACAATGACGAGAATACGGTGGTGGACTCAGCACCAGAAGCGGTCTTTGGTCGCTTTTCCTTTTCCTTGCATGCCAAGTCGTAATCACGTCGCCAGTAGCCAAAGAAATCTCGGATGATACGGTCCTGACGAAGCTCCTGGACGAGGGACGGTACGTCCTCCTCGAAGAACGCCTTTATCAACGCAACAAACTCGTTCTGGCGCTGATTTATGGTTTGCTGGGTCTGGCGAAACAAGGCCCCGCGTTTAGTGAGTTTGGGAAGGTACTGGTGAACGTCCATTGCCACACTTTTGGGATCGGGTCCAGGGGGGAGGGACTCGAACGAGGCGGCGCGATCGTGGATATATATGCCGTTCTTCTTCACGCCCTTTCCGGCTTGGAGGCGTTGACGCTTCTCGCGGGAGATAACACCATAGCGAAGCTCCAGCATATCTTGGAACCAAAGACAGTCTTCCCAGCGTCGCCATATATTGTACCCCCCAATGGTAGCACCAGTCCTGAAAGACATGGCATCACCGTGAACGGGACTTATTCGCAGACCATAACAATATGAACTCCCTGGAGCTACGGTTAAAGCACTGAGAGAATGCAGGAATAACGAGAACAAACCAAATTTAGTCGGGGCAAGGCTGTCGACCTCAAAGGAACGAGGCGCTCCACGGTAGACGGCGCGTTTGTAGTACTGTAGGGTGGTGAGCGAGACCCCCGATAAAGTCGTCGCGACTCACGTCATGAGAAAGCGGACCAGTATCATGACTTCCCGGTGTATTTACCTGCAGCAACGTTGAGAAACAATAGAGTGGAGTAGTAATGGGAACTCACAGGAAAATATCCTAGAGAGGCCATAGCGACAGTATATATATGCGGGCCGCAGACCGAAAGGAGGGAAGAGTGGGAGAAGACGAGCTACGTAGGGCTATGTTGGGGGGACGATGTCGGGAAAATAAGGGGAGGAAGAGGGGGGGAGGGGTTCCTCTGGGTCTTGAGGCGACATGGGACTGGGATATCTTATTGTTTTGGACGAGCGGACGGATAATCACGCTCGCATCTCTAGCCGACTCATCATTTTATTTATTTATTTAGTTACTTATATTCGCCGAGATAAGCCCTACCCGATGCGTGTGCGTCCGTTTGCCTTTTCTGCTCTTCTATCGTGGGCTAAACTTGTATCTCAGCTCGCCATGATATCACTTTTCCACACAGACCTCTCCCTACCTCATCGAGACATACTTCGCCCCTTTTTTTAACGAGGGCATTAGTAAAATATCTTATTTTCACCAAAATATTCTTACCGGTCCTATTCATAACCCTGCCCCGAGGGCTCACATGAGCCCACTCGTGACATGGCATTTATAGGTGTCACAGCTGTTGATAGGGTTCACCAGTAGCACCTCTGGCTATGCTGTGACCACTGATACGATCGCCACAATCTTCGGGACGCCACGCTTCCGGGACACGGACAGATCTTGCGCGAAGTTCGATACCTCACGCTTAGATTGTATCCCTATATACCACCATTGCTAAATCGCCACACACAAACACAACAAGGTACCACCCGTAAACGCTTGCCACGAAACGATCATGTCGCCAACCCACCGCGTCTCGGTAGTGAACGGCCTTATATGCTTCGTCGGACAATACCGTTCTCCCAAAACGGTACACAAGTCTAGATACGCGAGTAAGCTGTAGAGCGGAAGATAGATAGCGCTGCTAGTTGAAGAAAACGTATCGACGGCGTTACGCTACTATTTTTCCGCATCCCTGCACCGTACTGATCGAGTCAGATCGACGTCCAAGCGGGAGCAGAGGTTGTTGTACTTGAGCACGATGGTGAAACCCCAGACTCTTGACAACCGCTTGACAACCGCTACCCTCTACTGCATTTAGGGACCGACGTGGGAGTAAGGTGAGGTGAGACCTCGCAGGAGCTTCCGTCTATATTATATCTTGTCTGCTCTCAGGCTCGCGTAATTCATGCCTCCAAGCCCACTAACAGATGCGTTGAGTGTGAGACAGCGACGGCTACCACATCAGATTTAACACTTGCTCCAAGACCATCGGAAGATGGTGCACTCACTCTCATACTATCAGGCGCGACCAGGAGAGGGTCAGATAGATGAAGTCTCGAGAGAGGAGATACCATCGACCTTCATCAGTACAGCCGAAACACCCTTCGATTTCGAAACGTAGACGCGTAGACCCTCAAGCCTCAGGCCTCAGGGTCGGTCACATATCACGCTCTATCATGAGATTGCGCCGATATCTACAATCGCCCAAAACTAGCTTGCGTGATCCCTTTGGAAAGATACACACGTAGGGGTCTGCATGACTCCTGGACCCTTAGTATGAGCAGATAGAGGAGGCCGCTTACTACTAATATACTAGCGTATAGGTTTGCGAATTAGGGGCCAAGCCCGAAAGGGACGCTACTGGGCTAGAAAGGTGATGCAGGACGTTCTCGCACGATAAGTGGGGTCCGAACAGTGTGGCAAGCTTCACACGCCGTGGGACTTCGCAAAAAGTAGAAGTGCTTATTGGGCCACATTACGGAACGCGGGCTTTGCATGAGAAGCTGGAGGGGAATCAGGGACATTAGCCATAAATAGGCACGAATAAAAACCATGAGTTGATCCACGAGGACTTGGGGCCCGCAGCCTGAGAAAGTTCACACCTACTCTGATTAGTAAGAGCGAAGGTTTGCCATTGGATGAAGGCACGACTTCGGTATTAGCTAGAACATGGCCGTCATCAACGTGCATCAACGTTGAAGCTCGAAGCTCAAACCACCGCGGAACCGAGACTGGCCGTGGGTCAGACACCTGTAACGGTACGGCCCATAAGTGCGAAGAAATCGCGAAGCCCGAAATAACGGACGAAAATAACGGACGACGCTACGAATCAGTACAGGGGTTGCCTTCTATTCCGGCAGCGGATACAGAAGCCCTTGCCTTCCAGTGTTGGCGCACGTAAGGTTGGGTGTTCGTTTGCAGCTCGATCAGTGTCAGGGACGTACCCATCACAGCGCGGCATCAGTTCACACACGGTCACGCGTAAATGGTCGTTTGTTGCTGACTCCAGTCATGACCTTACCTATGGCCAGGTTGCGGGGAAGACTAACCTCTAGGGGACCGGGTCACTTGCAAAGATGCCGGCAATGTCGGTGATCAGTACAACAAATGAGTCAAGTCGAGAATAATTCGAATTTCGTTACCGTACTCCTTATTGTCTACTCTATCACTTGGTCGCGTTTATGTCCTTCCATTGCGTTACTCTCGTATTGTGTTATTTAATCATTTTCACGATTTGCAGTCAACTCATTCTAGAAGTTCTCAACGGATCCCGGCATCAGGGACGTGACTGAGCTCACTGGTATAAAGTGGTTACACGCTTTCGTTGATGCTCCGAACACCCTCCATTTTATCACGCGTGAGCGCGATGCTGGCGTGCAGGAGTGCTCGTACGTGGGGACGTCGGATGACTCTCACAACGTTTCCTGAAAAGCTGGCAAGAAGACTTCTCGCTACGACCCGGATGGTTACCGTAGTTCGGAAATTTGTGAACCTCCTGGATCGAGAAGTGGTAAGGCCGGTAAGGGGTCAAGGATCCGTTCGTTCGAACAACAAACAACTTACGATGGTTACGTATAGCTACCTAGACAATAGAGAGCATCGCCAAGTCTCAAGGGACTCCAGGAACAAGTATTTTTCGTCGCGTCTATTTGGTGCCGCCGCGTCCGAGTTCACCATGTCCAAGACGATTGACGTTTCGATGGTAATCAAGAGCATTGCCATACACAACACAACAGAAACCCAATCATATCCCCACTACGATTGTTTTAGTGTTTGATCCACAACAAACAAGGTCTTATCCCTTTTTTTTTGTTCAATTTTCACAGTATTGCCCGCGGTCGAAATTGCCACCCCCTGATCAAACCCATCTCCTGCGTCTGGGCCGCTCTGCTGCTGCCTCCAACCGATATCGCTCCCGCTGATCCTCCGCAGTTTCACGGGAGTTGTACGAATCTAGGTAACTGGAAAGATCCGTAAATCGGACGCAGCGGAACCAATCTCGGCACCAGGCGCACTCGATACTCGCCATAGCCCGTGGATCTTCAGCCACTAGTCGAGCCGTCAACAGGGTTTCCATAAGAAAAAGCGAGGCGGTCGCCCCCCTCCGGGCTTCACCAGCTTCACTGGTCTCGTTAGGGCCCAGCAAGCCAACTCTGCTAGTCACTATCGTCTATTACTACCCGAAGTTGGCAACCCCACATGAGCTCTGAAACGGATCCGAAGATGTCCTTGTTTTCCACGTTGGCCACGTATATTGCACTATTTGTACCGGAGAATTATGACGGGACTATCCAAGTCGATCCTTGCACATAGTCAAAAATTACATCACATGCAAATCGAGGCATCCTATCAGAGATACATAATGCACTAGACACTAGACATGCTAAGAATCGACATTGACCTTACTCCCCATTACACGTTTCACTATTTCCTCCTCCAACTTCCTCGCACCAGCTCGTCGCCCTTTCAACCTCTCCAGCCCGCTCCTGAGGCTCTTCATATGAACATGTATTGGTATGGTTTCACCAACAAGCTGGGGAGCGGCCACGCGCTCACGGAGCTCTTCCATGTCCTCCGCCATCGTTTCCAGCATTTGCAACGCCGCGACTACATGGGCAAGCGCACGGTCACGATATCCACCAACGCCTTTGAGCAAGGCGCGATGTTCGTCCATTTTGTCAAGTTCTTCTCTATTGCCACCTAGGATTGTCCACAGCTGCGCGAGGAGTTCTCCTCTGGCCGCGGAGATTGAGCTGTCTTCACGAGAAACGATTTCGTGGATAGATTTTAGGTGTTCCTCTAGTTTATTGAGATCAGATATAGACACTTCGGCTTCCAAGACGAGACGCTGCATATTGGCCGATAGTGTGTTCATCGCTTCGGTGAAGGTCCGCACAACGACTTGTTTAGTTACACTTGCAGATGGTGCGAAAGGCGAAAAGCGGCTGAGAGAGAAAGCTGAAGGTTTAGAGTTAGCGGCTTCGATAGCGTGAAGAGCATAGTCGTTGACGGCAATGATGCTTCAATTAACCGTCAGTATATTACCTCTCTGGGACAGAGAATTACGTACTTGTCCACAGCACCTCCAACTCGAGAGCTGAAGCGCGTAAGCCCACGGCCAACTCTGCGTGAGTCCTTGACGAAATCGCCCAAGGAGTCCGCGAGAACATCGCGACTATTGAGGTTGCTGACACGCACTAGCGTCACGAGATCGCTCGTCGCAATCTCGGCTTTCTTTATTTCAAGGGCGAGTCCAGGACCTTCCACGGTTTCGTCGAGAAGCGACTCGAGTGTCTTGCTTTCAACATCCAAGAGGCGTGGAAAATCGGCCCTTCGAGGGACACGATTCGGAGGTGAAGCGTGATGGGGCTGGAGAGTGGGGCAAGCGAGCGAAACGATTGGAATGCTGCAAATCGGTGCTAGAGCCGTTCTGATGGCTCCTGAGGTAATAGAAATGGCGTATGTGCAAACAAAGATAACGACAACAAGAGAAATCGGTGTCTTCAACATCCGTAACACCGTGCCGAGTATGTCTGAGACATAACGGAGCGTATCCAAAGCCAGGGTTCCGAGGCCTGGGCCCGGAATGGCTGCTGGCTGAGGCGGCGGTCCCGGAAAAACTACGTTCTCGTGGTACTTGAGCAGGGGTACGGGGGTCAAGGGTTCCGAGGTTTGGCCCAGGATGGCTGCTGGCTGAGGCGGCGGTCCAGCGGTAAGACTGCGTTCTTGTGGTACTCGAGCAGGGGTACGGGAGTCCCCATGAGTATACCGTTTGGGAGAGGTCACTACAGTTGTCTTTCGTCTGCGTACGCTACTTCTTGTAGCGCTTCTGAACGAGTTGGAGGGAGTGCTCAACGTTGACGACGGTCTGGAGGGACGATTTGGTTCGTCTTCCGAAACGTCTTCCCACGAATTGTCATCTTCGGGGTTTTTCTGTTGTTTTCTTTCTTGTTCGTCCGAAATCTGGGTCATCTTGGGCAGCAAAAGTAAGAGACGCCTGTTCGGGTTGATGTCTACCTGTTGTACTCATGGTTGACATGCTCATACCACGTGATCCCACCCGCAATTGCTTCTGACCCAAATATATGCGCGTTATCATCAGGTGATGAAGTGTCCTCCGGCCGACGGTGAATCATGGAATCGTCTACGATAGAATTCTCAATCGACAATAGGTCGATTGACGAGGCATGTTTCTGCTCATCGTCTAGTGGTCGATTTCTCACATTTCCTATCTGCAGTCTCAATTAACGGGCGATAACGGAGAGGTATACCTGTTCCAGTGGCTAGCATCCGTTGAACGATTCTTGAAGACGGCCCCTCCCGTGTGCTTTCACGTTTACTTTACTCCGCTCGTCCTACTCACAGACACCTAGGAGGACGTCAAAGTAACCCAGAAAGACCTTGAGGCAAGTTTGATCAATGTTGTCACTTCACGCGAGCCCTACCCGGTCCCCGGACGTGCACTACGCAACCTCGTCGCGAGTTGCTTCCTGGTCTTGTACACCCGCGGGGATTCTAAGAATATGTTTGACACCCTCATTGCCTTTCTGAAAGTTGCCGGCGACTTCAAAGCTCCAGCGGATAGGGATCAACACAAGATGTGAGTTCGTCCCCGTAACTCCCACGGCTGAGATATATATTTTGTGTTCAGAGCGTCACTATATTGCATCGGGGAATTAATGGGCACGTTCGGGACACAAGTACGCACCGTATACTTTGTATAACAGCGTCATTGACCGCGTCTCGGAAAGGTCATGTCCTTCATGACAGAGATCGCCATAGTAGCAATTCGGACGTGTAAATTATCCGGTGCAAGTCTTACCACACAAGTCGATTGAATATATTCACAGTAGCATCTCTCCCTTCTAGCCTATCTCCCTACGTTATCACGCAGTTATCGCCCTCCGAAAGTCTCTCTCGACAGCACGACGCGCCGCAACTGATGCCGTAACGAAAGATATCGTGAAACAGATGAAGTCTGCCCTCAATGACAAGTCTCTTCCTGTCCGGCGTGCCGCTTGCGAGGTATTTCCCGTCCGCGTATTCTATCATGTACCGTCCTTTCTCACAGTCTAGGTTCTAATGGTCATGTATCCACTCCCCGGCGGAGACTGGGTGGCCTCGGAAATTGAAACTATAGTTTCCTTATGTGTAAAGTCTACCGAGACCGCCGATCAAATCACTCGACACTCCCTCGCGCAGCTTGTCGGCCTTGTCCTTTCCTCGTCCCAGGCTCCGGTCGTCATTCCTGTTCAGGACTCTGCAAAAAAGAACAAAAAGGAGCAAGAGGAAGATGACGACCCGGCGCCTGCTGCTGCGCCAACGGGGGAAACTAAAACAATTCTCACCCTGTATGAAATGCTGCGTCAGCTCTCGCTACACTTCAACAGGCCGCAGACAACGCACAAAACCCGGGTCGGCATTTTTGATCTCTACGCTGCGTTGTTCACCACGCTCGGGCCAACGTTCGTGGAGACAAACTACGGGATTATCATACAACACCTCATGTCCGAGGTTGTCAATCCCCCTCGCAGCTCCACAACACGATACGAAGTACTATTTACCCGCCGCCTCGTCGGCGTCTTACTCAGAGACCTCATCGGCGTGCGCATGCTGAGCGAACGATCTCAGATAGCTGCGATCCAAGAGTTGTCGAAAGTTTATCTGAAGAGGTGGCCCGCGTTATTGCATGGATCAACGGCGCCAACTGCTCACGTGCTTACCATCGTGCTCAAGGAGGTTGCCGGTCTGCTTCAACAACTTGGAAATGCACCGCCTCCTGTCCAGGTGGGAGAGCCCACACAAGAGATTGATAACACGCTCTTACCCCATTGCATTACAGGAGGCCCTCTCCGAACCGCTCGTCACGCTTCTCTCTCATCCCAGCCACACTGTGCGCGTCCATGCTGCATGGGCATTACGCATATTCTGCTTCTCCGCGCCGCTGCGGCTTCCTAAGATTATGATCAATGCCGTCGAACTCCTCCAGCGCGACATCAATCTTCTCACTAGCCAATCTCAAAATCAGACATCGCCATCAGATCTAACATCCCGTGCTTTAGGTCATGCTTACGGCCTTGCCGCGCTCGTGACTGTTATACCAGAGAGGCCACTCTACGTGTCATATGATATCAGTGCCAAAGTACTCGACATGGCTATCACGCTACTGAAGCGCACAGGCGAACACTCAGTCACACTGGCGGGTGTGGAAGTAGAGACCGCC
Organism: Lactarius akahatsu; assembly: GCA_021524915.1. Lineage (NCBI taxonomy): Eukaryota > Fungi > Basidiomycota > Agaricomycetes > Russulales > Russulaceae > Lactarius > Lactarius akahatsu. The sequence goes on from JAKELL010000031.1 coordinate 405,305, forward strand.
TGGACATGCATTGCCGCGCTTATGACTCTCGGCCCGAACTTTGTACGGGCGCACTTACCACAGCTACTCGTCCTATGGCGGAACGCGCTACCGAAACCGCCCACGAAGGACTCTGTTGCGCGCACTCCAGCAGAATGGGGGTTTCTGCTACACGTACGTGAATCAGCACTGGGTGCAATCCTCGCATTCCTGCGACACAACGCGCCTACATTGGTCACGCTTGACGTCGCGCGTCGCCTCACCACCTTGCTTAGCAATGCTTTCCTTTTCGCGAACGCATTTGCCGCGCAGGCATCGCACATGGAAGATCTACTCGCAGGAGCCGAACATTCACGTGCGTCAGGTGCTGCATCTGATGGTCCATCTCTCCGTTCGCGCGAGGCGCTACTCCGGCGTAGGGTTTTCCAGTGCTTCACTGTTTTGGGGACAACGAGCGTTCCTGAGGCCACGCAGGCAACACTATTACAATCCGTGATCTCGCTAGTGGCCAGTATTGAGGGCTTTACGGGAAGCTCGGTACAGGCGGCTATCGCCTCATCCTCAGGATCGTTCGTCTCGTTGTGGACAACGTTCGATGGTTACGCGTATGGTGTAACCGCAGCCGAAGTATCTGAAAATGCCTCCCCGACGGCGGACAATCCCGAGGACCCATCATTCGGAAAGTATAGATTGAACAGGGACTCGTTCGAGGCTTCTCTTGATAATATGGTAACAAACGTCACCTTTCATGCTGCGACGGAATAAGTTAAGCTGATAACGTGCACTTAGCTGCGTATGCCAATCCTTCAATCCGCTGAACACGACCCGTTGTCGATCTGCCAAACGCGAGACCTCACCGCCGAGTCTTTCTGGCCAGAATTTCCTCCACCACTGACCCAGGCAGTCGATGCAGCGCTGGCACTCTTCGCTCGCTTACTGCCTCTGCAGGACCCGACCTCCGCGGCTCGCCTCATTACGTTGATGATTGACTCTGTAAAATCTCCAAAATATGACAAGAATATAGGAAGAAAGGCGGCCGTGCAAGTCAATGCCACCATTGCTATCTTACTAGCCCTGAGACAGGCGATGACGTCCCCTTCAAAGCATATCCGCGAAGTGTTTGGGAGCCCGGGTGTTACCACGCCTCTCTCGTCTTTTTTGAAGGTGTGTCTACTTTGACAAACGGAAGCTCAGTTCTCAGCGATTTTCTCCCAGGACGGCCTCATCGATGGAGATCCCATCTTGCGTTCCGCCAGCAGCGAGGCGCTTGGTCGTCTTGCGAGCCTCTCTGATAATCAGTTCCTCGTCAGCCTGATGAAGACTCTGGTCGATCAAGTGGTTAACAACCGGGACCCACAAGGCCGCGCGGGGTGCAGTCTGGCGTTGGGGGCTATCTACGACCATGTCGGAAGTCTAGCTGCAGGGCCTTTACTCAAAACGACCGTCAACATTCTCATGTCATTGAGCAAAGATGCACACCCGGTTGTACATTACTGGGCCCTGCATTCACTATCTCGGGTCGCCAATGCTGCCAGCCTGGCATATGCTCCTTACGTTCCCAGCACCTTGGGAATGCTGTTCAAAGTCTACGTCACACCAACACATGAGTTAGAAGGCGGCACTCTAGTCAATTCGAACATCAGTGGCGATTTGCCGGCCTACCAAGCCACGTGTCAGATCATCGATGCCGTCATCACTGTCTTAGGTCCTGACATCCAAGAATCGATTCGGACCCGGACACTCATACTTGACATTGTACGACGTCTTGCGAGCGAAGAAGATGAGGGCATTCGCGTGGAAGCCATTCGATGCATTCAGCATTTTCTCTTATTCGCACCAGAACACATCGACGTTCCCGAGTTGATTACACAATTCCGCACGCACCTAAACTCTTCCCGGCGCCCACTAAAGCTCGCTTCCATTCACGCACTGTACCAGCTCGTGCAGAAGGACGCGTTGCTTATATCTAAGGTGGGAGGAGACCGACTAGTAGAAGAGCTGTTTGCGATGTTGGACGGGGATCCCTCCATTGAAGGCGTGCGCAAAGTCATATCGAGCTGGATGAATCAGACGGTGGTTTATAATCCATCAGCATGGATAGACCTGTGCCAGAAAATCATGTCAAGAACGACAGCATCGCAGCAAGCCACCGACGCCGCGACGAAGGCGGGTATTACTAGTTTCGATGACGAGGGCGAGTCGCTTAGTGTGGGGATGGGTAGTGAGGCAACTTCAGACAGTCAAAATCGCCCAACTTCGCGCTGGAGGACTCAGCTTTTTGCACTACAGTGCTTACACGAAATCTGCATCACTGTTTCCCGCTCTGGGCGGAAGGAGCAGCTCGACATGGTCTACGCCCGAAGCTTGGGTTTACCCATCACCGGGTTGCTAGCCTCGCGCGTTCCTGACCTTATCAAAATGGCGTTTACTGCGTCGACAGCATACGTCACTGAAATTCGTTTAGAGGGGCTAGTGGTGCTACGCGACGTGATTGAGGTGAGCACTTATTTGTTTCAATAACCCATTCGCAGCTGAGTTTATGACATTGGTAGACGTTTGCCCTGACGCCCGACCCAGATTACGAGAACGCTTTACTTCTTGAACAGCACCAGGCCCCGATTACAGCAGCCTTGACACCCGCTTTCACATCAGATACAACCCCGGAGATCCTTGCGTCGGCTATCGGGGCTTGCGCTGCATTTGTCGGATGTGGGGTCGTGAAAGATATCAATCGGATGGGTCGGATTTTGAAGCTACTGACCTCAGCATTGGAACAGTGTAAAGGTGAGAGCGTCCCGTTTCCATGCCATGTGATCGCTGTCTGACGGTTTACTGTAGGCACGGCTTTATTGTCCCTTGGTGACGCGGCGGAGGGTAGTCCTAATGCTTCCGCGATGCTCAGAATAGCAACCCTCTCGGCATGGGCTCAACTTGCTTCCGCGAGTCCTCAACCTAAGTATCTTCAAGAGGTTGTCGAGCCCTATAGGTCGACTTTGACATCACTCTGGATAGCCGCGCTGCGGGACTACGCCAGCATTCGTGCTGATTCGGAAGCCATTTTGGACACATCCGCGGCTCCACTTGACGCGGCATATGCCAGCCTTGGAAAGGACATACTGCTTCCCGTGAGACCTTTCTCCTCGTTACTTAAAAGTGTTTTGCTCATACCGCCTTGGCAGTACTATGCCGAGTCATGGCCGGTAATTCTGGACGCCGTGGCAACTGCGATGGAAGCTCGAGATCCCTCTATCCTAGGAGCTATGGATGGAGTAGACGATGTGAAGGCACCTCCCGCAGTTGATCGCAGCTCACGATCCGAGCCGACAACAATGTTCTTCGTTGTCTTCAGTCTCGTCTATGAAACACTCTCAACATCGACCCCTAACTCTGGGACCCCCTTAGCCCCATCCGGTGTCACGTCTCTTATTGCCTTACGGGCAATGAAATCCCTTGTTCGGCGGGAGTACTCGGGGAAGGCCCTTCTGGAACCAACCATATTCGATGAACTCCTTAATCTATGGTACCGCATGGCTATGACTGAAACCCCCGCCCTCCAAATACGACTCGTGGAGGTGATCCGCGTCTTCGCGATCGAGCAAGGCCGAGGGACCTAAAGCGTTTGTAGCGTTCCCTGACGACGACCGCCTGGTGCTGACGCTTTGGCAGCTCGGACGATGTTACGTCACCAGAAATGGTTTGCCTGCGTGTTTGTTCATATATACTCAAGAATGCCATTCCTAGTGCTGATAGGCTCGTGAGTCGTAGGTGTTCTACAAATTTTTCTAGAGGGGGGTTTCTGACAGCCGCCGAGCAGACAGCCAGTCCAATCCGGCAGATCGAATGACACTTATCAAAACGTCTTTCGATACACTACTGTCCATCGGCTCCTCATTTGACGCCAAAATTCAGGAAGAAGTGCGCGCTGTGGCGATATCGTTATACGGCGGTATGTTAACCTCATCATTTCTCTCCATTTACGTGCTGAAGAGAAAGGTAGATCTGCTGAGAGATGAAACGCCTGAGATCGATTTTGTGGGGCCAACACTTCCAGCGCTCAAATCACTCCTTACACCTGGGCCCAACTACGAAGTGACTGAATTCTTTCAGCGCGTGGTCCATGGTTTGCTGTCGTCTTGTCTGTTGAACATTGACGAAATGAGGTAAGTCCATGTAATCTCCCTGTACCTTCATTCGATCCCTATCCCACGATCAGAGGACGGGAAGGATCAGTCACAACAAACAAAGTCAAGAACAATTTCCTGGCTGCAGTCCTTATCCTGACCGTTATCCCCCCTTCTGTCAAAGTGGGGCAGGGGGTGATAAGTCGTTGTTGTTTCCTTATTGCAGAAAAGCTATCGGACGCCCATGAAGTAAGCCTGCGTTGGTTCCGCTAGCAGCTTAGGATGACCTTCCCCCCTGAAACAGATGGCACTGACGGCGGCCCATTGCGCGAAGACTCTGATCACAGCCTCTGCCTCGGGCAGTGTCATGCTCCGCCAATGTACAAAGACGTTACTGCCTGGCATGGTGGAGTACGTCGCCAAGGTCGCTGGGATGGCTGGAGAGGAGGCCGCGTTGCAAAGTCATTTGCCTGCCGTTGGTGAGATCATCAAAGCGTTTGGTACCCTATTTACCACCATCCCCGAGGATCTACGTGAGTCATTGTGCATGTCTTTCGGGCCACCCCTTTTAGTCTTGGCTGTTACAGGCGTACGCGCGTTTGGGGTTTTACTCCCCACCTTGACGCTACTACTCGAGCCCAGTCAATCTGCACCACCACCTCTCCACGCACAAGCCCTGAACCAGCTGTTGATATTTGCCTCGTCGTCACCCGTGTCCTTCAAAGAAGCGACTGGGAAGCTCGATCAAGCGACGAGAGAACGCTTAGAAAGTTCTGTTCGCAATGCACTGAGCAACAAGCTGACAGGCACGGCTGCGCAGCAAGCAGCAAAACCCCAGATATCGCTTCGATCATTCTAGACCAATCTGTATTGTAGGTTCCGAAAGCACACACCAAATGAAAGCCCTATCTCCGCCGACCTGTATCTTGTAAATGCACAACGGATCTGGCATCTCCCGATTTTGAAACCGCTTACGACGTACAAGTATAAATGGTAATTAAATAAATTCCCGCTATCCGATCGATCAAAGGTGCTCGCACCGTCCTTGCAATACAAACACCGCTTTTGCCAATATCACGTGGACTTGGGGTTCATATCCCCACCCAACTCCACTGACAAGCTGCTCTTGTACTCTCTCAGCAAAAAAATTCAAGCACTGACGTGAGTGCGTGAAGCTTTGAGGGTCCTTCTTCCAGCCGCCCCGCGGGTCACGGACCAACTTCCTGCTAATTTACGCCTCTACGTCAGACTGCGCCACATATTGATGGGTTCTGGCAACTTACGCCCTCCCTTCGTTCCATACTCTAGGTAAGGTACCGTTTCCGCGGGAGAAATGAGTGGTTGAGCAGTCCCACGGAGTCGGACTCCGGCGGTTCAGTGGTCCCCCCCCTCCCCCCAAAGGTTGGCATACGGCAGGGCTAAGTGAGCAAGAGACACCACGCTTCCACGCCTCGATCGGGAAGTGGGAAGGCAATCGACATGAGGCGCGTAATTTATTTTTTTTCCCTTTAACCCCACAGCGTGGAACGTGCGAATGCCACGCCCTGTGCATATAGCTAGAGTTGGTTCCTGCTCTCACTATTTTGTCAGTGGTCACTGTATGATCATGGAAGGGCTTGATTCAGTTAATGTTGCTGACAATGACGCCGATGATTCAGGCCCTACCTAGCGCGCTCGTAGTAGTTCCTTTGTCTAGTCTAAGAAGAACGAGTGCCGTCCGCCCATAGAGTCCTCGAGAGTCACTTCCGTCCGCACTTTCAAATTTGCCGGATACGTATGTCAAGTACCGTACCTGCGATCACCTTACTGTAACCTGTGGTTCGCTGGTGCGCTGACCGTCCAGTCGTACATCAATGTTACCTGACGTAGCGCGCAACGATCAGATTGAATGGAATAATAGCATACAGATTTGTACATTTCCAGTCCAGCCTCATTTTTAGGTTCGGAGCCATCGAATGCTGCAACGAGCAAAAACGGCAACTGGGACATGGTATGTGCACTACGCGACGCTATCGATCTCACCTCAATTTTTTTTTTTCCCGAACGTGGACGCCCGACGCCCGAGGTGCTCAATTTGGTCTGTGCATCTGTCCCGCCCTGAAGGAATTTACCCGACATCACGAGGGTATTACGGAGCCATCGCTGCGGAATTGCACAAACGGACCGCCATTTTTTTTTTCGATCGGTTTTGTGAGCTACGAACGGCGTTTGTGAGTTGTTGGTCTCATCAAAAGGGTTTGCGAATCGGGACGAAACAAGGGCATTTCTCACGCACAGCTAACCTTAGATGGAAGGAACAAGGTTTCGTATTTGCAAGAAAGGAAAACAGTTCACAGGAATGGACTCTGCTTTGGCACGTTTTTAGATTTGCAGTGGCGACATCGTGGGTGGAGGGGGAGTGGGGGAAGTGAAACACCGGATGGCGATGAAGTTGACATCGAGTCTGGGTAAGTGCATTCCGTGTCATTCCTCAATAGCGCTGGGGCGACTAATCCGGGCGTTGTGTGTGTCGCAGACGAGTAATTGTCGTACTCGTTTTGATCTGCCCCAACCTCACGCTGCAAAGGCGCGCGGCCGACGATCGGAACCGATCGAAATCCACGGCACTGCGAAGCATCATCTAAGGGGTGGTACATGGGAGATGTAGGTATTGCGCGATCAGAAACGGTGGCAGGGCAACCGTTTTGTCGAGAGTGGACGAACAGGAGCCGTCATCAGTGGTCAAAATAGAGGTGTTGTGAGGAGGACATCAGGGGCACAGGGGGATGAACTGAGCCGCCATGGCTGCGGATAGGCGCCCTTGGGGTCTTCTGATCCAAGTCGGTTTCTGCCTGTCTATCTGGGGCGCCCGGAATGGCAGTTTATTTGGCAAAGGGTTTGACGAAAGGGATAACAATGCAGGCACAGAAGGAATGGTGTGAGGAAAAATTGTGAGGGGGCAACGAGTCGAGAGAAATGCAAGGACGTGTCAAGTCAAGTCATAGTGGGTGATGTATGGTTGTGTGAAGGCTATTGTAGGGTTTCGATGCGCCAGGCTGCCGGGTTGGACGGTCGGTCTCGGGTGAAGGATCTGGGAATATCGGGAAGAGATTAGTTGATCACCGATTGGGTAGATTTCATGGATCTGGTTATGCATGCCACCAAAAACGCCGATCTGGAAAAGCATCGGACGAACCAGAAATCGACACCATCATCCACTTCCTTCCATAGCGTGTCCAAAAACGAGAGAAAAAAGACCACGAGGACATCGGATGGCTAGAAAATGAAAAGGACCACGAGCGAGAAAGGAGGAAAGGAGACGGGGAGGGAAATATATACTGTATTTATTTGAGAAAGAGGAGGCGATCAGAGATCTTTCAAACTCCGTCCCTGCGGCGCCAAGATCGCGACTGGTGACAACCGCTTTCAAAATGGGCAGCCGTCGTATCGTCAGCCTGTGTGCCTTTCCTTCTCTTCCTCTTCACTTCACCCACCTACCCTCACACCCTCTCTCTGACGTTTCCCGTCACTATCTTACTCCTACTTGTCCTCTCGTTTCACTCTATCGTGCGTTTCTTCCGTTTTCTCTTTATATTATTTTTCTGATATGTCCGCGCATAGATACAGGGATCTCTGCGACCAGTTCGCCCTCCTTCCCCCCGCCATGGCCTTCTCGCACCAACCCGCCCAGGCTCATCAAGGCTCTCTAGGCACAACCCGTCTCCCCTCCATAAGGGATCTGAACTTTGCCTACGACCCCCCTCCTCAACTCCCTCCCGATTCGGCCTCATCTCCTTCGGGCCCGGTCCAACAGTCTGACCACCGTACTGGACCCGCTCCTAGCCAGCCACAGCGCCATGACTGGAGTCGACCCGCCCCTCCACCTCCCCAACCTTCGTCCATCCACATGCATCGTCCTCAGCATTCACCTGTTGTCGTGAATAGTCACGATCACCCTAGACACGAACCCCCCTTCGGTCAAGCTGGAGGTAATATGTCGTCTCAGATGCCTCCACCTCCACCTCGCGACTCCGAATCAGGACAGAAGCGCCCCCGTAATAGTGCAACACCTATGGGCGTCTCACCTAGATCTTCCCACGTAAGTCCTGTCCCCATCTCCCTTACTCAACCAAAACGTCACCGCGCTCACCCTCGCTAACCTGTAGACCGCCTATCCTCAGCCCCCAACGTATCCAACTCAACCACCTCCTGCGACGTCACAGTATATGGTTCCGCCATCTCATGAACAAAACCAGCACCATCCGGCGCAATACCCTCCCCCACCCTCAGGTTATCCCAACTATCCACCACATATGGCGTCGAGGCCCCCGCCCCCTGGATATCCCCACCAGCATCCCCATCCATCTCCGTATCCTCCAGTGCCATCTCCTGCTACAGAGCATTGGCAGCAGCACCCGACTGTCCCGAGCCAGCCTTCTCCCGCCCATGCGCCGCAAGTGGCCTACTCGAAACCTGTGGCTTTGGTTCCCACCACCGTTGAGGCACGCGGCCCCCACGTGGCTCGCCCCGATATGGAAAAATTTAAGCTACGGCAGGGAACAGTGACCGAGGTAAGAGCCACCATCATCCTTAGAACGTTCCTGCCACTAATCAACTTCCCAGCTGTTACAGCATTGCAATGTGCTCTACTCATTCGCTTCTAAATATGGTGAGCTACCCTACTTTCCCCGATGCCGGTCGCTGATGTCCTTTTTTGAAAGCACAAGCACAAGCCAATGGAACAGGGGTTCAGAAGCCATCTCAGGCTGAGATAGCCGAAATGAGCCAGCGCGCTAACCTAGTCATGCGTCTTTGTGAAGAGTTGAAGCGCCTATCACTATCTGAAGGGGAACTTGCTAAGGGGCCCGCACCCGCGGTGCCCCCTCCAGAGGAACATCGCCCTCCTAAACGCCCTTGGGAAGACATATCTGTCGATGGCGCCGCTGGCACGGATGCAGAGGTGTGTGACGATTTCGTCCCTTTTGGGGCTTCTCGGTGCTTGTGCGGAGACCTGATCATCGCCTATCTCCGGCGGATAGGCGCAGGCAACCGCAGAGGCTGATATGGCGCTTATTCGTACAAAGCGTGCCACAACTGCCGGCCAGAACGGAGGACCAGGCCAGCCCAAATCTAAGTATCGTAAGCGAAGTGTGAGTTCACACAATACGGCACATACGTCACTGGGAAAGTCCTCACGGTCCCCCTTCACCTCCGACCAGCGCGCGACGCCCCCGGGGAAGTGTCACTCATGCAACATCCGGGAAACGCCAGAATGGAGACGCGGGCCAGATGGGGCAAGAACACTCTGTAATGCATGTGGTTTGCGTAGGTGTCTGTTCTCTGCCATTATCAGTTACTCCTCAAACGTCCTACTCACATCCATGGATGACAGATTACGCGAAACTAATGCGGAAGCGCGACAAGGCTGCTGGTCCCGACGGTAAACCGCCTAATATCGACCTTGAAACACTTCGAGCATCGACCCGCATGGCGGAGAACAGTAACCGTGATGCCAACAACAGAAATGGCAACGCAGTTAGTAACAATAATAGCAACGGTAATCAGAATGTACCCGCTAACGCGGCCGCGGATACGAAGCCACCACTATCCCCACAGTCGCAAAAGTCTGACTCCGCACGCCCAAGTCCCGCTGTATCCAAAGGAGGGCCTCCCCAATCGCCTGTTTCGCCAGCAACCAGCAGTTACCATTCTAACCCTACTGGTCCGGGTGTTCCGCCTCAGCCACAGTCATCTCATCCTGCCCAGATGATGCCACCATCTATCCCCTCGGGAGCCAGTGATGCTGCACCGCCGACGTGGCAAAGTGCGCGTGGATATCCCGCCGAGCATGGGTCATTCATGCGTGCACACGCACCACCATCACACGCTCGTGGCGCACCTCCGTGAGTGTCATCTACTTGTTGGACCACATGGTTCGCCTGACGACTGTGTCCGCAGATTTCATGCTTGACGTATAGCACACGTAGTATCCAATATACCTCCCCGGTAGGAGGACCCTTTTCTCAATTAATTCATCTGGCCTCTTGTAGGAGGACCGTGATCCTCGTCACCTTGCATGCATACAATTATTCTAGTCCTCCCATGTGTCTTCGAACGTTGTTCGCATCGACTTTGTAGTGGCGCGCGTCAGTACACCATTGTAATAAAGAACCGAGACATACGTAGTCTCGATTTTCTTTTACTTGATCTGAATCTGAATCTGCCTCGATTGAATCGTTTTGTTCATGTCAAGCAGAAGTTGAGATCATCTGGGATCTCAATCTCACTCAAGATTGGATCGATCATAGTGTAGGCGATCAATAAGGATCTTTTGGGCGATCTGAGTCTACTTATGAGACGGGTTGGAGCCAATATCAGACTCAGAAGTTAACAGTGAACACGTGACAGTTCCGACGATGGCGGTGGCGGCTCACAGCGCTCACCGGCGGCGCGTGCCGTACCCGACAACGCGCCGGGGGCAAATGGGAGGGAGAAGACGAGAATGACGATGGGCCGTCGTACGTATCACCCGGCTCGAACGACCTGTTCCCCCCTGATCATCGCGATCAGCGCAGAGCGACTGGGAGACATCCTCCGAGGACGACGAGGTAAAGGCGAAGCCTGCAGCGACAGCAGCGGCGCCGCCCAAGAAGAAGGGGATGCAGAAACAAAAGCTTGCCAAAGAAGGAGGCCGCGCGGCGGACACAGCTCGCTGCGGGCGGCAGCGACGCGGATTACGATGAGGACGCGGTGCTCGACCCGCGCGCAAAGGCGCGACTCGAGAAGGAGCGCGAGCTCGGGTCCGATCTCCACAACGCCACGGAGCTCTTCGGCTCCGGCACCTTCAAGGGTGCGTCGCCGCCGTTCCGATCTCGTCATTTTTGTTTTCTCACAGGGCCGATGCGGATCTCGACGACATCCCGAAATCGTCGCCCAGGTCCAAAGAGGACTTCGTCGCGCACTCGGAAGCTATCAGTGAAACGCCACCAGGACAAGCCGCTGTACTCTACGTTCGTCGAACACCACGTGCGCGCCCTCGCCATGCCCCTGCGCGACGTTGACGTCCGCAAGGCCGGGAGCGGACTCACTACGCTTGTGAATGAGAGGCAACGGGAGAAGACAAGTGGGAAGAAGCCACAAGCTGCCGCAAAGCCCGTCCTTTCCGCAAGCAAAGTAATCCGTCCTTAGCATTATATACGTTCGGCGCTGATCGATATTTTGCAGGCTGGATACGACGATGTACGACGAGGCGCTGGATGATTTCGGGTCCAACGCAGACGATTTTATGTGAAGTGAACGAATGTAGCCCTGCTTTGCTTTCATAGTTTGATTGATCAGTCCAGTCGCCGCAATTCATCCGTGGATTGTAGCATGCATTAGCTCATGCAGTGTCCCGCTTGCACAAACAACTATTACTATCATCATCGCTGTCCTCCTCATCGTCCGCAACACCGATGACGTCCCCGGTGGTCCTTTCTCTCAGCTTGCATCCCGCTTCCGCCAGCCTGGGCCCAAACACCTTGCGCGCACCAAAGTTCGCGCCGACGTCCCAAATCTGCCACGGCGAGCGTTAAAGGATCGTCTGGAGACCAGACAGCCGAGAAGACCTCGCCCTGCAGGGTTCAGTTAGCACAACACTGACATCATGATACGTCGCGCTCACCAGTCCGAGATCGCGGCCTGCAACAAGGCTGACCTGTCTCTTCGTACCGTCTTCGTGCTCCTGGACATTCCATATTGTCCGTCCCCGCCGTAGCGAGGCACCCGCGGATGTGCGCATTCACGTCCAACGCACACGCTGCGCCATCATGCGCCGCGATCGTGAAACGGGCTGGCGACGGTCGGTCGAGATCCGACGGCAGCGTCCGCGCGTCGAAATTGACCACCATTCCGTTCTCCAACGGTTATCCCATGGATCCCAACGGATGGCTTCGACGTCCGCGCCGACCACAGCGCCTACGCTCGCGAGTCGAACACCCGCACCGTGCGGTCGTAGCTCCCGCTGAGCAGTACGGCAAGGTCCGTGGGGTTCCACTACACGGCCTGCACCTTGTCCTTATGCAGCTTCCCAAAGCTGCGCAAGGCGCCCTCCTTCGGGTCCCGCGACAGGTCCCACAGCTTGACGGTGCGGTCCGCGCTCCCGCTGGCAAGCATCTGTCGCGCGGTGCGGTTCCACTAGAGGGAGAGGATGGCGTCGACGTGGTGCGCCTCGCCCGCCGAGCGGTGCTTCGCCTTTTTGTGCTTCTTCTTGCCCGTGCCCCTCTGGGACGTGCGCCGCCGTCTCCTTCGGGTTACCGAGGACGGTATCGGGATAGATGGAGTTGAGAAGGTCGATGGAGTAAATCTCTGGTTCGAGCGTGCCGATGGCGACGTAATTTCCGAAATGTGAACCGGGGCCGTCTTCGGTGTCCATGCTTTCCTCTTGCCAGTAGCCGACGAAACTGGATAGTCGAGCCATTCGAGGCAGAGCGGCATGCTGCTGAGGAGCAGGTCGTGATGCGGCCCCAGGTACTCCGTCGGCTCATCGTAGACGAAGAAATGGAGCTGAGGCACGTTCTGTTCGACAATGGCGGTCACGAGCATGTTGTCTGTTGGCAAGACCTCACTTTTCTCGCGCTCGAGCTTATCGTCGGTCCCTGGAGTACATATTTATCAGGTGCATTAGGGCATGAGCAATCTAACGCACCTCTTTCAGGGTGATGTATGGGTCGTCGTCGTTGTCACGGTCAAGGGACCAAAAGCTGGGCAGAGCATATGGTGGTGATCCCAGATACGGCGTGACCAGACGCACTGGATGCGGCCCATCGTCTTCATCGTCATACGTATCTAAATTGTACTCAGAGAGATTTCCGTTTCATTTTGGGGAAATCAAGTCCTTCGTCGCGTCATCATCCATGGCTTCGTCATCTTCGCTGCAAGACCAGTCAATCAGTTGTCCGTAGCAGAATGCGGGAGATGCACTCCACCCATGCAGAGTCGTCGTCAACCATTATATCGTCGACTTCGCTGTCGTCGTCCCTTTGGCTCATGGCGTGCACGACAGCATTCGCACGTTTTAGCTCCGTGCGCGTGTCTTCGAGGTGTATATTAGCAATGTCTTTAATACGCTCGATATCGGCATCGTTTAGAGGCTGTTTTGATGGGTGACGCGCGGAGGCTCCCCGCTTGACCCTTCTCCGGATGGATCAAGAAGCGTGAGGTGATAAAGAGGTGAAGTGCGTACCAGACGATCAAGTCCCCCATTTTCGAAATTTAGCAAGAGAGGCAACGCACGACTGCTGAGCTGACTCGGGTATGCCCGTAGTCCCGTGCGACGGACCTTCCTTTTTAGGGCGTTACGCGTGACACTCCCGTTACGTTGCACTGGGTGGCGTTCGTCCCCTTTGGACACACCATCATCATTGAAATCTGGTTTCTTCTCATCAACCATAACCTCGAGGCCATTGGGAGCCCTTTCCTAGTTGACTCTACTGGTGCTGTTTTCATATGCCACTTGATGGAGAGGGTCAAGGAGAGGTTGCCAGGAGACCTCTCCCATATTGCGCCCTTCCAGCTCACCGTGTGGAGATGCATGGACCTGACAACTTCTTTCGACGACGAGGACTTGAAGCGCCAAGTCAGCGAGGTTTTCTCCAGCAACTCAGTCAAAATGCTTAGGGGAAGGCAAGCGATTGCAGAGCTAAACATCTCGACGAATGAGATACTGTTTGTAAAGTTGCCTAGTCGGCCTGGTACGTCACGTATTCCTACCCCCGTCCACTGCGTTCTCATACAGGCCATAGTCATTACGTCGGACCAAGTTGGAGACCCCAGCACCTTACACGTGGTCCGAGAATATGAACATTGCTTCCTCAAAGCGCGCTCTAAAGGGTGCTTCACGGAAGGAGATGTCGAGTCAAACGAAATAGTGGATGCGAACGATCGCGACGCTCCCGAATTTGTCAAGAAGTACAGACAGATGCTGGGTCGAAAGCGAAAGGTAGCACATAATGTCCGTTGTTTTCTATCTTATCATGTTTTCAGCTTCTGACAGACGAGGTCAGATGTACGGGGCAGCTGACCTGTTGGTCGGTGGCGAGGATTATTTCGATTATTCGACACCGAATGTCTCTGAGTCCGTTGATGTGGAGGTTTTCCACCTTATCCAAATCTCGTCCTTATATAGGCCGAAGCGTTGGGACACCCTGAAAAACGGAAACCCTAGGCCGTTCAAAGAATGCGATGCAAACTGGCTCTTTTTTTACACAATCGCAAATCACATCGATTCACATCTTTCAAACATTGAATTGACGGAATCACCAAGACTTTCCGTTAAGCTGTGAGGATCCGCGCGTTTACAATATTATTTTGAGCTAAAACCCTTTAACAGAGGCCAAGAATCGTAGCCGTTCGAGCTCGTCATCAAAGTCGGGAACCGCTATCACACGTACAAACCTAAAAGCGATTTCCTCGCTCTCAAATTTAACCTTCCACGGATGGCCGTGGAGGTCAACTCCACTTTACCAGATAAATCCGCCGCGGATCATCACCGCATGATGATTCAGGGAGCAAGCGTTGTCCGATTCGCGAACACCGCCTTGGATACGTACAAGACCGAGAAGAATTTCGTTTTTGTGATCATATATATCAGTGGTAACGGACAGGCACACCGCTACGTGCTATATCAGAGAAAGGATTCCGATGACAAGGTACGCACGGATACTCTACACCATTGAAATTGTTTGCTGAATCGCCGTAGGTTTTTCGCAATGCGCGAACCTTCGTATTCGCAAATCGAGAAGACCGCATTGCATTCGCACTCGAATTGTACAACCTTTGTTCCGCATTGGCCGACGAGAGCGACGACGGAGACACGGGAACAAAGGTCAAGAAGCTCGCGACCAGTGTCGAAATTTATAGAAAGAAACACAAATTGCAGACGTTCACCAGCAGATCCTAAGCGTACCGCCAACGATGATGGGGAAAACCATCCCAAACGCAATGTCCGTCCGAAAAGTGGTGATGGAGGCGCAGATGAACAGCTCGAAGCCTACGGATATCAAGTAGTACCAGATATACTCGAGACGGAGGGCGGTACTTGGGAATCAATCGACAAGGTACAACATACCAGAATCCATTTCTCCATTCATGACGCCGCATTGACCATTGTCTTGCAGCTACCACCGAACATCCGCACGGTGTATCGACAGAGCGATCCGAACATGACAGAGTTGATTGCAAAGCACCTTCGCAAGGGATCGAACGAGCTTGACATCCTCAAGTACATCCATACAATACGGCCACAGTCCCTCACGTCATCTCGTTGATTCGAGACTATCCCTTCAAAACCACCGGGGGGTGGCTCATTCTACCGAAGCTGCACTCTATCTGCTATCAAGAAGTCATGGACAGTTGCGGTGTTCGCGGTCGTGACCAACTCGGGCGGGGCCTGATCGAGGGGCTCGGATATCTTCACGAGCACGGAATTGCACATAGAGATATCAAGCCCTGCAACCCTATCTGTGACGATGATTTGTGCCTGCAGATTATCGATTTCGACGTAGCTATCGAAGTTCAGGATGAAAACACGGAAGTCGACGAATACCGCGGGACCAGAGGCTGGACGGCACCTGAAATGGGAGAGGAAGACGGACCGACGGGGATATATAGCCCGATCAAGGCGGATAGATGATCGTGTGGGCGTGTTCTTCTGCGTCATATCCTGGTCGGGAAAGGAGACAACCGCCTTTCAAGGTTTGCTTCGCAGCTGATGGCTTGGGATCCCCAGCAGCGGCCGTCGCTAATTGGCTGGTCGGCGGTACCATTGTCGGACACGGGCAAGGTATTTACAGTTCGCGGGAAAGAGTCGCGACCTCGGGAAGAGGTGGATGGAGTAAGTATTGTGGAGGCACCCAATACGAAGAGGTTCAGACTTTCGGTGACGAGCGAGGTATCCGGCCAGAGCTGAAGGGATAACAGCCATTCCGACGGACAGGTAAGGTCTCCTAACGTTCTGTTTCCAGTGTCTGTTTAATCGTGTTCGCTGTTGACTCACGCCTGTGATCATGACCCGACTGTATATCAGACGGACTCGGAGCCGCACGCGAACTTGAACTAGATACTGGCGGCGTCTCTCGTGAAGTCAACCCGACCGACAGTCTTGCTTTGGGAAGTCAATTCGAAGAGTGACATAGAACTTGGCGATCAAAGAAATGATCACCTTCGTCCCAGAATCTAAACAGTGTAAGTAAACTGATGTAGTACGTGGTATATGGTTGAGTACCACATCCTATTCCATCAGTCCGAATTTTCCTGGACTCTTGGGAGAAAGCATGGCCTTGTGTTACATGATGTATCAGTACGTTGAAAAACTTCCCTGCTGTAATCATGCGCCTCTACTCACCGGGGTCTATACGGCCAGGTGGGTGGCAGTTTTTTTCACTGAAAGACCAATTCCTTGCCCAGTGGTCTAAATGTCGCTAAACGCGGTGGGGTAGGACAACTAGCGCACCAGAATAGAGTAAATTAGATAAAAACAATAAAGCGACTCTATTAGCATTCGAACGTGTTCCTGGATTTTATTTCGTGAGCCAATACTTCGGCAGAGGCCCTGCGACGGAAGCACTATAATAGCAACGATGTCGATCAACGATACCACTAGTTACATATCCACGAAACAGGACAGTAGCAAAGAAATGGAAGGCACGTTGCCGATCTTCAACACCAACTCGTAAAGGCTTAAGCCAAGCTATCAGTCATTATATCCAAGAGATTTAGGTGAATCCTTCCGTTCGGATTCGGGCGGCTGGATGCCTTGACGCTCCCAAAGGTCCAGCTGGCGGTCGCGCGCACGCTTCCCGGTCGTGCGCTCGTAGTCCGCGACCGAGGTCGGGCGTTCGCCGTGCGGCGTGGCACGAAGGGCGTGACGTGTAGCGGGCCAGAAGTCGAAGGTGGCGGTGTGGCTCACGACCTGCCACCAAAGTGAAAAAAAAAAAAAGGGTAAAAAAGGGAAAGGAAGAAACATACGCGGTTATCCCAGATCGCGACGTCGTTGGTGTCCCATTTGAAGCGCGCATGGAAATCGTGGTTCTCGGCGATCTGTGCGAAGAGGAACGCGAGGATCACGTCGGACTCGGCCTTGGGGACGCCTACTATGCGCCGCGTGAAACCTGTCCGCGCGGGGGCGTGTCAACACTTTCGTCGTTCGGGTCGTTCGTGAACACCTACCGGGGTTGACATAGACGCTCTTCCAGCCCGTCGCCGGGTGCACACGTACGACTGGGTGCGCAGTCTCGATCGGCTCGCGACGGACGGGCTTGCCCGCCGCGCGCGAGCCATCCGCCTGCGCGACGGCACTATGCACGGCATACAGGCCCTCGAGATAAGTCTGGAAGCCGGGGCTGAGGGACGAGTAGAGGGCGTAGCTGGAGCTCCAGAGCGTGTCTCCACCGGTTTCGGGGCCCGTGATCACCTTGAGCGACGTCGCACTGGGCGGCTGCAGCTCGTAGGACACGTCCGAGTGCCAGAGATCAATCTTGGTGAAGGAGGCGGGGTCGGGCCGGCGCGACGAGTCGGTGTAGACCACTGGTGGGGTAGGTAGGTTTCACGTATCGGACAGCTCTGGAGACGAACCGTGGACCTCTTCCAAACCGGGCTCTTTCGGAACGGGAGTCGTTGCGTGCTTGTGGAGCGGGCCCCAGTGGCGCCCGAGGTCAAGCTGCTCGTGGATATTGAGATCCTGATTTCGGAAGACTTGCGCCGAGTTAGCATCGGGTGACGGTGACGCAAAGACTGCACATCGCTTACAAACGACTCCGCGCTCCGCGACCAGGAGCGACCTGATGGGCAGGCGCGATCCACAGTGAGAAAAGGCTGTGCAAACAAGTTGAAATCAGACGCACAGCTCGTCCTTCTGTACATCAGACAGTTGGCGCAAGTCAATCCCATGGAGCTCTGTGCCGATCGCGGGCGTGAGAGTGATGACTTTGGACGCCGCCGAAAGTAGGCTCTTCTTTTCGGGATCTGCGCCCAAGCCCCTATCAACCACATCGAACTCTTTCAGGGGCTCCCAGGAAACGGCCGGGAAGGTCGGCTGAAAAATGGTGGGTTGAACTACATAGGGCGCTCAATTCCGGAGATGGTACATTACCTTGTACTGGGCGTATTTGTACTGCTTGTCACCATCGTCAGTGGTAGAGGGGGAATAGAAGGGGTTGATCAATTGCTGCTTCTCTGTCGCAACTGGTGCCATGATGGTAGAAAATGAGAACCGTGAGAGTCGACACATATTTCGAGTATGTCGAGCTTTTTATATGACGATTCTCAGAACAGGTCCCACGAGACACGCCATCAAGGTACGTCTCACGCCGACTCGCGCAAAGAAAGGGAGAGATTGCGAAACCGCACACGTGATGAGACCCGGTGTCCAGCTACCGTATCATGAGAAACCTGGGAGAGTGTACAGCCGTTCGAATGAGGATGAGGGTCTCAAGCGACTGGAGAATCCTCGATTCTGTGAAGCCAAGCACTCAACAGAGAGAACGGTCACCCTAAGAGACAACTGAATGGGTCAATGGAGCGAGCTTTGCCTGAGTGTGACCCAATTTGGCACTTCAGATAGCTGACTCATGCATGTCGTACTTCTCCGGCCCGGTCGCGTGGCTGGCACGTGGGCTCGTGGCGAGCGCGTCGGTGAGAGAGACATTGACTTGATCCCCAACTACATTCGTATCCGACGCAACTTGAATCTCGACGCTTATCTGTATACGGCCTCGCGGAAACTCTGCGACACTGTCATTTGTATAGCGGTACTCTTGTATAACTATGGGTACTCCCTCATAACTTCTCCCACCTGCGTCACGCTGACCCTCTCTTCCATTCCAGGCGTCCCTAAGGTATTGTGTCTCTAACTCATGTCGGCTGACGCTGACCGGTTCCACGTAGTTTTTCAGATATATTTCGTGAGTGTAGTCTACTTCATAGGTGCATCTCTGTCTCACAATAGCCTGCAGGGAACGGTATCCTTTGACGTCACAACTCATCGAGGAGAACAGTATACCCGAGTTTGGTACGCTTGTTGACCACTTTTCCTATAATCTCGCCTGAGCGACCCGGTCAGACAACCTCTATCTTGACTTTAACGGGATCATACATACATGTGAGTCCTTGTGCACCCTGAGACCATGCAAACTCTAACGTTGACCAAGGTTCCCACCCCAACGATGAGGACGCGCACTTCCGGATGTCCGAGGAGCAGATATACACCTCCATATTCACTTATGTGGACCATCTATTCGGGAAGATCAAGCCCAAGAAACTCTTTTTCATGGCCGTTGATGGTGTCGCCCCCCGCGCAAAGATGAACCAGCAACGAAGCCGTCGTTTCCGCACCGCAAGGGAAGCGCGCGAATTACGCGAGAAGGCCGAGCGGAAGGGCGAGAAGCTGCCAGAGTCTAAGCCGTTCGATAGTAACTGCATTACCCCTGGTATGTCCCCACCTAATTTCGCGGAGGTGCACGTGGCGTTAATGCTGCTCGTGATGTTAGGGACCCCTTTCATGGCTAAACTTTCTGAGCAGCTACGCTACTTCGTAAACAAGAAGATAAGCGAGGATACAAACTGGCGCGATGTGCAGGTCGTTCTTTCCGGGCATGAAGTTCCCGGCGAGGGCGAGCACAAAATCATGGAATATATCCGCCTTTCTAAGGCCCAGCCGGACTACAATCCGAACGTCCGCCACTGTCTATATGGTCTCGATGCAGACCTCATCATGCTTGGCCTACTGAGTCACGACCCCCATTTCTGTTTGCTTCGTGAAGAGGTCAAATTTGGACCTGCTGCAAGGAAGAAGAATAATACAGGGTGCGTCTGATCCTGTTTTTACCTTGCTATCAACGAGGAGCTGATTGTGACTTGGAAGACCGGAGTCAATCAATTTCTACCTTCTCCATCTGTCTCTCATGCGCGAGTACTTGGACCTCGAGTTCCAAGAAGTGCGGCACTCGTTACCGTTCGAATACAACCTCGAGCGTGTAATCGACGATTTCATTGTGCTCGCCGTGTTCATCGGCAATGACTTCCTCCCTCACTTGCCGGACTTGCATATCCATGAGAATGGACTTGAGCGGTTATTTGATGTGTACATGAAGGTGTTACCCTCGTTAGGTATGCAGTTGCCCATGCCTTAGCCTTCTAGCTCACCATGATTATAGGTGGGTACCTAAACGAGAGCGGCGTCATTGACACAAAGAGGCTCCAGGTCATCCTCGACGAGATGATTGAGTGGGAAAAGGAGGTTTTCGAGAAGGAGTACGGTGATTTGAACTGGTTCAAGGGCAAGCAGGATAAGCATCTCAAGGAGTTGGAGCGCGAGAAGAAACGTAACCTGGTGCTGACGCCGCCACAGCGGCTGATATTCGAGAAGGTACAGAAGTTTGTGTTGGAGCAACGCGACGCTGGCGCAAACGCCAAGACAGCAAGGCTCGAGCTTCTCAACGACTTTCCTGCCAGAGATCGCGAGTTCATCAACAGACTTGCCACAGACTTGCATCTGGAGCTCGCTTGGGACAACTTTAACGATGACGATGAAAATATCGTGACTTTTGCCCTTCCGAGATCACAGGAGGAGCCGGAGGCGGATGTAGTAGATGGAGAAGAGGGAAACGAGGACGATTGGGTGAGTGAAGAGGAGGACGAAGAAGCGCGGAATGCTGTGGATCGGGTGCTGGACAAGTACGAGAAAGCGAAAGTGGTGGAGCACGCCAACAAAGACTTCGACCAGAGGTACGAGCAGGCCTTGAAGGAGAAGATGGATGAGTGGAAGCGCTCGTATTATACGGTGCGCCCTGACTGGCTCATCGATTCAGTTGCGTCGCTTACTTTCTTTCGTAGGGTAAGTTGGAGATCAGTTATGACAACCCAGAGGAGATGGGTGCCCTCGTGTACCGCTATGTGGAAGGGTTACAATGGGTGATGCACTATTACTACAGCGGCGTCGCTTCGTGGAGTTGGTTCTACAACTACCATTACGCCCCGCGAGTGTCAGGTATGCTTTCCTATCTTCTAGCTCTCCTGTTCGAAGTAACGTCTTCTCAGATCTGAAGGACATCAAGGACATGGTGTTCAATTTTGACCTTGCCAAGCCCTTCCGACCGTTCGAACAGTTGATGGGTGTGATGCCAGAGGCTAGCAAAGAGCTGTTACCGGAAGCCTACCAGGTCAGTTAACCGGTGTCACGTATAGCCCAATTTTTGCTCATAAACGAGTAGGACCTGATGTGGGACCTAAATTCACCCATCCTCGACTTTTACCCTCAAGAATTTGACCAGGACTTGAACGGGAAGAAACAAGATTGGGAGGCCGTTGTCAAGATCCCATTTATTGACGAAAAGAGGCTACTCCGTGCGATGCAATGTGAGTTTCAGGTGAACAGCAAAAGACCCTTTCTTAAGTCTTTTCTAGCACGAGAATACCGTTTGACAGCCGAAGAAAAAGTTCGCAACGGCTTTGGCACAAGTTACCAATTCAGATACAATTCCGAGCCCACAGTGTATCCCTCGTCACTACCAGGGTTCTTCCCTGCGTTATACCATTGCACATGTATCACGGAGCCCTTCGACCTTCCCACACTGGATGGGCTGCACCTTGTGCAGGGCCTCTGCGATGGCGTCTTCCTCGGCACTGCTGCTCTGGCGGGCTTCCCGTCCTTGAAAACGCTCCCACACACTTCGTCGCTCGGCTTCCACGGCGTCAACATCCACGGTTCTGAGAGCCGCAACAAGTCGATTGTCATTCACATCGAGAACCCGCATTCGTCACGCACACCGGAGGACATCGCGCAAGAGTTGATTGGGACGCGCACATATGCCGGATGGCCGTTTTTACAGGAGGCCAGAGTCGTCGGCATATCTGACGCGCTGTTCAAGTACGAAAAGACGACCATCGTGCAAGGTGGGCCCAGTAGGGTGGTTCAGAATCCGCATGCCAAGCATGGTCTAAGTATGTGGAAAAATAAAGCGGAGAGGATCGAGAGCGTATACTCGAAGAAATGTGGTGTCCTCACAGGCGAGATTGAGATTCTGTTGCACGTTCGACCTCTGAAAGGTGCGGGTACTCACCACTGTCGTACACATATCCCGTCTTAACCCCGCACTCTCACCAGGGTTGAAGCGTCTGGAGAGCGGAGCGCTCGTCAAGGACTATGAAGACGCTCACAAGGAATATGAACTTGCTCTACAACTCGCAGTACCACAGGTCGAGTCCGAGGATCCGCGCTACATCGAACGAGCACCACCGTCTATCGCTGAGGAATTTCCGCAAGACACGAAGGTGTTTTTCCTTGGTGAACATGCGTATGGCTTCGCTGCGCGTGTCGCCGCAACGACGACGAACACACTGTCCTTTGTCCTCGCATTCTCTCCGTCGGACAAGTTGGAGAATGAAGCCTTGAAGGAGGTAGTGGCTGAAAGGGCGGCCGCACAGTATTTCCCATCGTTTCAGGTGGCCGAAATGCTCGCGATGTCGAAGCGCGCCCTCTCACGCGTCACGTCCAGTTTCATGGTCCTCGTTGCAGATGGGCAAAAGGTCAACCTTGGGCTCAGCATCAAGTTCGAGGTCAAGTCCATGAAGGTACTCAATTACTCCAACAAGAACGGGCACATGTGGGAATTCAGCAATCTTGCGATCGACCTGATTCGTGATTACAAGGTTTGCTTAACTTGATAATGTGTGCGAGGTCGGCGGAATGCTGATGTCCTGGCCGTAGGAGAGGTATCCCGAAGTGTTCAGAATCCTCGATAGTGGTGGTGATGGTATGCGCGTGTTCCGCTCGTTTGTCTTAGAAACTAATCCGGCATAGATATGGCGAAAGCTTCCACAATCTTTCCCTCTGAGGACGACCCTGGTGCCAAGGCCAAAGAAATTCGCACGTGGCTCGCGAACAAGGGTGTACGCGATTTTGAACCAGTAACGTTGCTATGTGATCAACTAGACAAGGTCTGTCTGTCCCCGCGCTACCCAAGCTCCAAGCAGGAC
The DNA here is from genome assembly GCA_021524915.1 of Lactarius akahatsu. Lineage (NCBI taxonomy): Eukaryota > Fungi > Basidiomycota > Agaricomycetes > Russulales > Russulaceae > Lactarius > Lactarius akahatsu. The sequence goes on from JAKELL010000031.1 coordinate 428,395, forward strand.
GCTGATGATTCATCCCTGTAGAGCGTAGTCAAAAAAATTGAAGAACTGGCGGATGGGTTTAACAAAGAGCGGTCGTCAGACAATTTCAAGCGCGCGATGGTGAAGAACGTTCCACGACGGGCAGTGCTCAAGCCGGAGCACGCCGTTTACCGACTTCAAAACCAAAGGTTCGATCTCGGTGACCGGGTTATCATGGTGCAGGAGAGCGGCGGCGTTCCGCTGTCCGCGAAAGGCGTCGTGATTGGCCTCAGCACAAAGACTATCGACGTCGTTTGGGATGTGCCCTTCATCTCGGGCACGACGCTCAACAACCGATGCTCGCAATATCGGGGGTCTTCCGTTGAATTCAACGCGTGTCTCAACTTGACGAACCGGCAATTTGTCTCAGCCGTCAATCAGAGCTCGCAACCGCCACCACCAGCGGCGGCAACGAGCTCACAACCCTGGTCACGATTCGACTCCCAGCCCTCTAGCTCGGGGCCAAGAGGACACCGGGTTCCGTCGGGAGGACGTGGGGCCCCACGCGGGAGGTCGGTTTTTCGAGTCATTGCTATTTTGATGATGTCTGACGACAGGCCCCGATAGCTTTGGTTCAAGCTGGACGCCAGTGCACATCATGACTAATCCGAATCGTGGCCGAGGAGGCGTGCATGTGAATGGGCATGCGTCCACGTCAGGTCCCTCACGGGTCAATGGCACGGACGGGCATGCCTCTGTACCCAGCACGGACGACCAAGACTCTTCACAGGATGCACCTTCGCGCGGTTGGGGTAACGGGCCGAACCGTCAAGAGTACCGCAGACCGCCAGCACCACCACGGGGTGGCTATCTTACGAGAGGACGCGGATTTAGTCGAGGGTTTAATCCTAGAGGTGGATTCCGAGGTGGTCCTGGAAGGGGTGGGTATGCAGCTGCAGCACCGCTTCCGTCATGAGATTTTGGTCGTTCGTTTTTACTTTCTATTAGTGTACGGCCGATAGACTTGTATCACCTTTTTTTGTTTTACTTTATCTCGTTTTACGTCGCGGTCATGGGTCCCAATCAGGAAGATCATCTTTTTTCACATCTTGCACCGTCTCGACTACAATGGCAGAGATACACGATCAGTTCGATACAATTCTAATATTTGATTTTGGTTCACAGGTCAGATAATCGTACATCGTCACAGCATTTATAATCTCAGCATATCGAGGTTTTTTAGTACAGCCACCTAATCACTCGGAGGTGTCGCGAGCTCAATGTGTACGCAGAGCTCATGCCATGTACGCAGAAAGTTAAAGAACTCGGATGGAAACCAAAGGGTGCGTGCGCTCGATCTCTGTCGTTCTCGTTTCTCGTTTCTGAATCGCATCTCGTAAGGTGTGATACTGTCTGGCTCCCCATATTCCGTATACGATAGCGACTCTCCTCACGTCGACCCCGACGTTTTTGAGTTGGGCGTCCCCATCCTCGGCATTTGCTACGGCTTGCAGGTGTGTGCGGGTTCCTTTTTTTTTTTTTTTTTATATCTAAAAGACACTAACACACAACGCAGGAAATCGCGTGGAACCTCGGCGGCAAGGTCGCGAGGTGCGATCATCGCGAGTACGGCTCTGCACGTGTGCAGATTAGCAAATTCGGGACCGGGGGCGCTTCGTCCGTCGATGCGTTGTTCGAAGGGCTGGGCGACGAAATGGAGGTGCGATCCGTCACGTCACGTTCGCGTTATGAACTGATTTCGGTTCTCAAAAGGTGTGGATGTCGCATGGCGACCAGCTCTCTGCGCCCCCGCCAGAGTTCCGCGTCATCGGCCACACGAAATCGGCGCCGTTCGCCGCGATCGCACACAACTCGAAGCCCCTCTACGGCATCCAGTTCCACCCCGAGGTGACGCACTCTCCGCGGGGGAAGGAGGTGATATCCCGATTCGTGCTCAACATCTGCGGATGCAAAAGTGACTGGACCATGGTGCGTACTAGTCGTCCCCATCGCTCATCCATCCTAACCCGGCCCGCCAGGAAGAGTTCATAGGAAAGGAGATTGCTCGCATACGTGAAATCTGCGGCGACACCTGGTCGCGTCATCGGCGCCGTTAGCGGTGGCGTCGACAGCACGGTCGCAGCTAAACTGATGCACGAAGCGATCGGTAACCGGTACGTGCTCCCGCGTCCGCGGGGCTACGCGATCTTATCGCAATGACTACTAGATTCCACGCCATCATGGTCGACAATGGCGTGCTTCGCCTCGACGAGGCGAGGCAGGTGAACGAGATGCTCAACAAGGATCTCGGCGTGAACCTGACCGTCGTCGACGCGTCCGACCTCTTCCTCTCCCGTCTGGACGGCGTCGAGGACCCCGAGCAGAAGCGCAAGATCATCGGAAACACGTTCATCAACGTGTTCGAGGCGGAGGCCGCCAAGCTCGAGGCCGCCGAGGCGGACAAGGGCAAGATCGACTGGCTGCTCCAGGGGACGCTCTACCCGGACGTCATCGAGAGCATCAGCTTCAAGGGCCCCAGCGCCACCATCAAGACGCACCACAACGTCGGCTGGCCTGCTCAAGGACATGAAGCTCAAGTTGATCGAGCCCCTGCGGGAGCTCTTCAAAGGCGCGCGTCGCCCAACACTCTCGCTTTTCGTTCGTATTCTCACGCCCTCTCACGTTAGACGAAGTGCGCGCGCTCGGTCGCCTGCTCTCCATCCCCGCCTCGCTCGTGCAGCGACACCCCTTCCCGGGCCCAGGCCTCGCCATCCGCATCCTAGGCCCAGTGACGCGCGCGCAGGTCCAGCTACTACAGCGCGCAGACGCGATCTACCTCGAGGAGATCCGCGCGGCAGGGCTGTACCAGCAGATCAGCCAGGCGTTCGCGGTGCTGCTGCCCGTGCGCGCCGTCGGCGTCATGGGCGACCAGCGCACGTACGAGCAGGTCATCGCGCTGCGCGCGGTGCAGTCGGAGGACTTTATGACCGCCGACTGGTTCGTGTTCCCGACCGACGTGCTCCGCCGCATCTCGTCCCGCATCACTAACGAGATCGCGGGCGTCAATCGCGTCACGTACGACGTCACGTCTAAACCACCTGGGGTGCGTTCCGTCCGTGCCAACCGGGACGGCTTGCTTGCTGACCCTTACCTTTCTGTGCTAGACTGTCGAGTGGCTCTGAGATGCGGCGGCGTGCGCCACCAATAGAGTGTGTTAGGTGCATGCGTATTAACGTGTAATTTAGTCAAGGACGGACGACCTAAATGAGGGGTGGAGCAAGATGGTTTTGAAAATACAGTAGAAATTGCGTGCGCGGGTTCGATGCGCTCTAGTCGGAGTCAAATGTTATGTTTGGTGTTGCGATCGACAGAGTTATGCAATGAACAATTACACCCAAAAGTGGACAGCAGGATGCAAAAGAAGAAAAAAGCAATGCAAAAGATTGGAAGAAGGCACCAACCAGACAGGGAACGTGGTGCGCCAGGGTGTGTGTGTGGGTGTCGGTCTGTCACTCACGGCGTAAGGGTTTCACGCAGGCGCTCCGCGAGCGGCGTTCCGTCAAAAACTTCCGTGAGCACTTCCTTGACATCTTCGACGTACACAAAGCGGATGCCCGTTTTGACGCTCTCTGGCACGTTTTCCTCGATATCGGCGCGATTCGCTGCCGGTGCAAGAATGGTCTTGATGCCCGCGCGATGCGCCGCGAGGATCTTCTCCTTGAGTCCGCCGACCGGGAGCACCTGCCCGACGAGCGAGATCTCGCCCGTCATGGCGATGTCCGGGTTAATCGGCGTCTTCGTGAAGAGCGAGACGAACGCGGAAAGCAGGGCGGTGCCCGCGCTGGGACCCTCCTTGCCGACGCTGCCCTCAGGCATGTGCACGTGCACGTCGCGATCGTTCAATATCATCGTAGATGGGTCGTCCGTGACGCCAAGAGCATGCGCGTGTGACTTTGTCCAGCTCAACGCAATCTGGGCACTCTCGCGGATGACTTCGCCGAGTTTACCCGTCAGCTGAAGGCCTCCCTTGCCCGGCATGATCTATGGGCATATAGTCGTGAGCGTGTACAAGAAAGACACAAACGAGAGGACTCACAGTTGCTTCAATAGGCATGACGGCACCCGAACCATTTCCAAGATAGCCCAAACCGGTACTGACACCTGCCGGCGGTGGACGCACATACATCCTGTCCTTGTGGTAGACGGGCGGGCCGACGTAGTCTTTCAACGTTTCTGGGGTAATGCGGATGTGGACGCTATCGGGCACCTTGAACGGTTTGCGTTTTTCCGTGGTCACTTTCTTCTCGGGGCTCGATGCTTCGGCATCGGTGCGGGGAGTAGCCGTCTCAGGTGCAGCGGGCTCGTTCACAGGAGGATCCTGGGCCGGAACGACCTTATCCGTGTCACTGGCGGCCGTAGGTTGAGCCTCTGCCTCTGGGAAGGCGTCCTCTCCGAGGTCTTCAACGATTTTCAACGATGCCTTGCGGTAGATCTTGTCAATGTGCTTCTTGAGATTACGTACGCCGCTTTCGCGGCAGTAGTATTTGATGAGCACGTCCACGGAGGCAGGGTCCAGCACTACGTCCGTGTCCTTGAGTCCGGAAGCCTCCTTCGCCTGCGGGCCGAGATACCTCTCTGCAATCATCGACTTCTCTTCAGAAACATAGCCGGATACTTCAATGACCTCCATGCGATCGAGGAGTGGTGCCGGAATCGTATCAAGCACGTTCGCTGGGTACCTGTGAATAAACAGATTCGCAGCAAAGGCGCAGAAGCATACCTGTGCAGACGAAGAGGACCCGGGAGAGATCAACGGGAACGTCCATGCTAAGTACAGGCGTGAGAATGAGTTCTAGCGCAAGAAATTAGAACGCACTAATGGTCCAAGAAAGCATTGTTCTGTTCCGGGTCGAGCATCTCCAGAAGTGCGCTCGCTGGGTCCCCGTTGATGCCACGTCCGACCTTGTCTACCTCATCGATGAGCACGAGAGGATTCTCCGTACCGACACGCTTGAGTGCTTGAATGATCTTCCCTGGGAGGGCACTGCACCCGAGTCAGCACCTGCGGCGGAAGGAAAAGAAATGGCAGACAAACCCGACATAGGTCCTTCGGTGGCCCTTGATCTCCGCAACGTCCGTCAACCCACCCACGGAAAACCTGAAAAACTGCCGCCCAAGGGCTCGAGCGATCGATTTACCGATAGACGTTTTGCCGACACCCGGAGGGCCGGCCAGGCAAATGATCTTGCCTTCCACGCTCCCACGCAGCTTTCCGACTGCCAAAAACTCCATAATGCGTTCCTTGACATCCTTCAGCCCGTAATGGTCCTCGTCCAAAACCTTCTTGGCGTGTGCAATCGAGAAGTTCTCTGGAGAGTGCTGACCCCATGGTATCTGCGTGAGCCAGTCCAGGTAATTGCGCGTGACGTTCGCCTCGGACGCTGCCGGTTCGAGATGGGCGAGCTTCGTAATTTCCTCCTCAAAAACGCGTTTTACAGGCTCTGGCATAGCGAGCTGAGCGGCGCGTGCCTTGAGTTTCTCGATGAGCTTATCCTTTCCATCACTTTCCATGCCGAGCTCCTTCTTGATACCCTTAAGCTGTTCCATGAGGTAGTATTCGCGTTGACGCTTTGCGATCTTGGTGTCTACATCGCGCGAGAGTTTGGACTGGAGCTGGGCGTTGATCAACTCTTTCTTGAGAACGAGAAGAGCTTTCCGGAGGCGGTCCTCGACGATGAGGGACTCCAATACGTCCTGGAGCTCACCAACTTCGCCAGTGGAAACGGCAGCAGCGAAGTCCGCAAGCTTATCGGGCTCGTCGAAGACATTAGACGCGACCTGGTTGATGGAGAAGTTGGTGATTTGATCACGGAAGAGAGGATTGAGCTGAGCGATGTCCTTAAAAACAGAGACGATCTCAGACATGAATGCGCGAATGTACTGGTCGTCTTTGTTGTAGGGCTGCGTGAAAAGGTTGGTTATGTTCACAATCGAGACGTCAAAATCCTGGAGGAAGGAGGTCTGTAGAGGCGCTGAAGAGGTTGTGAGCAAGTAATCAGGAGATAGCCAAGTTGGACGCACCTGGATGACGCTTGGCTTGGTCTACGGGCAGCTCGGCTTCAGTAGCTTCAGGTGAAGGTGGAGGTGTCAGGAGCTCCTCTTGACCAGGAGGCACTGATGGGTCTAGCTGTTCTACTTGGGCGGTAGACGGCTGAGAGCCTCCAGCTTTGACCAGGTCAGTGATCTTAATCCGGCGATGGGGATAGAGAACGGCAGTCAACCCTTCCTCCTTATCGTCCTCTCTCCCTGGTACACCGGAGGCAGCAAAAACGCTAGTGATCTGGGCAAATACGCCAACGGGGTGAACGGAATTGATATCCGTGATGACGTCCGAGTCTGCTTGTTCGTCTTTCAGGAGGAACGCGCCTAAATACGGTTGGCCGCGCTTCATCATTTCCTTTACAGCTGCGACGACTTGGGGATTACGGATGACGACTGCCTTGTAGAAACCGGGAAAGAGAGGCCTTCGGGCGATAGGTAGGGCAAGGACCTGTGGATAGTTTTCGGGGACGGACTGGCGAGAAATAGAAGTTGATGGAGAAGCGGGTGCAGAATCGGGAGGTGGTGAGGCTGGTGGGTCTGAGCCATCGGGGTCGTCGCCGCTAGAGGATGACGAGGACGACGGTGGAGACGCGGCGCCGGAGGAACTGGTGGGGTCATCAGAGGAAGTTTCGAGTCGGACTTCGGGCGACGCAAGTCGAGGGGGATCGAATCTTAGTGGGAATGAATGGAGACTGTCCGCTATGATAGAGTAATGATGCGTTTTCGTTTGGGGGCGTGCGTGTCTATGTTGGAGGTTGGGAAGGGTGCGCAGTGCGGCGTTGGCGACACGTCTCGTTGGAGAGACACGTAGGCTTGCTAGGAAGTTCATAGCGAAGCCAATGGCCAACAACGCCGGTGGTTGGCGGAGAGCGGAGAGGTCAAATTGGCAGCGGATTACAAATATACGGTCACCTCTCCTTCGCGTCTATGAGCAAACCTGCAGACCCAATTCAGAGCAACGCACAGATATTTCGCGTCTATTCACGTCGGTTGTCAAATCCTACAGACCAAGACATCTTCATTGCCTCCGCCAACAAGCTTGCGGCGTTCTTGTCTAACGCGAGGGCCTATTATGTCGAGGCACAACTGCCGGTGCGTCTTTGAGTCTCTTCAAAATACAACCCTCGTGGCCATCCTCTGTGCTCATTCGTGTCTTATTAATCACAGGTGATTGAACTTTTTGAGGTGAACAGTCTTGCCACCGAACTTTTCTTCAGCTCAATGAAGGGTTCAGGTTACTCTCAACTCATTGAAGAACGTTGCGCCCGACGTGTTTCGCCAGTCTGATTTAATGAATCGATCTCTAATTTCAGCTGAGCAAGCACCCGTTTTCGACGCCTTTGACAAACTCGCCAAGAGTGTATTGCCATATGTACCTCTCTTCACCAACACCCTGAGAAGTAGGCAACATTTTCTGATGCAGGTACTCTCTAATCTGCTCAACCTCAACCCTCAAAGACAGACTTGTTTTGTTCTTGTCCTCTGTTGGCATCGGTGCACAAGGCGCGCAGGGCTCGGAGTCCTCCGATACTTCGATGCAGACATCTACTCCCCGTTCGGCGGGGCCTCAGGCCTCTTCCACAGCACCTCAGGCAATTGCACCTACAAAGAACACCCCGCCGAGTTCCAGTAGCACTTTGCCAGACGCGTCTGTGAAAATTAAGTTACCTGCAAATGGTGGGACCGCCACACCAACACCCGTCTCAGCTTCTGCCCCATCATTACCAGTATCGTCGATGACCGAGGAGAGTCCTTCTGCGTCTGGCTTGGACGAAGTAACATCCGTCGAGATGTCCGTTGATCATGAGGTCGTTTCAATTACAACCCAGCAGGCACCGCACTCTCCTGCTAGCGTCCTTCCTTCTCGCCAGTCACCGCTATCTCATGCACCCGCTTCTGGGGCGGTGGTTTCTACTGCGCCCGTAGAGACAGACTTGTCCTCCCCAGGCTCTCCCATCTCCTTCAAACACTTTACCCCTCACGCCATTCATGCTCCCGCCACTTCGTACCCAGCCCCTTTCACCTATCTCTGACCCCAAAATCACACCCAACCCACTCCAGAAAACCGCGCAGTCACCCTCAGCGAACTGTTTCGACGTTCCCGCGTCAGCCTCGCCTACCATATTGCAAGGTCCGAAACAGGCCGCGCACTTGTCCTCCAAACCACCGCCGTTGGACGGTGCATTCCAAGGTCTTTTGCCATCACTGTCTCGAGCACGTGCGAGTGGATCTGCCCCAGTACCTGTTTCTTCCATAAAGCAGAATCCGAAACCCCCATCCAGGCGACAATCATCTGGGCTAGACTTTTTGCAGCTGGATTTGCAGGTTGCTCGCGAAAAGAAGCAGAAAGCTGCTGCAGAGGCAGCCAGATCTGGTTCTGTGTCATCACCAACGTCTTCGATATCTGGAACGGCCACAACTGCAACGTTGATAGCTGTTGCGGTCACTGGTGCACCACGCACACCAGTATTGCCGCACTCTTCGCCTGTAGTAGCACAGGGAACTCCAGCTCTTATATTACCCGCTCTAGGGATGCCACCCGTCAATCCTCCAACCGCCATCTCTAGTGAGTCAGATGATTTGTCAGCTTTGCAGCCCCAAAAGGCTCAGACTGCAACACCAAGACCAGTTCACCGCGACTTGAGGCAATACTCTAATCGCAGTGTATCCGGGACGCCAAGCACTCCCAGGTTGCAGATTACTGACCGTGGGCCAGCACCACCTCCTGAACCAGGCTCGTTGGGCGCGCCTATCGTCATTGATGAGGACGAGGAAGGGCTTATGTTCGTGCCCGCAGAAGATAAAATGGAAGTTGACGTGGTGGGGGCTCTTCCGAGCATGGAAGCAAACTCAGTCGCGGTGCTCGACTCACAAGATTCTCGGGGTGACGGGGATAGCGCGGAGCGGCGTCCCAAACCCCAGCCTGAACAAGAAGATAGTATGACGTCTGAATACTCTCCTAAACAAAACGTCTCAGCTCTCCAGTCTACGACCTGTTTCCCTGTCCCCATCACTTCTGCCTCGGCGCCTCCGGTGTCGACACCCGGAAATGAAATGCAAGGCGTTTCGTCACAGCAGGCGACCGAAAACAAGGAGGCACATAGCAAAAACGGCGGCAAGGACCTATCGAACGCAAACGTGGAGAGTGAAACAATGGAGATCTCTGTGGAATGTGGGGACTATCCAAGCGTTGCGGTCGTGTCCGATGCCACATTCGAGCAACCTTCGGGTAGCGGGCCAACTCTTGATAAGGATTCTCCTCCAACTTCTGTAGGTGTCATGGCCGCGCCCGAAACTGGAAACACAGAAACGACACCCTTTGCGCCTCTGGCGACAGCCTCCATAGCCGCGACGGCCGAGGCCCCGCCCATAATTGCGACGTCTCCGGATGAATTGATAAGAGTTCTCTTGGGCACGCAATCTAGAGAACCAGGACCCAGCATGGACGCGCAGGTACTCGCGTTACACTCTACTCATAGCGACAACAAATACTCACGCATACATCTGAAGCCTCACTCAAACCTTGCCACAGGAGAGCACGCCGACGGCGCCTCAGTGGCGGATGTTCCACCAGCTTCTGGGAAACATCGGAGGTCTCCCACTCCTGACGGCGACGCAAGAAGGGTGTCTCCCAGAAAATCGTCTCTAGTCCCTGTCGCAGAGCGGCGGCAAGACCTTCCCACCACTCCCGTGCGGTCTAACATTGCCCAACCAACGACACCAACTGTGACCGTCTCCCTTGTCGCCCAGCAACGAGAGAATGAGGACGGCTCGGGGGGAGCAATTGGCCCCTCTTCCCCGCTCGGGTCATCGGTCTTCCGAGAACCTCTGACAAGCAGCGGTAATGGACCAGCGTCGACCAACTTGTCTACAGGTTTTCTTAGAGCCAATAGTTCGCTCAGTGACATGGATATCTCACATTCTTCCATCTCTCCTCCACCAATTGCGGTTTTAAAGGCCCATTCCGAAGGTGCAAGCATAACGAATTCTTCCAGGGCCTCAGAGGCTAGAACCGAAACTGAAGACGACGAGATGATAGACGAACTTGCACCACTTTTCGGGAAAGATATGCGGGTGCTCTCTATGTTCAACCCGTACGACGTTCCCGGGGAATTCACATTGGACTTCGTTCTTGTTGACGCTGATTGGGAAAAGATCTTGCTATGGGTCAGAGCACCAGAGAATATCGAGTGCGTGTCTATAACAACGTACCCATACGCGTGCTAATCATCGGTGTCTCCTCTCCCAGCCTGGACATCTCTCGGGCGAAATGCATATCGCTGGCCTGCTACTCTGTCCAGGATCTTGAGCCCCATGCAAACCAACAAGATGTGAGTCGCGAGCACTGGTTCGAAAATGTCCGGCCAGTCCCATGGCCAAAGTTGCCGCGCCATCTATGGTTCCTGGTCAACGACGAGTTCACCATTTTGTACCCCCCTTACGAGGTATCCTTTTCTCCGCATTTTTCCCACCTGCATATCAGCCCCGCTAACTGGCGCCCAAGGCTGAGGAGGAACTCTTTGACCTTTCTCCGTATTTACGGCCGGGACAGAACAAGATAGCTTTCACGCAGATCGACAACATGTCGGACTATGTGCTCGTGCTCCACGGTCACTACCCCACGCGCAATCAGATCGCGCGCGTGCGTGCACGTTGGGACGAGAGGAAGCGATTTCGAGAACAGCTGGCTTGGCTTACTCGCCCGATTTCACCGGCGATATGATTTTATTTCTCTCAGCACGTTTCCCCTTGTTCTCGCACCATCCGCATCTTAGAGCAGTTACGCTACTACCAAATCATTATAGTTATATGATTGACATACCGATGCGAGCGCGCGGGGCGCTCGTCATGCGAAGGAGATACCAGCGCGGCACTTCTGCGCGTTCCTCAGTCACAGATAAGTCAGGCAACCTTTTGTATTATAGTCATCGGCCTCACCCATAGTTGTTCATCATTTGATCCTTGATACTTCTCTATCATTTTTAGAGCATAATCGATCTTTGTGAACGTTATCCTTATCTCGAAACATGCCATTCCCTACGTCTCTCTAAGTCGTCACCTCAGCCCTTACTCGAGCGGAGCTAGAACTATCAGAAGGTCAATACTCTGTATTGACTCGAAATTTTAACATTTTACGGCTAGCTCTCAAGAGCTATCTTTCTCAATACTGTAATCGGCAGATAGGCCAATTACGGGAACTTAAAGTGGAGGTGTGCCATGAAAAAAAACCCAAGTCATCGCCGTTTTCCTCGCGTGCAGTTTCGGGAACACTCATCGGTATATTTACCGAGAGGTCCACTTGCTATACAGCTTTCTCGCTACGCAGTCGTTCTGACTCTCACAACCATGGTCAACGACGTACACCGCCATGCCACGTTTAAATTGCAAGCGCGGCAACAATACCCCGATTCTGTTCGACTTGTAGACAATGCTGTCTTTCTCAATTTGCGGCACAATTCCGCGCCCCGATTTTGTTCAGGACTTTGAGACGCAAATGCTCCTTCTATGAGAATATTCGTGATGTAGCGTGATTTAATGTGATCCTGCTGATTGTGAGTTCAAGTTATTTCGGCCTTATGTGAGACAATTCCTCGGAGACGAGTGCTTTACGGTAATCAACATTTTACGAATTCAATGAATGGAATAAAGACGACACACCTCACGACACTTGAATTTCTCCATTACAATGACGTCCTTCTTGATAGTCAAGCCGTAGACGGCTTGGCCTACGCTCACAGCACATGTATACTGCCTCTTGAGGAGATCGACTGCGGGCACTGTTGTTGTAACACCGTGGCAAACACCGCTAAACAATTGTTGCAGCTTTTACTGTAGATCTTGGTTTCTCTCATGCGCAGTCACTCCAGACCCAATTTCTGGAGGATGTCTTGGTTTCTACACGAACACGGAATCGCCCACCTCGACTTGAAACCTGCGGACATCCTTGTCGATGAGCGCCATCCAAGTTCACCTCCATAGTTGTCGATAATCGACTTCGGCCTTTCCGTTTTTGTGAGAAGCGAAGAGACCTTGGTGGAAGGCTTCCCGTGGAACTTCGTCCTGGGTAGCACCGGAAGTTGAAAAGTAGATGAAGTCGCAAAGAAGTGCTGCGCGATCCTGGCCGACCAGGTGGTCTTGTGGATAGGTGTTTACGCAACTTCACAAAAGTTCTTCCCTTGGTTCTTCCCAGTCAGGGACACTTCAGCGTTTGCGTCCATACGCACCCAACTTCTTCGATTCAGAGCCGAGTGAGAGGCCTCCATTACTTGACAGTCTTGCGCAGCGGTGATTCGGGTGAGGTAATCCGCCCCAAAACGCCCTCGCATCAACTGATATGTCCGGCTGTACTCTTCTCTATTATGTGCTGAGTCTCGAGACTGACAGTACTGACATGCAGCATGAGTCTGATCGTTAAATACACAGATGTGCCGTCCCACGGCCTTATGTGCACAACTACCTGAGCTATGAGTCTATTTTTAAGTCAATGTATTGTATACGGGTGCGTGTGGAAAGAATGCGCGCCCCCTTCCATCCCCCGCACGCATGCGGGGCGCACCATCACCGTCGCCTGGGTCCCTTTCGCGCCCCCAACATTGGTGCACCCATCTTTCTGTTCGCGCGCAGCTCCCTTTCGTCGCTTCCCCTTGCGCATATCCCCCATGCCCCCTATGTGCCCCAGACTTGTGCAGGGTGCAGCGCGGAAACGAGGCGGGGAAGCCCAAGGGCTGCCCACAAACGAAAAGGGCGCACACAGACCCAAGTGTGGTGGCGCGGAAACCGCGCAGGGAGGGGACTCGGACCACCCCACGACATGGAGAGGGTATGCATTGCTCTTTTACGTCCCCGTTTGCGCGCAAAGGGGGGGCCGTGTCCAGACAAGTCGCGTATGACGACCACAATCATAAACTTGAAGTGAGCGGCCTTGTGAGCGGCGGTCACAGAGAATCGGCACTATGTATGAAATGGCAGAGCATGATGGTATTGTGAATGGATCGGTATTCCGAATATTCAAGGGGTAGAGGTTCAGTGGTCTAATGGTTATGATTTCTGTCTCACATGTGTGATGTCCACAGAAGGTTCCCGGTTCGATCCCGGGCTGAACCACTTTTTTGTAAATATGACGATGCGCCCCCCCCCAAAAAAAAAGATGAATAGAACACGCCATTGACTGGGACGGGATTGGGCGAGGGTAAAGTCTGACCAATTTCATGTCCTGAGGGTGGGATTCGGAGCAAGTGACAGTAATCAGTTTGCAAATGAGAGGGGATTGATCCGTGCTTTAAAATCCCAGCGGCGTCGCCGACACAGTATTACGAAAAAATGCTCACGAAGACGACGGAGCGGTGGGAATCGAGCGTTTGGGACTCGGGGTTCGAGGTTCGTGAATCACAAAAGTGTTTATACGAGAAAGCTACTGCAGTTAGCTCGAGCCTAGGGCTCTTCTATGGAAAACGAGTCATACGAACACCCGAGAACTACCGACTCACTACAAAACGCCGAGTCAACATGTTAGGCCGAATCATTCGAACATACGAGAGAAAGGGCGAAAGGAGCATTGTGACGAGAGCGTAACACGGCGTTATAAAACTCGACGCTGCATGAAGATGACGACGCAGGTCGCTCGCTAGTTCGAGTTATACAAACGACTTGGGATATACCAAACGTCCAAGCTCCACTAATATCACCTAGTCAGTCTACCGTCAATCTGAGACAATGGCCTGTAACTCACATGCATTCCCCTCGAACCCTCCGACTGCACGGAAACCTTCAAGTCCTTCTTTCCAAGCGGGCCCGTCTTCGGGACGATGCCCCACCACCCATTCGTACCATCCGTCCAATGGCTGTTGACGGTAAATCCGATAACGGCGCCATCGACTCCCGTTCCCCTTGGGAATGCTAAACTACCCCAGACCTGCCGGAGGAGGGCGTAGTCCCGTTGACTTTCCATTCCAGGGCCCTTGGAGACGTGCTCAATGCCGTATTTCTTGATATCTTCTGCGCTGGGGTTCGTCCTTCCAACGGAGAACGTTCCTATGTTCTTTTGACTGCGGACCCAGGCAGCAGTCCCATCCGTGTGATCGATGCGATGACCGCTGCAATATCGGTGGTGTTAGCTGGGAAAAGGTTCAGCAATAGCGAAGAACGTACCGAATAGCATCGTCATAGCTGACGTTTCGAAGGCTTGTAATGAGCTCGTGACAAGCGAGAATTTGATTAAACTCCTCAAGCAAACCGGCAAGGTCATTGAGCACATTCGACAGCTCCTGGGGATTCGTCGAGTAGCCGGAACGATTGGCATGAATTTCTCGGAACAATTCCTCGATCTTGCGACGACGCCTAATTCTCGAACTTCCGTCGGCGGGAAGGGTACTGTTAAAGAGCACCGCGAGACGAATATCATCGAAAGCCTTGCGAGTGCCAGTGCGGAGATACAGATCAGGGTCCATCTCAATGGATCTTGGGATCTGGGGCTCGATATTGCAGTAATGACGGAGGTGCACAGTGCTCGGGACGGGAACGCATTTAGCGTCGAATAGAGTGAGATTGTCGGTAGCGCTTGCATTCACATCGATATGGGCACTTCCCATGTCTCCGAGGATATCATATTGAACTTCGATAGATGCGTTGCTTTCCTTTGCCGCGCTCTTGAGCTGTGATTCGAACTTTCCCGACCCTTGGGCATCAACACTGACGCCAATGGAGCCTTTGAACTTCATTAGAGTGGACTCGGACTGGGAAGTGCATTTCGTATAATAAAACGCATTTGTCTCGGTGTATACGTAGATTAAAATGAAATCTTACCAGACCGCAGTGAACCTAGCTTCATGAGAAATCTCGTGGACATAATAGTCACCAAACCGTTCACGGAACACAGAAGGATTGTTGATCAAGGACTTGGCTGCTTCCGTGAGCTTGGCAACACTGCCAATGCGCGTGGCAAGTCCGTGCTTCTCGCATCGAAGAACGATCAGGATGCTGCGTCCAGTCGAGGCATGCGATTGAGAGAGATCGAATGCAGTATTGACACTACCCTCGATATTGCCACCAGCAAAAGTGATGGCACCGCTAGTGCTGAAGGCCTCACTGACGTTGAGCTCGCGAAGATCCTCGATCACGTGAAGGCTGTACTGGGTCCCGGTCTTGTCGCCTACCACCTGTTGAGAGGTGGTTGTGGCAGGATCGAAGGCACTGGCGGGCATGTCGCCAGAAATGCCATCCACTGAAGTGCCCGGTTGCATGCCAGCAACAAAGGTCTCGGCAGATGGAGAGCGATGGAGAGCTAAGAACTTGGACATGGCTCTGAAACTGGGGGTGGTCAATAGTTCTGGGATGCAACTGGTGAAGGGCACTTGCTTGTTAAGTGAAGACGGTTGAGAGAACGGCAAGTTGTCCTGAGTGAAAGAGTATATCAGGATGCTGCAGGATTCGACGAAAGACACCCCCTTTTATAATGAACAATTCCCCAGTTACGGAAGTATTAGATCGTGGAAATGTCTATGCCTGGTCGCCGGAAGAACGAAAGAACGGTGGAATGGACACGCCAATCAGGACAGTAATGCGGTCGTGCGTACAGACGAGGGCGGAGTTGAGACGCATATTCAGGCATAGGACGAGTGACAGGACAGGGACTGAATCTTTATGAAACGCAGCAGAGAAATTCAAAGTAACTTCATGGTGCAAGTCGGGCTGAGACATCACTGAGTATGCTAAATTTGTACGTGGGGTGCGATATTGGTAGATAGTCGGAACTAGGATGGCCACCTCCCAGAGGAATGCCAGAGTCATGCGTAAGCGAATAGGGGGAATGGCGACCAGCCAGAGTGGGTGATTGCGACCATCGAGCGATGATAGGGTCCCGCGCCATTCGGTAGTCCACTCATAGAGGTTGACGCGGTTGAGGGTAGAGATAGGGGCGACGGTGCAGGCGCGGAGGATAGCTGCCCTGGCGGAGGTGTCGGGTGCTCTCTTCTGGTCAGCCGGAGATCACACGAAGTGGATGCTCGTGTCCCTGGGTGAGGCAAAGAAAGATGTAAGCGAAGTATGAAATCGAAGGAGTTCCGATTGGAGAACAGTTGCGTGTAATGCGTATGTAAATGTGAGACACAGTATTGTAAACACTGCGTGAAAAACAGGGTTTTCTATAGATTTTATTGGTATAAAAACTCTGCTTTGCATGCAGCGTGTAGTACAGGTCAGGCTGACTATGGCATGGTCTCATGTCCTGGAGATCTTGGCACTCTGCAATGACCGTCGCGGTTACTGCCTTCTCAATAAGGAACGCGTATGTTGGAAGGTCGGCCTCGCGCCGATGTTTTCTCCTTAAGGAAATTTCCATCGTACGTTCCAAGAAAATAGTCCAGGAAATTCCAGGTCAGTAAGGCCGGGTCACGAGCAAGTCAACGGGGTCAGTCGGATAAAGCGTGAGAAAAGATAAGATAAGATCTTTTGATCGACAAGTAACTGCGAGGACCGCACATTTACCTCTCATTTCACATCATGCCATCCAATCTGCATTACAAGAAACCCCACCTACACGAGCTGCTGCTACCAAGATCCCCCTGAAATCTCTGTTCATTTTCCCTGAAGACCCGAGCGCCCCTGCGGAAACTGCTGCCTTGTCTGCGCGACTGCGACTGTCATTTCCCTTTTGGGAAACTTCCCACAGACCCAATATAGTCAGGGGTCAGACCCAACACTGGCGTCTCAAGGTCCCAGTCCAAGTGGTGTGATCCGGTTGATTCGAGCTCTGCCAAATCACGACACGCCTGCGTGGCACTTTGCCCGGGCAAAGTCGAGTCAACAATCGCCCATATCACACTTCATCTGCAAAACTGGTACCTGTCAAAGCTGTCAAGGACTGGTCTGGACCAGTCCTTGACAGCTTTTGACACCCCCCACTTTTACAGATGTTTCTGGTGGGGGTAGCAGGCAAAGTATCTCAAGATCACTGATATTTGCCCCGCCAGGTCACATTTTCGAGGCGTCAAATCACGTAAATAATCATGCCTTTTGGCGGGCGCTTGGCCTACTTTGCCTGGCCGCTTGGCCTACTTTGCCTGCACCTAGCACGACTTCTCCCAGACTTCTCCCAGTCGACTCGGTCTTCTCCCACCACGTTCGCCCGAGCTGCCCGAGCGCCCGAGCGCTGCGCGGCGTCCGCTCCTCACTGGCGTGCCCCTGCAAGTGTGGCGAGCCCAGCTCGACCCTCGGAGACTGTCGCTCCCAGTGGTCACCCATCACTCATGGTCGCACGCAGGCTGCCGCCGGGCTTGCTCGTGTGATCATGCGACTCGTCGAAGACTCTGGAGACGATAGAAAGGTGTGTATCCAAATAACATCGTCTGCTCAAATAGCCTATCTCAACCACTTTCTTGTGCCTCAAGATGTCTTGTTCCAACACACACCCCATCGCCGCCCGTGAGCCAAAGCCCAAGATGCGTCATCTCTGCAAGAACGCGCCAATTCGCGCAGGCTGCCGCTGAGCTCGCTCGTGCGACTCATAGATGTATGATTCATTAACAGCCTTAAGGTAGCCTACTAACGAGAACAATGCGAGAGCTGAGCTATGGTACCGTAAATACGAGTCCGAGTGGGTAGAGTAGAGTATGTTAACGTGTTTTAATAAAAATAAGGAGGCATCAACCCTCCTCCATTGGGGCGCTGTCCCCAGGAGGGACGGACACCGCTGTTGATCGGTCATCGTCAGTGCCTCCTGCGGCCACAGTGGAGTTTGCTTTTGTTGGCAGGCTTTGCTTCTGCTTCCGCCCTTTTGGTTGGAGCTCACGATGGAGCTGGGGAACCGTTCAGGGGCCGCGCAGGCCTTCCAGCTCGTGGATGGCTTGTGGTGCTGTCCTGCCGTTTGCCACGCTCTCCTCGATGCGCCTGGTGAAAAATTGGTACTGGGACCACTTGCGCCAGGCCTGGTGTGAAAGCAATGAGTTGGCCTCGTCAGCCGCACGATCATTGACGCGAACGACGTACATTCTCGTCGTTCCGGGGTCGCCACGCCGGGAGATGGCCCTTCTTTGAGCGCATGTCCCTGCGGCAGCCCCACCACGCATCCACAAGTCTCAAGGGTGGTCGTTGCCCGACTCCTTCGATCCTCGCACCCTCGTCCCAGGACTTCCAGAGGGACAGGACATCGGGATACTCGCCAAGGCTCCCTGGTCCCCAGCAATCCCACAGGAGAGTGGGCTGGGCGACGCGTTCGAAGATTGAGTGCCACCCACAGGTCACCGGAGTGAACAGCAGGTATTGCACATGAGACTTGTCGGCCCCATTGAAGAACGCGGCCGCGGAGGGGAGGATGATGTCGAATGGGGTGGGAGGAGCCGTCGGTCCCGGCGAGAGCCTCAGGACGTTGAAATGACGGTTGTTGGCGTCGATGGCGACGACGCAGAGGTCGTTTGGGGCAGGCGCGGGCATGGCGGGCGTGTTGACGACGGGGCGATGTGTGGTTCCAGCACCCAGAGGACCAGCGGGAGGCGGCAAGGGGCTGGGGACGGCGGGCACGCTGGGAGCGGTCGGGCGCTGTTTGTGGAGCTGGCTGTCATCGCTGGCCGGGGTTGCGTGGCGCCCACAATGCGTGCATGGCGATGACGGCAGTGACGGGAGGTCCGATCTGTGGGTCGCCGGTGGCTCTTCCTCCCTCTCCGAAGTTGAGCTGGCAGCCCAAGTGGCCAGCAGCGACGAATCTGACACGCCTTGCGACGCGCCCAATCGCTTGCGCGATGGAGAGAAGGACTCGGTGAGGGCGTTGAGCTGCACTGTCTGTCCACGCAGTGCAGACGCGAACACTTTGTTGTGCACCGCGATGGACATGAACGCCGTCTGGGTGTTCGCCTCGGAAAATGTAGAGGCGATGATGGCCTCTTCTTCGAGCTCGTGCTCCGTGCCCGAAACGAGGCCTGGCCAGGCGTCAAGGAACTCCTTCACGCCAGGGCACGCGAAGACCTTCATGCAATGGAAGAGGGCACACTCCGGGAAGTGTTCGTGAATCGCGCCGCACACCTGGAGGGAGGGAATAAGCTGACGGTCACGCGAAGAGAAAAGAACCACGCACCCGCCAGAAAAAAGGACGAAGCTGCTGAAGCAGCTCGAGGAAGTTGACGACCCCCTGGTTCACCCGCGACCCAGCTTTCAGGTTCGCGAGCACGTTCTCCACAAAGGGGAAGAGCACCGTCTGGAGCTTGTCTGGCACTGGGATTTGGGCCCATGGAACGTGGTAGGCCTCGCCAACGTAGAAGCCCGCGAGTGCGACAACGGCCTGGAAATGCAGGTGGGGTCAAAAACACCAGCTGTGCTTCATAACGCGAGCGATGCACTCACCGACTTGGGGATCTTCGCCGCGTACACCTCGCGATGGGTGTTGCTCACCCAATGGCCAATCCCGTCGATCTCGTCCATGGTCATGCTGGAAAGAGAAAGGGATTGAGTATGCGGCGTGCTTTCGAAAGGCTGGGACGCACCCCATTTCCTCGAGAACAGTCGGCATTGTGCGATGTGCGAGATGGAGCTTCTTCTTCGACTTGATCGTCGTGGCGCCGAGGAAGGTCGTGTACATCTTCCAGAGGGTGTCGGGACTGCACGGGTTTCCGACCGTCTTGCCAAACATCAGCGTGACCTGCATTAAACCGTCGTGAGTGGGCCAGGGAGGAGGGGAGCTGGGGGAGACGCGTTGGAGAACGCAACGTACCTTGCGCCATGTCGACAGGCACGACCAGTCCCATCCAGGGATCTTCGCGCACAGCGCCTCTTGGTCAAACACGAAGTGGAGGAGGATGGCGAGGGCACCGATTGAGCATCGCAGGGGCTCGCGGTGGGGGAGGACGAAGTTGTAATCGGGCTCGCATTTCTGGAATGGAGTGGCAGCCGGTCTGAGCTCAGGGTCAAGCCGCACACTCGGAGGGGGAGAACACGCACCCCAGGTTTCGGGACCTTTGTCTCGTAATAGAGCGAGAGGACGCCGAAGAGATAGTGGCCCACACCAGGCCGGCGACTGTTGATGGGCATGTGCTCTGGGACGGAGAGCTGGTATGGCTGGAGGCAGTTCAGAAGCAGGTTGACGAGCTCGTCGCCGCGGTTCAGCGTGGTGCACTGCCAAGTCCAGCTAAAGTGCGCCTTGATGATTGACGGCACTGACATGACCGCCATCCTCGTCAGCGTGGAGCAAAACGCGTGGATGAAGGACGGGCAACGCACGCTGATTGAGCTGGGTGAAGATGGACCTCGTGACTTGTTCGAAGTGCTCCGGGAACAGTTGGGAGTCGAGGATCGTGTTTTCGCTGACATCAAAGTCCTCATGCCTGCAAAAAAAGACCGAGGTCAGCAAGCCCCTTCCGTCCCGGGGGGTAGGCGTTCGTACTCGAGCTGCAGGCGCTGCGCCTCCACCATGAGTGCTCGGTAGAAGTCCGAGCTGCGGTTGGACGACGCCGGGCGGTCGGCATCGAGCGTTCGGTCATCGTCGACCTGCCGACACCGGACATGGCCCAGCATCGTCATAATCTTCTTGAGGGAGGCCTGTGTGTGATCGCGGTTTGCGTGAGCTCAGCTCGATGGGTCCACGTTCACAGGGTCGATGTCCACACTCACAGACAAGAGCCGCTGGCTGTTGTGTGTTGGAACGAGATAAGTACATAAGGACCTTATCTATAGCAGTTACGACATTACGGTAGTATGTTTTCCTATTACGGTAGTTGGGATACGTACTATAGTGGGCGCAATACGCCTTCTGAGTGAGAGAAGCCCTATGGCTATCTCGAAGTGGTAGTTTACATCAGGCGTGTGTAAAAACGCGATATTGTGGACGCCTGTACTCATCACTTTTACGCATATGGACAGGGTAGGACCATAGAGTATAAAAACCCTCCCATGGGGAGGGAGGCGAATAGGATATTCACTCTCTTCTTCACTTGCGCACCCTCTCCACTCTATAGTCTCTCAACCTACTCAAAGGTGAGAACTCCATTCCTGTTAGCTGCGCGTATTGCTGCGCAACAGGTTATGGGCCCTGTTACAGGGTTTGCCGCCGCACTCTTTGATAGAGTTGCGCCTTGTGGTCATCGCCCACCACGACGTTGCCTTTGTAAAGACACTGGATGGAAAATACACTTTTACCATTGACAAAATTTAGGCATAGCCAATAACAAAAGGTATTTTTTGTCCATAATTTTTCATACATAAAATGTTGATAAGGTAACCAAATATTGTCAATGCAATTTTAAAGTACAATATGTAGACAATATAATTTTCCTTTTCCATAATATTGTCAGAATATTATAGAGGTTATATTATGAATCTTGTTAAAATATTTCACATGGTAATATCTTTATAAAATGCAACAGTGGCTCAGTTCAGAGGGTTCAGTCAAGGTTCAGGGTTCAACCACAAAAACATTTTATCAAGATATTACCATGTGAAGTATTTCAACAAGATACATAGTATAACCTCTATAATATTCTGACAATATTATGAAAAAGGAAAATCATATTGTTTACATATTGTGCTCTGAAATTGTATTGACAATATTTAGTTACTTTATCAACATTTTATGTATGAAAAATTGTGAATAAAAAATACCTTTTATTATTGGATATGCCTAAATTTTGTCAATGGTAAAAGTGTATTTTCCATCCAGTGAGAGGGACTCGTGCGGTTGTAGGCATTAGACTCAAGGAGGCTCCCTGGTTCATAACAGCCCAATATTGTGCTCTGGAGGAGTACACAGACTAGGCCTCTCGCCTAACTAAACAAGGCCATGTGTAAACTTCCATTAATTTGGAGGCGCTGCACATGATAACCTTGGGGCGATGCTGAGCAGTTCTATTGGCTTAGCGATTAACTGGCAGACTGCAAAGACCAGCGCACAACATAGGATTGACCTATGGGTCAAAACGGGACTAATATTGGCTTTTTATCTTACTCAGTATTGTTATTATTGTAACGCAATGCTGACGTTCTCAAAGCCAACAGATCTTTATACCTATGTCATCCCAACTCACTACGCTTGTCCCCGTCTTCAATGGCTCTAACTGGGCCACCTGGTCTAAGCAGATGACCGCTTTCTTCATGTCGCAAGGGCTCTGGGGCTACGTTGCTGGCACCATCCCTGTCCCTCCTGTTGCCGATGCCGCTGAAAGAGCAGCTTGGATGTGAAGCGATGAGATGGCTAGGGGTAACCTTACCCTTCGCCTCTCGCCTGCTATACAGCAGGCAGTTACTGGCAATACTTCCCAGCTTCTCTGGGAATCTGTCAAAGACCGGTACGGTGCGGTATCTATGCCCCGCATCTACAAGGACTTCAAAGAGGCCATCTCTATTCGCTTTAACACTAATCAGCATCCTGCTCCCCAGTTTGAGAAGATGGCTGCCGCTTTTGCTCGTCTTGGAGCAGTCACCGTTGGTACTGGTGCTAACGCCACCACTCTTGCCATTCGCCCACAACTGCAGGCCCTCATTGCTATGTCCGCTTTGCCCCAGAAATGGGTGTTGAGCCGTAATACTTACTATAAGGCTCATTACGTAGGAATGACAGTACAATTAGTTATGCTATACACGTAATTCGGAGTATTTAGTCATACGGTATACGTACAGAATCCCCTTAAGGGATTATTCCGAGTCCACCGGTGATTAGACATTAGACGACACTGAAAACGCGATATTGTGGACGCCTCTACTCATCACTTTTCCCCAAACGGACATGGGTGGACCATAGAGTATATAAATCCTACTATAGGAGCGAGTACCTATACACATCTCTCTCCACCCCACTCTGAGCTTCCTCTGCTTCACTCTAAGCCTCGTCTAAGCTCTCTATTCAGGTAAGGGTCTACCTGTACACTGCGTGCTTTGCTGCGCAACAATGGGAACACCTTATCCCTGTCATGTGCAATAATCTTGCCCTGGCAGATCTTCAGCTCGCTACCGTATCGGCTTGTGTCGAGAGCCAGTACGAGACTGAGACCAATCGTGGACAACATAAGGCCGCTCATAATGCGCAGAAGCTTTCTGCCGTTAAGTGGAAGCGCAATGACCCTCGCTTCTCGAAGCAGGGTTCTTCATTGCAGCAGCCTAGCACCCCCGGCCCGTCCAACCAGCAGCAGCCTTTCAGGCAGCGCGGAGGACGTGGATCCGGAAGAGACAAAGCTAAAGGGAAAGGCAAGGCACCTGCCCGTGCTCCACAGCACTCGCATATTGCCTCCGTTGCTGCACTAGCCCCCCCTACTTCCCACAAGGTGACTCATATTGGGTCATCTGGTGTCTCCACAAGGACAGAAGTCAAATCATCCTCCCCTCAGAGGACTTCAGGCTTCTTCCCTTCGGTCAATAAGGCATTGACACTCGCTGAACGGCTGGATGTACCCACTACAGTCCAGACCGTAAAGACGCTCGAGCAGCGCTTCGCCGATGTTGACGCGCTGATGCGTCCCCGCATTGAAAAGTTCATGGATGAGGAGTACGACTCCGACTTCAACATTGATATGTCGCAGCAGCCCTCAGGCAGCGCGCAATCAATCATGAACATAGATGGCCTCGATGACACCGAGATATTTGGTGAGCATTCTAATGCTCTCCAACTTGACTTATCGGATCTGACGATAAGCGATGGGGGTTCTGATAAAGAAAACCGTGCCCCCACGCCTCCTTACGTCGACCCGGCTTCTATTGTCGAAGCAACAGTCAGGTGGGCTACTACCGGCGAAAGCCGTTTCCCTCCTCGATCACGTTCTAATGAACAGATTGAATCCATTTGGCGTAGCAATCAGCAGTACCTAAAAGATAACGGCAAAGAAACGGACCCTCGTTTCGACGCCCTTGTCTCTCCTTCGGTCTCTATAGGCCGATCTTTGACACCGGAGTCTTTCTTGACCGGACCGGATACTGAGATCCTCGATTGGGGATCATGTGATGAAGAGTACGTCTTTTCTTCACTTAACGCACCACATGCTGATAACATTACAGTATTAGCCCTGCCCCCAAAAAATCAAAAATGGGGCAACTGTAATAGTTTCGTATATCTACGGGAATCGCATGTAGTAGCACCGAAGTTACTCAAAATGTACAATATTAGCAGCGCTCTCCTCGATTCTTTTGAGTGCGAGCACAATGAGTACTTCAGTCAATGCGCTAAGTGTTTAGAGCGTACAAAAAATATGTGGCTCCTTGATTCAGGAGCATCAGCACATTTCACTAATAAACTTAGTGACTTCATCGACTATAAGCCAACTGCCAAGTCTGATAAGATTCCCGTAAAGACTGCAGCTCATACTCTCTATGTTGAAGGTACCGGAACTGTCTTGCTAGAGCATTACATCGCAGACAAACTCGTGACCACTCGGGTGTATCCGGTTCTATACATTCCTAGAATGAGCACGCGTCTTCTATCTATGGGAGTCTTCTTACAGCAAGGTTTGCGCGTTTTGGGGAATTCGCAGCATATTAACTTGCTACGTAAAAAGAAGACCATTGTCCAATGTAAACCCCTTCTTCACGGACAATCTCTATATTGGCTAGATGCCTCTATATCCACTCTAACTGAGTCGCTTATTGTGAACCAGTCTGCATTACTCAATGTAGACTATGACCTTATGCATCGTCGCCTCGGTCACCCATCCAAAGAGGTTTTGAGACGAGCTAAGGAACACACTAAGGGCTTTCCAGAAAGGATCATAATTCCCACCTCTGATAACATTTGTCCTGGGTGTGCGCAAGGCAAAATGCCTGCTGCCTTACATCCTCCGTCCGATACAAGGGCTAAAGCCTCTTTCAATCGAATACATTCTGATTTGAAAAGCTTCCCTTTACCGTCATACCATAAATACAAGTATTTTATCGTCTTCCTTGACGATTATACTTCGTTTGCATGGATCATTCTTTTATGGGACAAAGCCTCTGCTATTACTGCTTTGAAGCAGTGGCTTGCGCTAATTAAAAACCAATTTAGCGCTACCATAAAAGAATGGATGTCTGATGCCGGTGGTGAATATAAATCGGATGCTTTCCTAAAGCAGCTTAAGGATGCCGGCATTACAGTGCTACAGTCAGCGCCACATACGCCTCAGCAAAATGGGCGCGCTGAGCGCTTTATGCGTACAATAATGGACAAAGCTCAGGCTATGCGCCTTGATGCTTGTTTACCACAGAGCTGGTGGGAATTTGCAGTCCTACACGCTGCACATTGTTACAATAGAACCCCCATAAGTCGCCTTCAATGGCAGACTCCTTACAAACTATTGCACAATGAAGTCCCTGATATATCGCATCTTAGAGTATTTGGTTGTGGCGCATATGTACATATTCCAGAAGCTCGCCGGGTGAATAAACTTTCTCCCAAAAGCGAGCTAATGATCTACCTTGGTAGAGGACCTGGAATGAAGGCTGATGTCTTCATGTGCACACCAAATACCTTGTTCTATTCAGACAAGGCACTCTTCGATGAAGCTCTATTTCCTAGGTGTCCAATAGACAATCCTAGACGTGAGCCCCGTGGTGTAACTCAGTTAGATGATACAGTTCCACATGAGCTGTCTAAAGACCATACCACTCCTGGTGATGATGACGACCTACCACCTGAGCCCCCTATTACCAAAGGGAGAAGCGCTCCCCAGCCGGCCGCTGGACCCCCTTCTAGTACTCATACTAGAGGGATTGGATCGCAGCTACCTCCGCCTTTACCCCCTGAACCAGTACCTGGTCCTAGTGAACCTAGGCGCTCGGGGCGTACAAGGAAACTAGTTACTCGTCCTGAAAATGTCTATGGAGATAGGCCTCCTACTACGATTATTCGAGACATTGCGCGGACTCACACATGGCGACAATTGACACAGCCACAGCTGGGTAGCTCCCAGCAGCGTCCACGTCTGAGTCGGACGGCCTCAGGTGACATTCCTGAACAAGCCGATCCTGACTCTTCCGGTGCACAGAGTGATAATCCGCATGATTCAGATGAAGTAGATCAGCAACTTCTGATCTGCCTAGCTCAGGAAGGGGGAGTCAAATTTCTAGATCTTCTGCTCACCAAAGCAGTTTCACCATTGGATCTAGAGTCACCTGATACCTCTAATATTCGCGAATGGACCTATCAGGACATTCTTAAAATGCCAAGTGAACCCCAGGAGGAGTGGCGTAATGCGTGCCAAGAAGAGCTTGCCTCTCTTCGCAAACGCAAAGTCTACGATCTTGTTAACCCGCCGCAAGGCAGAAGGGTGATCAAGAATAGATGGGTATTTGACTTAAAGTCAGATGGCCGTAAGAAAGCCAGGCTAGTTGCCAAAGGCTTTTCACAGGTTGAAGGCATAGACTATGACGAAATATTCTTGCCAGTGGTACGGTTTGAGACCGTCCGGATGATGCTCGTGCTTGTAGCGCTGAAGGATTGGCACATCTCTGGACTTGACGTCAAAACTGCCTTTCTTTATGGAGACCTCGATGAGGAACTCTATATGGAACAACCTGAAGGGTTTAAAGACCCTAGCCAACAAAATAAAGTCATGCGCCTTAGGAAAGCTATATACAGACTTAAACAAGCAGCACTCGCTTGGTGGAGAGCGCTGGATAAGTCCATGAGCACCCTTGGCTGCATACGACTTCAATCAGACTCAGGTCTGTTTGTGAATGAAGACAAAACAATCGTAGTCATTGTTTATGTCGATGACGTTCTTTTCCTTGGGAAAAGTAAAAAGGACATAGCATCCCTGAAGAAATGCTTCATGGAGATATGGGAATGCAGAGACCTGGGTGATACCAAAGAGTTTCTACGCATGCACATATTACATTCTAAGGGAAGAATCCTGATAGATCAGCAGGATTACCTTCAGAAAGTGCTGCAGCGTTTTAACCTGATTAACGCCAAATCAGTACCTACCCCACTACCGGAAGGGTATCATCCATCCCCTAATAAGGGAACCGCAACCCCAGAGCTCTGCGCATCATACCAACAAGTGATAGGGTCTCTCCTATACATTATGATTGGTACGCGACCAGATATTGCCTATGCTGTTACCAAGATGGCGCAGTTTGCTGCCAATCCATCTGAGGACCATTATAAGCGTGCACTTTACATTTGCCGCTATTTACTTGGTACCTCAAACTATGCTTTAGTCTTTGACGGCAAAAGCGATGGTGGTATAATAGCATACGCAGATTCTGACTGGGCTTCTGACCCAGTTACCAGAAAGTCCACTATGGGCTACTTAGTAAAGATGGCTAATGGAGTGTTCTGCTGGAATTCTAGAGTGCAGAAATCTATCGCGCTCTCATCCACTGAAGCAGAATACATGTTGCTGTGTGATACAAGCAGACAATTGGTCTGGATTCGCTCACTCTTTAGTGAGCTTGGAATAAACCTCGGACCTATTCCATTATGTGGAGATAATCAAGGCTCCATATTCTTATCTTCTAATCCTGTTCAGGAGAAACAGATCAAACACATTGATTTGCGTCACCATTACATACGTGATGTGATCCGTGAAAAGAAGATAGAGTTATTCTTCATTGAAGGAGCTGAGAACCCCGCTGATCTTTTTACTAAGAATCTGGGTCGCATTAAATTCCTAAAATTCAGGGAACAGCTAGGGCTAGAGTTTGGCCACTCACCATTCAAACACACCATGTCCGATGATGGGGATTCATGATGGAGAGCGTGAAGGAACTTTTGTACCTCTGAGGAACACATGTTTCTCTATGTCCTCCGCGTCCATCGTTTCTTCTTCATGAAGAGTACAACGAGCAACTGTCTCCTCATAGAACAGGACAGAATCACCTAACTAGACATAGTGCGATGTCGCTTCTCAAAAGCAGACATCTGGCTCTAAGCCTCTCATCGAACTACCAGAAGGGAGTTCGTACGTCCTGTCCCTGATGGGAACATAATAATCATACTTCAAGATTCGAAGAATGTCGTTGATGATAGCCATTCACAACTTGATGAGACGGGTTAGAGACAGCCATAGTCTCATCGACTCCTATGCAACCCTCACTTGATGCTCATTCCCAATGCTCATGAGATTGCTAGGCAATTGCTTAGACGTGCTTTACTAGCTGCACTAAGCAAGGGGGAGTGTTGGAACGAGATAAGTACGTAAGGACCTTATCTATAGCAGTTACGACATTACGGTAGTATGTTTTCCTATTACGGTAGTTGGGATACGTACTATAGTGGGCGCAATATGCCTTCTGAGTGAGAGAAGCCCTATGGCTATCTCGAAGTGGTAGTTTACATCAGGCATGTGTAAAAACACGATATTGTGGACGCCTGTACTCATCACTTTTACGCATATGGACAGGGTAGGACCATAGAGTATAAAAACCCTCCCATGGGGAGGGAGGCGAATAGGATATTCACTCTCTTCTTCACTTGCGCACCCTCTCCACTCTATAGTCTCTCAACCTACTCAAAGGTGAGAACTCCATTCCTGTTAGCTGCACGTATTGCTGCACAACATTGTGTTGATCCTGGCCCATTGTCGTCAAAAGCTGTCGAGTGGCCGCATACTTGAGGTACGCCATCGAGTGATCAGCGTCGATGATGACATCGCGGATGACCCCTGCCGTGATCGCACTGGGGACCCATTGCTGTTGTCGGAAGTGGACATTCAGCAAACGGGCAGACACGAGTGGGTGGTGGGCTCACCTTCCAGAGTGAGAGCACGCTCTTCTCGGTCTGGCGCCCGCTCTTTCGCCGGGCTTGTAAGATGTAGTTGTCGATCTGTGCGCGGAGAACCGGTCAATGTACGGCGCCATCAGAGACACGAGTGGGGCACGCTGCACTCACCCAGGCCTTGGCAGACGAGACTGCACGATTGGGGTAGGGGGCGTCAGAGAAATGGGGTGTAGTCGCTGAGGTGACGAACCTGGCGTGGTGTCCATTGCAGCAGGAATCCCGCCTCCATCTTCGCTGCCGCCGCCATCGCCGCCGCCATCGTTGTCGTTGTCACTATCGTTGTCGTCGCTGCCGCCGTTGCCGTTGTCTTCGCCTCCATCTTCACCACGTGCCGCACTTTTGAACGACTCTTCCAGCTCACGTGCGCCCCTTTCGGCAAGCTCAGGGCAGAGCACACGCTCGCGGTCGCTTTGAGGGGCGAGGCTTCGAATTTCGCGTGAGCATGGGCCAGTGGGGCCAACGGGGAGCAGAAGAATGGACTACTCACCTTGCACCCGAGGAGGAGACGTCGTGCTCGTTGAGGCGAGCGATCAGCGCTCCCTTGTTCCCTCCGACTTTGAGGCCCCTCGTCCGGCAGGCGTCCTTCAACTGGGCGACAGAGCGCTTGGAGCTGAGGAGAGTTGGGTCAGCAAACGGGGTGGTCCCCATGACGCGGCCGGCCTCGACTCACTATGCTAATCATCCTCCATCAGTTGCTGTTGCGGTCAAGGGTGTGTCTGCAAGCGTGAGCGTGAGGGGAGCGCGATGAGACGGCGCAAGTCGCAACGGCTCACCACGTGAGACCCAGGACCTCTTCTGAGTTCGGGTGGGGCCAGAGGCAGGCTCCCTGGCTGCGATTTCCTCACGAACTTGGCCTGAGGATGGGGCATGGTGTCAACGAGCGTGCAACACGAGGCAGGTGGGAGAAAGCGGACTTAGCGCTGCCACGTTGCCGTCACCAGCAACAAATGTGGAAGGTGTCGCCGGCGCTGGCCGATTGGATGAGACACGGAGAAGCGCGGGGTTGATGACGGCATTGCAGTTTCTGAAGGACATGGTGAGCAAGCGATGCGATGGCGGTGCGGATGCGAGATATATGCGACGACGCTGCCCACCCCCGTCTGACCAACACTCTGAAAAAATCTGCCCCACGCTGGCGCGTGGATATTCCCATTTTGGTAATGTGGCGGATTACCCTTTTGGGGGCGGTCGACCTCTTTTCCGCTGTTTTGCGGGGCACAGTCGAAGTCACAGCGCGCTTGTGATTGGCCCGCCAGATCACATGCGCCAAACCGTGATTTGCCGCGTCGGACTTCGCTTGATCTTTCTAGATCTCAAGATCTCAACGTCTCAACGATCTCAACCGCTGTGCCGGAGATGTGTTCGTGTTCAACACTATCTGTGAGTGCCGTCCCACTGTCCTGATGCCCCTTCCCACTCTTATCTTCAGACAGACCTGGTGCTGTGCGAGATGCCCAGGAATATCTAAAGCACTATTACCTCGTGAGGTTGGGCGTGAGGCGGAGGGCAAGCGGTCCTGAGAGGTTCGTGTTCGCTCTCAACAAGATCGGTATGTGCTTTTCGTCCATACCGTGTGGCCACTGGCATGATCGCATACTTCGTGTATAAGCGCTGGCAGAAGAGGCGACTCGTCCCTGCCACCGATTTCTCCACACCGTCTTCTTCTCAGATAGACCTGGCTCCGCGCGAAAAAGCCTACACATGGCCGTTTTAGGTTCGTAACTCCCTTCGCGTGGAGATAGGACAATGGTTGGGGATAGGATGTGATGTATTTTCTGGGTCGACTACTCGGGCATATGTACACGTCGTGTTTATGCATTCCATTCCTCAATCACAGTCACAAACACACGATCGCAAACACAGGGTCCAACACAATCGCAAACGGAGTCCAACAGGCCGAAGTACCTCCGCCCCATGACCCTAATATTATGCTCCCGGTCCAGGTTCCGAAGGACGGTGATCAACTTGATCAGGTTGGCTAAAACCCGTTTACGGTGCAGTACAGTAACATTTCTTAATGTGATCCATCTCTCACCCTCACCGGAAACACCAGTTTTTGTATGTGTATTTTGTTCTTTGATACCTATTCAGAAGAGGAATAAATCACGCGATTCAGGAGTTGCTGAGTGCGTGTCTCGCCGCCGCAGAGTCCAACTCGAAACCCATCTCCACGAGCGCGGTGCAACCATCGAACGCTTCGAAGCCGACCATCGGTGGCTTGCCGAACACGAACAAGACGAGCGAGAAGGAAAAAAGCACATCTCAAAGGAACGTGAGGGTGAAAATGTGCGTAGCAAAACAGAGAGCCGCAACTCGAAACTAACGACTTGATGACAAAAGCAGACCAGGACGTCCGCCGGAACTGAGTACCCTCAAAGAAGACTACATGGACCTCTAGAACAGACTCGACGTACTCTCTCACTTCACGTCCCAGAAGCTCGCTGCGCAAGCCACGGAGCTCACCTCCCACGAGTGCCAAGTCGACTCCCTCTCCGCAGAGCTCCGTGCGTCACACGACGCGGCGGCCGTGCAGCGCCGAGGCCCTGCGCTTACAATTGGCCCACAATTCTCAGGCGACAGCGGAGGCGGACCTCGCATGGCATGACACAGAAGAGGCCAGTCGGTTCGTGCTGTGTGGTAAGCTTACGCGCCAGGCAGAACACACGCGGCAGCCACTGACAACATGATTCCGCTTTTCACCTTGCTATCATTCCGCGTGAATCGCAAGCAATGACAAGCTGAATACCTTTATGTAATTATTTTCCCTTCTTCCTCGCCACTGGCAACTACCAACGCTAATCTGGTGGACGGTGCTGCCATCAGCGTTTAGGGAGGAGGGCCTCAGACACTAGTCACGTTTGGGCACAGGTCATGACCTACGACGTGCACCTCTTTGGCCTTGTGAAGGCTGAGTTCATCACGGCTGAGCGCTGAGTACTCGCGCGCGCGCCTATCACATCCACATACTCTCTGACGATGATGCGGCCCCCGCGCACGTTACACGCACTCGATCGTTGAAGAACCAATCGGAACTCCTTCGATTTCATACTTCGCTTACATCTTTCTTTGCCTCACCCAGGGACACGAGCATCCACTTCGTGTGATCTCCGGCTGACCAGAAGAGAGCACCCGACACCTCCGCCAGGGCAGCTATCCTCCGCGCCTGCACCGTCGCCCCTATCTCTACCCTCAACCGCGTCAACCTCTATGAGTGGACTACCGAATGGCGCGGGACCCTATCATCGCTCGATGGTCGCAATCACCCACTCTGGCTGGTCGCCATTCCCCCTATTCGCTTACGCATGACTCTGGCATTCCTCTGGGAGGTGGCCATCCTAGTTCCGACTATCTACCAATATCGCACCCCACGTACAAATTTAGCATACTCAGTGATGTCTCAGCCCGACTTGCACCATGAAGTTACTTTGAATTTCTCTGCTGCGTTTCATAAAGATTCAGTCCCTGTCCTGTCACTCGTCCTATGCCTGAATATGCGTCTCAACTCCGCCCTCGTCTGTACGCACGACCGCATTACTGTCCTGATTGGCGTGTCCATTCCACCGTTCTTTCGTTCTTCCGGCGACCAGGCATAGACATTTCCACGATCTAATACTTCCGTAACTGGGGAATTGTTCATTATAAAAGGGGGTGTCTTTCGTCGAATCCTGCAGCATCCTGATATACTCTTTCACTCAGGACAACTTGCCGTTCTCTCAACCGTCTTCACTTAACAAGCAAGTGCCCTTCACCAGTTGCATCCCAGAACTATTGACCACCCCCAGTTTCAGAGCCATGTCCAAGTTCTTAGCTCTCCATCGCTCTCCATCTGCCGAGACCTTTGTTGCTGGCATGCAACCGGGCACTTCAGTGGATGGCATTTCTGGCGACATGCCCGCCAGTGCCTTCGATCCTGCCACAACCACCTCTCAACAGGTGGTAGGCGACAAGACCGGGACCCAGTACAGCCTTCACGTGATCGAGGATCTTCGCGAGCTCAACGTCAGTGAGGCCTTCAGCACTAGCGGTGCCATCACTTTTGCTGGTGGCAATATCGAGGGTAGTGTCAATACTGCATTCGATCTCTCTCAATCGCATGCCTCGACTGGACGCAGCATCCTGATCGTTCTTCGATGCGAGAAGCACGGACTTGCCACGCGCATTGGCAGTGTTGCCAAGCTCACGGAAGCAGCCAAGTCCTTGATCAACAATCCTTCTGTGTTCCGTGAACGGTTTGGTGACTATTATGTCCACGAGATTTCTCATGAAGCTAGGTTCACTGCGGTCTGGTAAGATTTCATTTTAATCTACGTATACACCGAGACAAATGCGTTTTATTATACGAAATGCACTTCCCAGTCCGAGTCCACTCTAATGAAGTTCAAAGGCTCCATTGGCGTCAGTGTTGATGCCCAAGGGTCGGGAAAGTTCGAATCACAGCTCAAGAGCGCGGCAAAGGAAAGCAACGCATCTATCGAAGTTCAATATGATATCCTCGGAGACATGGGAAGTGCCCATATCGATGTGAATGCAAGCGCTACCGACAATCTCACTCTATTCGACGCTAAATGCGTTCCCGTCCCGAGCACTGTGCACCTCCGTCATTACTGCAATATCGAGCCCCAGATCCCAAGATCCATTGAGATGGACCCTGATCTGTATCTCCGCACTGGCACTCGCAAGGCTTTCGATGATATTCGTCTCGCGGTGCTCTTTAACAGTACCCTTCCCGCCGACGGAAGTTCGAGAATTAGGCGTCGTCGCAAGATCGAGGAATTGTTCCGAGAAATTCATGCCAATCGTTCCGGCTACTCGACGAATCCCCAGGAGCTGTCGAATGTACTCAATGACCTTGCGGGTTTGCTTGAGGAGTTTAATCAAATTCTCGCTTGTCGCGAGCTCATTACAAGCCTTCGAAACATCAGCTATGACGATGCTATCCGGTACGTTCTTCGCTATTGCTGAACCTTTTCCCAGCTAACACCACCGATACTGCAGGGGGCATCGCATTGATCACACGGATGGGACTGCTGCCTGGATCCGCAGTCAAAAGAACATAGGAACGTTCTCCGTTGGAAGGACAAACCCCAGCGCAGAAGATATCAAGAAATACGGCATTGAGCACGTCTCCCGGGGCCCTGGAATGGAAAGTCAACAGGACTACGCTCTCCTCCGGCAGGTCTGGGGTAGTTTAGGATTCCCAGGGGGAACGGGAGTCGATGGCACCGTTATCGGATTTACCGTCGACAGCCATTGGACGGATGGTACGAATGGGTGGTGGGGCATCGTCCCGAAGACGGGCCCGCTTGGAAAGAAGGACTTGAAGGTTTCTGTGGAGTCGGAGGGATCGAAGGGAATGCATGTGAGTTAAAGGCCATTGTCTCAGATTGACGGTAGACTGACTAGGTGATATTAGTGGAGCTTGGACGTTTGGTATATCCCAAGCCGTTTGTATAACTCGAACTAGCGAGCGACCTGCGTCGTCATCTTCATGCAGCGTCGAGTTTTATAACTTTGTGTTACGCTCTCGTCCGCGTGACTCACAATGCTCCTTTCGCCCTTTCTCTCGTATGTTCGAATGACTCTGCCTAACATGTTGACTCGGCGTTTTGTAGTGAGTCGGTAGTTCTCGGATGTTCGTATGACTCGTTTTCCATAGAAGAGCCCTAGGCTCGAGCTACTGCATTCAACTGCAGTAGCTTACTCGTTATAAACACCTTTGTGATTCACGAACCTCGAATCCCGAGTCCCGAACGCTCGATTCCTCTCTCGTCTTGTCTCCGTCGTCTTGTTGTCAGCAATCGCCTTTCGAACACCGAACGAATCTCGGACGATACGCTTACTGGCTTTGCATTGCCGTCTTGGTTGCCGTTATCAAACATATATACAATGAGACTTCTTGAGCGTGTTTTCGTG
Source organism: Lactarius akahatsu (assembly GCA_021524915.1). Taxonomy (NCBI): domain Eukaryota; kingdom Fungi; phylum Basidiomycota; class Agaricomycetes; order Russulales; family Russulaceae; genus Lactarius; species Lactarius akahatsu. The sequence continues at coordinate 463,028 of JAKELL010000031.1, forward strand.
ATATTGGGTTGCTCTTTTTCTCGTTGTCAGCGACGCCGCTGGGATTTTTGAGCAGGGATCAATTCCCTCTCATTGGCAAACTGATTGACAACGTCGACCATTGGGACATTTCTATCTGGCTCCCACTGTTCGCGGAGATTCAAGTTTGTATATTACCGTAATGCGTCTTGATTACTGTACTGAAGATGGTTATCATTTCTTGGTGAAGTAACTCGCAATTCCTCCCTTCTGAACGTTTGGTTTAGACGGCTTGCGCTCCAACGTCGGTGCCTTCTTTGCTGGTGCCTTGATCACCTTTTCCTCTGCAGGTTCATCATCGCTCTTGGATGCAGCCGGAACAATTGCGGCCTTCTTTCCCTTCCCCTTCCCCTTTGCGGGCTTCTCGGGGGGTGGTGCCTCCTCATCCACAGATTCGTACGACGAATAGTCTTCTGTCACTACAAACGCGTGTGGACAATAAATCCCGAGCCACTGCATTACGCGGAAAGGGAATCGCGGCGTACCAAAATAACCCTTGTCGTCCGTCTTCATGCGGGACTTGACCACACGTCTCTTCTTGAGCCCGTTGCGGCCCACAGGGACCTGTTTCTTCGGTTTGCGTTGGGGCTTGCGGGATGGAGCGGGAGCAGGCTCAGGTTCGGCGGCGGGCACAGATTCGCGATCTTCCATGTCCACGTCGCTCACTGGCGGAGACGTTGCCGACTCGGAGGCGGCAGAGGTGACGGTGCGAGAGACCCTCGTGACTTGATCTAGAGCGAACGATTAGCTTCCCTACACGAGCACGAACGAACGCGGTCGTCCTACCGTCGTCGATATCCATCATTGCTCGTAATTCGCTCTCCGCACCCGCGTCCAGGTCCAGGTCCGGAGAACGCCTTTCTGTCTTTACCTTGTACGCCGCTTTTGGGCGCGCGGGCTTTGGTGCCTCTTCCTCGTCCTCCTCGTCCGAAAGGATGACGCCCTTCTTAACACGCGCGGTGCTTTTAGACCCGGATCGTTTAGACGGTAGTTCTTGAGGTCTTGTTGCCCCCTTGGTAGGACTCTCGTCCTCTGAATCCGAAAACTTCATCGTGGACTTCCGTTCGACGGGAGGCTGGTAAGCCCACATGTCAATCCGGACACGAGTGTGAGGGGAAACAGACAGACCTTGCCCTTCGGCTTCAAGGTCTTGCGCTCCGGCTTCGACGCCACTTCGGGCATAGACGAAGGTTCCGCCGGTTCAGTTTTGCGCACTCCCGGTACGGCTTTCGGCGCGGCAGGCTTTGCTTTGCTGAAGTCGAGCTTGCCCGAAGGCTTTGACTTCGGTAGCTCTTCCTTGACCCCGAGTTTGACGTCCTTCGGTTCCGACTTGACGATGGGCTTCGTATCCGTAGTCGTAGAAGCGGCCCTCGATAGACCAGGGAGCTTACTCTTGGAGGTTGAGGCGGCGGCAGTGGGCTTTGCGTTCGCAGAAGATCGCGTCGGTAGGACACCGGTTCGTTTCTGCGGAACGATGTTGTCTATATTAGAGCTATCGGGGGAAGTAGAGGTTGCCGTACTTTGACGTGCGGGCCCGTGATCCGCCCTAGCGCGACGGAAGAACTAGCATCGTTGTTCTTTCCCGTTCCCGCTTCTCGAAGAGCTTTTGCGGGTTCGCACAGAATGGCTGGTTCCTGAGTCGCATATATAAACCAGCCTACGACAAGAAGGAAAAAAAGGACGCATACACGAATGGGCGATGGAGAAAGGCTATAGATGTGGATATAGTCGATGCGCGTGTACTGTTCTTTTGAGTCTTGAAAGCGCACTCAGTATGCGGCACCAGGGTCGAAGGGGGAAAAAAGAAATCGTACTCTCGAGTTCCGCATCACCAACCAGCGTGATTTTAGTCTCGGACACATCCTCCGAATGCTCGACCGTCTCTTCGTCGTCTACGGCCATCTCTTCCGCGTCTCGCACGCTGTCCAGATACGACACGCGTGGCTCTCCACTAATTATATAGGTCGCGCGAGCGGCATCGAAAGAACCGGCGTGCTCCGAGTAGTAGAACGCAAGTTCGCTGAAAGTGGGTTATGTTATCGTGGGTCTGGGGTTGGAGAAGCATAGAACACACTTTTTGGCCTCGTTAACATGGATTCCAAGGGCGTTACTCAAGGAGCGATAGGTGACCTGAAAGAGCGTGGCATCAAAGTGGACACAAAACTAAGGACATAAGAAGCGTACGATGTTCTTCTCGACGACAAGCTCTTCTGTAAGATAGTCCAAGACACGATCTGATGACATGGTTCCCAACTGGACGCGTCAAGCACAGTTCCGTCGGCCCGTGTTTTGCCAAGTCTACGTTTTCCTCATAACTTGTCTTACGTACGCTATCTGTTCGCTGTGGTTCATACTCAGGTTAATGAGATGACGGTGTACGACGAAGCGCTAGATGATTTCGGGTCCAACGTAGACGACTTTTATGTGACCTTGCTTTCATTAATTGATCAGTTCAGTCGCCGCAATTCATCCGTAGATTGTAGCATGGATTAGCTCATGCGGTGTCCCGCTGGCACAAACAACTATTACTCTTCTTCATCATCACTGTCCTCCTCATCGTCCGCAACACTGATGACGCCCCCGGTGGTCCTTTCTCTCAGCTTGCGTCCCGCTTCCGCCAGCCTGGGCCCAAACACCTTGCGCGCACCAAAGTTCGCGCCGACGTCCCAAATCTGCCGCGGCGAGCGTTAAAGGATCGTCTGGAGACTAGACAGCCGAGAAGACTTCGCCCCACAGGGTTCAGTTAGCCCAACACCGGCATCATGATACGTCGCGCTCACCAGTCCGAGATCGTGGCCTGCGATAAGGCTGATCTGCCTCTTCGTACCGTCTTCGTGCTCCTGGACGTTCCATATTTTCACCAAATTGTCCGTCCCCGCTGTAGTGAGGCACCCGCGGATGTGTGCATTCACGTCCAACGCACACGCTGCGCCGTCATGCGCCGCGATCGTGAAACGGGTTGGGGACGGTGGGTCGAGGTCCGACGGCAGCGTGCGCGCGTCGAAATTGACCACCATTCCGTTCTCCAACGGTTATCCCATGGATCCCAACGGATGGCTTCGACGTCTGCGCCGACCACAGCGCCTACACTCGCGTCCGGCGCTCGCGAGTCGAACACCCGCACCGTGCGGTCGTAGCTCCCGCTGACCAGCACGGCAGGGTCCGTGGGGTTCCACTGCACGGCCTGCACCTTGTCCTTATGCAGCTTCCCGAAGCTGCGCAAGGCGCCCTCCTTCGGGTCCCGCGACAGGTCCCACAGCTTGACGGTGCGATCCGCGCCCCCGCTGGCGAGCATCTGTCGCGCGGTGCGGTTCCACGAGAGGGAGAGGATGGCGTCGACGTAGTGCGCCTCGCTCGCCGAGCGGTGCTTCGCCTTTTTGCGCTTCTTCTTACCCGTGCCCGGTTCTGGGACGTGCGCCGCCATCTCCTTCGTGATAGACGGAGTCGAGCAGCTCGATGGAGTAGATCTCGATCTCTGGTTCGAGCGTGCCGATGGCGACGTAATTTCCGAAACGTGAACCGGGGCCGTCCTCGGTGTCCATGCTTTCCTCTTTGGTGGCTGACGAAACTGGATAGTCGAGACATTCGAGGCAGAGCGGCATGTTGCTGAGGAGCAGGTCGTGATGCGGCCCCAGGTACTCCGTCGGCTCATCGTAGACGAAGAAATGGAGCTGAGGCACGTTCTGTTCGACAATGGCAGTCACGAGCATGTTGTCTGTTGGTAAGACCTCGTTTTCTTCGCGCTCGAGCTCATCGTCGTCCTTGGAGTCTGCATATTTATCAGGTGCATTGGGGCATGAGCAGTGTAGCGCACCTCTTTGTGGGTGATGTATGGGTCGTCGTTGTCACGGTGAAACTGTAACCCTTTTATACTGGCGAAAGGACCAAAAGCTGGGCAGGGCATATGGTGGTGATCCCAAATACGGCGTGACCAGACACACTGGATGCCGGCCTATCGTCTTCGTCATACGTATCTAAATTGTACTCGGAGAGATCTCCGTTTCGTTTTGGGGATACGAAGTCCTTCGTCGCGTCATCATCCATGGCTTCGTCACCCTCGCTGCAAGACCAGTCAATCAGTCGTCCGTAGCAGAATGCGGGAGACACACTCCACCCATGCAGAGTCTTCGTCGTCGTAGTCAACCTTGATATCGTGGACTTTGCTGCCGTCGTCCCTTTTGGCTCATGGCGTGCGCGACGGCATTCGCACGTTCTAGCTCTGTGCGCGCGTCTTCGAGCTGTATATTAGCAATATCTTTAACGCGCTCGATATCGGCATCGTTTAGAGGCTGCTTTGATGAGTGAGGCGCGGAGGTTCCTCGCTTTACCCTTCTCAGGATGGGTCAAGAAGCGCGAGGTGATAAAGCGGTGAAGTGCGTACCAGACGATCAAGTCCCCCATTCTCGAAATTTAACAAGAGGCGCAGAGGCACGCGCGACGAGACGCACTACAGTATGCCCGTGCGACGGACCTTCCTTTTTAGGGCGTTACGCGTGACACTCTCGTTACGTTGCACTGGTGGCGTTCGTCCCCTTTGTATACACACCACCATCATCATTATGAAAATCTGGCTTCTTCTTATTGACCATAATTTCCAGGTCGTTGGGGACGTTTTCTCGGGTGACTCTACTGGTGACTCTACTATAGAGGACTTGAAGGAGAGGGTCAAAGAGAAGAGGCCAGGAGCCTTCTCCCGCACCGACACCGACCCCGCCGATCTCACTGTGTGGAGATGCGTGGACCCGACAACTACTTTCGACAACGAGGACTTGGAGCGCCAAGTCAGCGAGGTTTTCTTCAGCAACTCAGTCAAAATGCTTAGGGGAAGGCAAGCGATTGCAGAGCTAAACATCTCGACGAATGAGATACTGTTTGTAAAGTTGCCTAGTCGGCCTGGTACGTCACGTATTCCTACCCCCGTCCACTGCGTTCTCATACAGGCCATAGTTGTTACGTCGGACCAAGTTGGAAGCCCCATCATCTTACAGGTGGACCCAGAATATGAACATTGCTTCCTCAAAGCGCACTCTAAAGGGGGCTTCACGGAAGAAGATATCCAATTTAACGGTATAATGGATCGGGACAATGACGATCGCGACGCTCCCGAATTTGTCAAGAAGTACAAACAGATGCTGGCTCGAAAGCGAAAGGTGG